>BSUD01000004.1:41537555-41741117 GCA_033239045.1 Fagopyrum esculentum | reverse complement strand
AAGTGGAAGCCCATAACTTCAACGACCTCGTCTACTCCATCGTCCTGCAACTCCTCGTCTTCCCTCGTATGGGCCGTCAATCCGACATGGCCGTAGTCGAGTCTTGCAAGCTCAAACTCGAGAAAGTCCTCGACGTCTACGAGCAGAGGCTCTCCGACTCCAACTACCTAGCCGGAAGCTACTTCACCCTCGCCGATCTCACCCACTTGCCCGGGATCCGTTACCTCACTCAAGAAGCCAGCCTCGGGTACCTGGTCGCCGAGAGGAAGAACGTCGCCGCTTGGTGGGAAGATATCTCCTCTCGCGCTGCTTGGAAGAAGGTCCTCCAAATGGCCCAGATTTAATTTGATTATCAATTCGAGGACGTACGTGCCTCAGCTCCTGTGTGTTGTTATTCATTTATGTATGTTTTTATTTATGTTCTACTTATAAAATGTATAAGCATCGATCTCCCGTAAGTGCGTATGTATCGGAGACATCCTCATGTGCAATTAAAAGTATTATATATATATATATATATCGGCAATTAAACAAGCCATTTTATCAATATTGTTATATTAATTAGGTTTATAATATAATTTATTTAGTAAATATAATTTTAATAGGGTAATAGTGATAACTCAATTGTAGCGGTAATGAGTTTAATTAGGCGTAGATTTACTAAATATATTTAAATGTGACAGATGAAAATAATTCTATTTGTTACGGCCCTTCCTTATATGAAAAAAAACCTATATAATTGAAAATTTCTAAAATCGAAATTAATCAAAGTTATACGAGTATATTGATTACTTAGTTTAAGAAATAAAAAGAAAAAGAATAAATTGAGATTAGTACATCTGTACATGCTTCCATCTACAACGGGGACTAAATCAAAGTTATTACCCCACCATAATCATCATCGCTGTCAACATTCATGAAAAGAAATGGAGACCTACATCTAATCTTGGATGTATCAGCCCACCCTCTCTAGACGGGAGCCCATTGTGGGGGCTAATTTGTGGAAAACAATATCTACCTATTATTCCAGTTTTCAACCTACAATGGTTAGTCTAACTTATTTAATATAAGGTCATTAGTTTATTGGTTACATATTGAAAGCGTACAATTCCCCATATTAAAAGTAAAATTCTAGAACATTGTTTTCGTAAGTAATACAGAAATTCAAGGTTTGTTTACGAGGTTTGGATCAAGTCAAATATCTACGGAATCTCAATATCGATCAAATTCACTATAATTTATAATGGAAAAATTGAACATGTATTACAGAGGACCAAAGAGTAAGCGTACAACCAAAAAAGGATGAATTAAGTTATAAAATTAAACATCAACGACCAAGAAACACACGAGTTTGGATATCCCAACATCTCGTTCAATTCGTGGTCCACACATCGAATGGCTCACAATTCACTTTCAAACCAAAAACTGTCAAAGGCTTATGCGCTCGATCTCTCTTTTTGCTATTGAAGTTCACACTCAGACAAGGAAGCAACTCTTTGGAGGAGAAGATGATCTTAACTTAAGAACACTTAGAAATCTGAGAAGAATAAAGCGGCGAGGATAAGAGAATAAAGATTTGGTATTCAGGTTAACACCAACTAACCTTGTATATCTGACTGTTACGGTTAACACCGCTGGACTGGTCGCAATGCACCTCCCAGTCACCCCATTTTGGACTCGACAAGCGGTCACCGCCTATTATCATACACTTGGGCCAGTATACATATAACACAAGGTCGTCCTAGTTTCGGTTTCATTGCTATAGACATAAATAAAAACACACACGATCAATCACACATCGATGCTAATACAAAGAAGCTAGCTAAGTAAGTTCGGAGACTTACCTCGTCCTAAAGCTAAACCGACCAATACCGCTCTCGCTTCCCGTAGGAAGGTACTCGACCCCTGATCGTAACAAGGCATAAATCAGCAACCCTCTCATAAGCTAGAAGTCCTTAGACCTCTAGACCGATGATCTCGCATGATCATAAACCATAACAATATACTAGGATAACAAGTCTAGTCTCGAATCTCAAAGGTAGCAACGCTATGCTAGGATACGCACATCCTAGCCCACAATCTCAACAACCATATACTCAATATCTCCACAATCAAAAGACCACTGCCCCAAAGCCTCGACAAGCCTCACATGATAACATCCACTCTTTAAGCCTTAGAACGCTAAAACCATCCTCACATACTCACCTAAGGTCCAAGGCCACTACATGGCATTCACAAGGTCATCTTAAGCCGTGCTAGCATGATGCCACATCTAAGAATAACTATGATAGGAGAAGGCTTACAAGATCAAGGAGGAGGACACTCACTAGAGCGAAGACGCGGGCGCGGAAGGAGGAAACACATCCGCTGAGAGGGAAAGAAGGCCGCAACAACCAGCTGGCTGAGCCAGTGGCTGCCCATGCGGCTCTCGGGCTCCGCCCCTGCGGCTCAGGCTGGCCGCCACTACGGATGTGGTGCAGTGGCCGCCCCCGCGGCGATGTCCAGCTGCGGGTGCGGTCAAACTCGAGAAAGGCGATTCCGACGGGATTCTTCGATGGTTCCTTGATGTGCAAAGGTCCCCTAGCTTCCTTGCTTTGCTCCAGAACATCCACCACTCGGATCCACACACACACAACATCCTAAACGAGATCCACTCACATGGAAGCCAAAAGTAGAGAAGAATAAGGATTCATGGCTTCCACCGTTGAAGTTCAGGGAAGAAGAAGGAAAACATGAAGTAGGGAAGAAGAATACCATACCTATTGCAGTCCGGAATGATGTCTCCTATCCATGTCCAAGATGAGCAGCTCACAAAAGCTAGAAGGAGATGAAGAAGCATCACCATGGGAGGTGAAGGAGAGAAGAAAAGCAAGGGGGAAAAAGAATCACGTGAGAGAGGAAATGGGGAAAAGAGAGAGAGAGGGCAGCATCCCAAGGGAAAAGCAAAGGTCAAGCAGCCACATCCCTAAGAGAACGAGGAGTCAAACGCCCAAAAGTGGGGAACGAAGGGTCGGAACAAGATTTGGGATAAAATCTCGCCACTCCGCACGTCGTGCCAGCGGAAAGGCCGCTAAACCTTTCTCTCTAACCGGAATAAAAATTCCGGGCGTTACATGTTGTTAATAACATGTTGCATTCATGACGATAAAACATCGTTTTATGACTTTCAGTTTTTTTATTTGTGTCTTGTTGTAAGATCTAGTAAAAGCGTTGTCAAACTAGTGTCGGGACCCATTGTGAGGTCTTAACCCGTGACTTCCCGAGTTCTGAAAATTTGGGGTGTTACAAATCTAGACTTCATTTCGTCTTGGCTTCGAATTTTCTTTATTTTCACATGTCTGGTTTATTCACCTTACAATTCACCCTCATAATTATTGTACGTTGGCTTCAAAACATTTTCAATAAAAAAACAGAAAAGTCTATAGTGGATATGGGAGCATCATAGATCCATATTCCTTCATATATTCTACGTGATTGAAGTAAGATAAGGAACTCACTACAAAAAAACAAATTTGTCTTCAATAAGAATCTTAATACCAAAATCAAATAAATCTCCCTTTATTTTTTATACAACAAACTCTTTATTGTCCATTTTTAGCCTGATATAATGGTACCAAACATCTTTATTCTTTGTCTTTTCATGATAGACATGATCTTTGTATAAGAATAGAGAAATTTGTCTGTTAGTGTAGAGTATAACAATATAGGGCTTGTTCTCTATATCCTTTAGAATAACCTTTAACCACATTGATTGTTTATTGCTTCAGTAACATGTACTCAACGTTTGTTAATGATATTGCAACAACATGTTGTTGTGACTTCCAAGATCCACAATATTCTATTGTTCTTGTTGCTTACATAATTTGATTTAACACATCCTAAAAGATCATTAGTCTTATAATAAGGACCATATTCTAAAGCAAGAGAAGCAATGCCATCAAAGTATCTTAACAAGAATTTCATAGCTGGCCAATGTTTTTCAAAAGGGTTAGACATATATATGTTTAATACACTAACTGTAAAGCAAGATCAAGTCTAGTACAAATCACAACATACATGAGAGAACCTAAAACTGAATAATAAGGAATCAACCTCATACCTTTAACATCAGTTGGAGACATGTAAACTGTTTTGGTGAGATCAAGGTGAACACCAAGTGGTATACATGTGGTCTTAGAAAATTTCATGTTGATTATGTCCAACACTTTTAGTATATAGTCGTGTTGTGTCAACCATATCTTCCTCTTACTTATGTATCTCATAATCTTAATTCGAAGTATTCTTTGTGCAAAACCAAGGTACTTCATGCCCAACGAGCTTAACAAAGAAGCTTTCACCTCTTTGATTTTAGACTTAAATTCAATGAGTATGTCATCAACATTTAGAAAAAACATTAAGAGGGCTATTGGATTTCACATATTTGAAATATAGACATGAGTCACAAAAGCATTGAGTAAAACCAATATTTTTGATACATGAATCAAATCTTGTATTCCATTCTCTAGCAGATTGCTTTAAACCATGCACACACACACACACACACACACACACACACACACACACACACACATATATATATATATATATATATATATATTTGTTAAGCATGCACAAATGATCATGAAATTTAACATCAATATAACCCTTAGGTTGTCTCATGTATATAGTTTCATTCAAATTACCATGTAAGAAAGCAGGTTTAACATCCATATATTCAATTTCATAATCAAATACAACAACAATGGATATAAGCAATCTCAAGGTTTTATACTTCACAACATAAACACCAATCTCATTATAATCTTTCCTATCCCTCTGAGTAAAACCCTTAGCAACTAGTCTAGTTTTAAATCTAGATGGATCACTAG
The DNA here is from genome assembly GCA_033239045.1 of Fagopyrum esculentum. NCBI lineage: Eukaryota > Viridiplantae > Streptophyta > Magnoliopsida > Caryophyllales > Polygonaceae > Fagopyrum > Fagopyrum esculentum. The sequence goes on along the minus strand of BSUD01000004.1, from coordinate 41,736,249 downwards.
AGTTCTAATTTTTGTTAACCTTGTACACCCATTTACATCATATCAGTCTAATATCTTTGGGTTTAGGTACAAGCGTTCAAGTCTTATTAATTTGCATAGGTTCTATCTCCTCATTCATAGCAGACTTTCACTCATTACAATGAACAATTCTAATAGCATGCTTGTAAGTCAGGAGTCCGAGTCTTATTAGCACGAGTCCGAGTCTTATTAACATGTTAATTATTCATATTTATCAATATGATCAAGTCTATTCTAAACATGCTCAATCAAATTCATATACTTGATATTATGTTTCTTCTGCCTAGGTCCCATATAAACTCTCATTGGAACATTGTTTGGATGAAATTTGGATCAAAATAAAACAGGCTTACTATTAGGATGGACATCCGGCTAACACAAGCGGAGTCCGCCCCCGCGCAAGAAGGAGGTGGAGGCGGGCTCCTCTTCCGTCTCCTTCTTGCCGTTACTTCTTCAAAAATGTATCCGTTGTAATGTATTCGTTGTAATGTAGCCATTGGCATTGTAGCCGTTGGAAATGAGCCGTTGGAAATTTACGAGCTTATATTACATGTCTCATCATTTTACTATTCACATACATCTAAACCACAACAATGTAATGAAAGAAATATGTTAAAATGTCGACATTTCCGAAGAAGGAGATGTAGAATCCGATGGTGAAAGCTCTATTATGCCGTTCGAAGTTGATAAATACAGTGATCCGAAAGAACTTCTCGCACAACTTGAAGTAAGTGTACAAACTCATTTATAGTTTACTTTTAGACAATGTTATAAAAGAGAATCGGAATTGTAGAACTAGTCGGAATATATTTAGACAATGTTAGAATAGAGAATCGGAATTGTAGAATTAGTCGGAATAGCTTTAGACATTTAAAAATATAATATGTGTATTGTAAAAATAATACTCTATGTTATTTTATTTAGGATGTTATGGATTATTCTCGTGCACTCGGTACCGATTTTTCGTCAAAATTTGAGCTTCATGGAGATTTTGTGGATAGAGACAACTTATTGGGGTGGACTCGGTATGTGGCAAACGCAATGAATATGGTGTTAGTCATTAAAAAATCATGGTTGGATAGAAAGGGTTTTCGTATCTTACAATTGGCTTGTGTTAGACACGGAAGACCTAGAAAAGGAAAAAACGTTGATCCCGACCATGTTCCAAGTTGTAGCCGGAAAAAAACTCGAAGAAGTGTATGTGTTTGTTTCAACTTGATGGAACGGAAATTGAAGAGGAAAAGTGGGCAGTGAGGGTTGTATGTGGAATTCACAACCACATAATTCCCTCGGTGTTAAGGGGACATGCACATGTAGGACGCTTGACTCCCAAGCAGAGCCGAAAGGAGGAGCGTGAATTTAGTTCCGGCCTTAAAACCGAGACATATTATAAATCCGCACAATTAGAGGATGATGACAATGTCACCTCCATCCGGCAAGTTTACAACACCGGTTTAAAGATTAGAATGGAACAAGCCGAAGGATGAGGATCATTACAACAAGCATTTCATACGTTGACGGAACGTGGATATTATTTGAACACCAGGAGAAGTCCGGATTTTTATGAGGTGATTGATTTCTTTATCTCGCATCCCGACTCGATCTATTTGCTCAGCATGTTTCCCTATGTTATTGTGATGGACTCGACATATAAGACCAACAAGTAAGTTTCAATTCAAGGAGCATTTTTACTAATTTTCTACACTCAATCATATATTCCTAGAAAACTTGAACTTAATCGTTGCTTTATTTTACTTTATTTTATAAACTCAATCATGTTTTAGTCGTTTTGATATATTGTTTTCATCATGTAATAACTACTTCATTTTGGTGGTAATGGATATATTGATTTTGTTTATCGAGTTTTAACACCTAAAATGAAACATAAAATAATCATACAAACAAACAATAAAACTTAAATAGATAATTCATAAAATAAAAGCAAGTGGAGAATTCACAAAATAAAACTCAATTTTGATAAAAACAAAATAAAACATAAAAACATCAAACTACAAATACAAATGTCATGGAGCATGTTGTGAAGCCCGGACCTGAGATGGAGCCACAAGTGGACTACGCCCAATTGCCTCTTCTATAATGAAATCTATATCCTCGGCCGAATACGGAAGACCGCGAGCCTGCATCTCTCGTAGATGACCAACAAGAATGTGAAGACGCTGCAATATAAAAAATAAATTTCTAAATATATTGTTTTCATCAATTAAAAGGTAAGTTAAGGGTTAGAAACAAACGTACTCTAGCATATGAACGGGAACAGGTGGGGGACAGTCTACAGGTAACTAGAGTGCAATGGATATCGGCAAGATGTAGGGATGGCAATGGACGGTATACCAAGGCCTGTATGCATCCTCGACGAGCCACGGAGATGTCGCTGGTATCAACGCAGCCCGTGAGAATCGGGTCTCCTCTACGTGGAGGGCTGTCCAACAATCATATGTGGTGGCATATGAAAGCCTAAATCCACGTCCATTAGCCGGATGAACCTCATGGATGGGTGGAATCCGGGGTAGGGGCACGGTCTGTAGTACCCAAACTGTCGCAAGAACCAATCCGACATGTATGCCTCCTCTATGTCGGATATCCGTATAATACCCGATAACGAGAAACACCAAAATCAAGCACATGATCATTATACGGGGTAAAACACACGTCCTCCGCCCTCATCTGGCCCAACTGAGCTTGTAATCCATGTAGCCTCTCTATGCTAATCGACAGAGTCTTCAGGACAGGAAGTCTCAAAGACCAACGTGCATGCCCAAGCAACTCTAGATCCTCCAGAGCGACACATCCCAATGATGGAAAATGTGCGTAAATCCAAAATTGTATGTAAAAAGTGAATAATTTTATCATACATAAAGTTACGTTTTATAAAGATAAATATTTATAAAACATCACCTGAAATAGTGTAGTACATCCTCCCATCGTCGCCACCTTCTTCCTAGTAGCATCTCCCAAACATCTATACAGAAAAGCAAGAGTCTCGGTGCCCCAAGCATACACCTCTGTCCTTACAGGATCTCGTACTAGGTTAATAAGCCATGCTCGCATCCTGTTGGTAGATTTGTCGACTACCAAGGCCGACAATATGAACAATAACAAATTGGCAGATGCAATAGCGTCATGGGGAGGCTCTAGAAGGTCCAACATGTCAACGACTCTAGTCCTAATAGTGTCGCAAAATAGTTGTCTAGTCTAACATCTAGCCTCAACAGGATATAACCCAAAATGATGAACCAACCAATCATGTCTGGCACTATCATCAACGGAAGTCAATAATACATCTCCAACAACTCCTAGTCCTATAATCACCAGAACATCATGCATCGCTATACCCATCTCCCCCACGGCATATGAAATGTGTTTGTCTCTGGGTGCCACCTCTCGACAAATTCCGCAATCAAACATTGATCGACCCCGCCAAACTGAACGTCCTCCAAATCTGTAAGTCCGCTACGTCTAGCAAAGCCAAACCACGAGTAATCTGCTAATCGCGTCGAGTTTCCTCACAACTCTAACCACTCCGGGATCCATCCCGGCCCATATAACACTAGCTCTGTGGTCAGCGTAGCATGTCAATAAAACAAGTACGTTCTCCTGCTCCTCCTTAATAGGTACCTGCTCTGGTACGTCCTTATGCTCCTCCTCCTCCTCAACAAGTACCTGCTCTAGTATATCCTCATGCCGCTGCTCCTCCTCAACATGTACCTGCTTAGGTATCTCCTTTGGCTGAACAAGTATCTGCTCATGTTCACCCTCCAGAATGTCATCTAGATGATAAATACCGTGAGAGGACTGCTCCGTATCGTACTCACGAGTAAGTGAAGATTGTCTCACATCCTCAATGGATGCATCAACAGATGCATGAAGTGACGCGTCAACAGAAGCCTCTAAGGGTGTCTCTACGGGTGCCTAAACCGATGTTGAGGCAACTCTATCCCGTCAATCTTTAGCCTCTCGACGGGCGGATGCTGTGACAAGTCTCGCTTCTCGCTTCTTCTTCTCTCTAATGTTTCTCATCACAATCTGAATTTTATTTAAAATCAAATTTTAATTTGTACTATTATAATATTATATATATATATATATATATATTTTTTAATTTGTGCTATTATAATATTTTTATATATCTTTTTAGAATCAAATTTAATTTTATTTCAAGCCTAATGCAATTCCAATTTCTCCGGAGTACACAATCCAATTCTAATTCCAATTATTCCTCAACTAGCCGAATCTTAAAAGATAAAATTTATAAAAACAAAAAAAAAAAACTAAATCTCGTACTCAATCCAATTCCAATTCTTCCTAAACTAACCGAATCGTACTAAACTAACTAATTTCAAGCCTAACGCAAAATTACATAAACGATAAAAACTAACCTGTAATCGATCTACAAGTTGTCTGTTGTTTGAACTTCTGACATCTGAATCTCAAACCATTGTTGGATTTATGAACTTTGGAGCGAAATGGATCGAAGGGAGGCAAAATGTACGAAGAAAAGAGAGAGAGATCTGAAGGCGGGTGCAAAATGAAGAAAAGAAGGGGAAGAAGAAGGCTCCGCCTGCGTGTGGGCTGGCGGAGTCCGCCTGCGCGGCAGTCCTTGCGCAGGCGGAGTCTGACTCCGACTTCTTTACCAGCATCAATTAACATCACTCAAATAAAAAGAAAGTTGTTGTTCTTTATTGTTTTCCATCTCTTCTTCATACATATTGTTTTGCTCGTAAATTTTAATTGATAAGTCTTAATTAATGCATTCTTTTTCCTATATCTCTACTTTGTTGTCTAGTTTTATATCCATGGCATTTTATTCTACTCTTAACCCCTAATCCTAACTCAAAGGGGCATTCACAGTCACTATCTACCCAATCAAATTGCATTAAATGAGCTATGGTAATTTGTTCTTCCACGATAGATATTTCGAAGGGCTTTCAACAAATAAAATCTTATGTATCAATTCTAGAACGAAATCGGTAAACTAGGGGTAAAAAAAAATACATCTACATAAACTAAAGAGTAAAAGTGGTTTGTAGGCTATTATTGTAACAATGAATATAAACAACGCTATTATGTTTTTATGCATACAAACTAGGCCCCTTCTAAATTTTTTTAAAAAGGCTCTACACACCAATATTGTCATTATTTTAAATTGGAAAATTTTAGGGGCCTACTTTGTATCTGTGATACAAAAAAAAAGGCTCTTCTACACCAATATTTTCTAAATTAATTCACATTAAATAACTCAATATTTAAACAAAGTTGGGTTCTCTTAACTTCTATATTAAAGGTAATCATCCAAACATATGTAAACAAACAATTGAATTGAATAAGTACGTGAAGCATATCAAAATAACCGAATATCCAAAGGTGTAGAAATTGCATCCAAGGATGACGGCAGAAAACGAAACTAAGATGACTATCCTCCAAAGTAGGTAAAGAGAATACGAGACATGCTCACTCAACTGATGATAAATGTTTTTTTTTATTCAAAATAAAAAACATAAATGATAAAATTAGAAAGATTTTGGTCAAATAGGCTTATTTTTTTAGTTTGTTTTAGAAGTGTAACTCTATGATTTTAACCACTGTAATTTTGGTATTAGGTAAAAGATTTGTCAAAACAATCTACGCGCTTCTTTCTTTCCGTTGACGAATACTCTTCTTCCTTCAAACCAGAACTACGGGCGATTATTCTACTTCTCGGGCAATCTCTTTCTCTCATTCCAGTTTCGTCTACTTCCTGATCAACTCCGGCAATCTCTCCCGTTTCCAGTCTCAAATTCATCATATATTCGTCTTCGTTAAACCGTTTCTCAACTGTTTTGAAGATCTCTCCCTCACATTTTATCGTAAGCCCTAATCAAGAGAACAATGTGACAACGATCTAAAGTCAAAACTAAACGATCATCTGTTTTTTATGTTCCTACATTCCAACTGTTAACCCCAACTAAACCTTCCCCGGTTGAAGAGTCAGTTTCAAACCAGGGGCAGGTACCTTAATTGTCTAATAAGGAGGAAGGATTGCAGTTGTATCTGGAGGTCCAAACGAAGAAATCATCATGGTTAGTATGACTTTGATACTCTGTGATTTGTTTTATGTTTTCTGGTATTATGGTTTCTAGTATGTGTTTCATATTATGGTTTGATGAGTTTATTGTATGGTTTCTATTATGAGTTGATATATTTTTCTCGTATTATTTATTTCGTTTTTATATTGCCATGAGTTGTCTGTTATGTGTTTTTGGTATAACGGTTTCTAGTATATTTCTGGTATTAGGGTTTGATGAGTTTATTGTATGGTTTCTGGTATGATTTGATATGGTTTCTAGTATTATTTTTTTCGTTTTTATATTGACATGAGCTGTCTGGTCTGTGTTTCTGGTTTTGGTTTTTCTAGTATGTTTCTGGTATGTTCTTTTGATATTAGTTTCTGGTATGAGTTGTTGATATCTAACCTGTATATATTAATATGATTTGTATGGTATGCTTTCTATTTTGAGTTTCTAATATTATTGTTTTATGGTGTGTTTCTTTTGATATTAGTGTTTTATGGTATGTTTCTTTTGATATTAGTGTTTTATGGTATGTTCTAGTTTTTAAATTAAAAAACATAAGTAATAAAATTATGGTCACGATTTTACAAGGCATATATGCTGACTGAACAAACGGTAATTTCTCCGATATTGTGGAAAACTAAAACACATAGGTGTAGTCATCAATATCGCAAAGTAATGCATGAACACGTGATAAACATGTGTTGAAAAAACGGTGAACAGTGAGCAAATTCTATGCAAATTTACGTAAATTATGAGAACATCAACTTGTCTAGGTTAAGATTGTTTTGTTGTTAGGAAGTAGATATTGTTTAGTAAGAAATATCTAATATGTTGTGTAAAATAAATATATAAAATCGTGTATAATATTTATTGATGGACTAAACGAATTTTATATTAAATAGGTTAATAATATAGTTATATTATTTACCTATATAGCATCAAAACTTTAGGCCTTTCCATTTATAAAACTCATGTAGACTCTAGGTTTTATAGATTCATGAAGAAGACGACGATCACTTTAGGAACATATGATCCTCGGAGAAGATAAATAGATAATGAACGTTGTTGTGAGTATTGGTTTAGCAAGACCAAGTTTAGGGTTACCAAGAGAAGAGAAGTGAGTAGTTAGAAGAAGAGAAAAAGGTGTGAAATTTGAGCCCGGAAGTTGTTCTTCTTAATTAACTACGAAACTATTCTTATCATTGATATAAAGGTATTTTATCGAAAATCATCCGTTAAATAGTATTATTTGCAGCTAATTACCTTTTATTTATATAATAACTGAAAACCATCCGTATTAAGGTCCTTTGTTAGCAAAACATCACCTTCACCTTATTTTCGTCCAATTTTTTTTTAAGGCTCCACTTTTAACTATTTTAGTATATTTTTTCTTCTCCAAACCATCCTTAATAAAGCCTCTATTAGACGAATACCACCCTCACCCTTTTTAGCCGGTTGCCCTATGATTGGCCTTGAGTGTATCATTCGATATTTCATGAATGTATTAACGACGTACTTCGTTGTGACCACGTCCTCAAATTTGTATTTTTTTCTTCTCTAAGGTAGTCCAGAGCTTCTTAACAGTACCAAGTAACCTTCGTGTGCATTTGGTACAAAGGGTCAGTAAGATTGTTCATAATACATTCTTTGTAGAAGTAGTCTCCTTGCACCCAAGCCTCAAAGGTAACTTTTGTTCATGTCCCTGTAGGGGAGAATATTGGTTTATCCTCTTCTAGATACTTGTCCAACTTCATCGTGGTTAGGAAGAACAACATCTTATGTTACCACGTTTTGAAATTTGTTCCATCGAACTTATCAAGCTAAAAATCATGCGCTTAGCAAGCCAAACATCGTTATTGTCTCAGGGCAAGGATGGGGTAGTTGTTTCCCCCTACACCCGAGTTTTCTAGGTTAGCCTGTGGTAGACCACTTCCAAACTGAATTTGGGGCATCGACTCACGGCGATTACCATAAATTAGTATCAGTGCCGTTTTCAAGTCCAGGTCCGAGATCTTCACCAGTCTCGGCAAGTGACTCGCACACGAATATAAAAATCCCTCTATTTTTTTGGTGTGAATAAAAATCCCTCAGCACAGAATTGAAAAGAAATTAGGTCATGTCAAGTTGAATTAAACTGAAAGTAACCTAACTCATACACGAATATATGATTGATAACAACTCAACATATTTGTTTTAAGCATCAACATGACTCATAAATCTCCGTCTCGTCAAATGCTCCGTAATTATGTGTGTTTCCTCTATTCATTTGTTTTTATATGTCCATCCAAAACAAACAACGATTATAGAGCTAAGAGTATGTGCAACAGATACTATATTTTAGAGAATGTTGAGCTTTTGAGGAATTTTGAGCCTTTTTTTGGTCCAACAAAATCCCTATCCCAAACTCTAAAAAAGGAGATTTGAGAAAAATATGTCTTCCCTTCCCTATATTTGGAGCAAGGAAGAAGGTTCCCCAAATTCATCCCATGAATAAATTTTGACAGTTTCTATAAATAAATAAATAAATAAATATATTACTCCCTATTATGGAGAAACTATTGGGTTTTAGACAAAAATAATTTAGAGAAAATTTGAAAAATTTCTCCATTTTAGAGTTTTTTTGAAAAATCTGTTGCACATGCCCTAATTATCACAAAATAGTTAATTCGATTATCAATTTTAGCTCGTTTAGAGCATTGCTAAGAGTTTTCCTAAATGATTCTTTATAATGGGGTGATAAAACTCACATTCTCTAAAAAAAATTAGCTTCAAACCCAACGGTTTCTTCGTTTTAGAGAATCCAATTAAATAATATGGGGAATTCCCTATATTTGGGGAAAGAACCCCATTTTTCATTTTGCATCCCCATTTTGGAGAATTAGATGGATAAATTGTTGCGCCAAAATATCCTTCAATATTCCCCAAAAGTCCAAAAATCTCTGTAATAGAGATCCCGTTGGGGATGCTCTTAATCTCTACTCATCCAATACAAGAACCAAAATTAAAAATTTATTCAAAATGTATGGTCAATTCAAAAATATAATTAAATTTTTTTTGAAATGGTAATTGTATTGATAGAGAGAATGTACAGATGCAGATGTAGGAGCAATAACAAGTATCAAGAGCAATACAGTCGAGAGAGAGAATCAAGAGAACTTAAACGAGACTGATGCTGAGGGTGCGAGCCATGTCCAAGGAGAGGGGGGAGCGGTCCTTCCAGTTGTGAGTAAAGTGAAGTTTAACCGATCTGATGATAGCATTAGCACATTCAAAGGGAGAGGTGAGGGATTGATTATAGACCATGTTGTTTCGCGCAGTCCAAATCTGGTAAATCAGGGCAGTGATAGAGGCGATTCGTACGCAATCCATCGGGCGGGGCTTGAGCATGGACCAAGAGGCGAGCCAACCCTAGATATTACCCGTATATGGAGTGGGCTGAGGGGTCCTGGTCCAGCGCGAGATTAAGTCCAGAACCGTCAATCCGAAGTTGCAATTGTGCCATAGATGAGATCCATCTTCCAGGAGGAGATTGCACAACTTACATGTTACATCGCTAGTCACATTCCAGGAATTGAGCTTCTCCAGATTCGGTAATCGGTTCAGCGCTGCCATCCAAGCAATAAAACAGTTCTTAGGGATGTTAGAGCGAAGCCAGATAGCCTTGAAGGGGTTCATGGGATTGGCGGGTTGTCTGGGCTTGAAAATGTCGAGGGCTTTCATGCGAGAGAAGGAGTCATTGCGTCCTACAAGAGCAACACTTCTCAAGGTGCCCATCGGAGAAGCCAGAATCGCATCCCTAATCGAGAGAAGGGACTTCCAGAAGGCACTGTGGTGGGCCTTAAGGGAACAACACCAGATGGAGTCATCACCCTTAATGAGATGGTGCTTAACCCAAAGCGCCCAAATGTTGGTTCTCCCTTTATCCAGTTCAAGGATCAGGCTTGAGATAGCAACCTTGTTTTTTGCTTCGATATCGGGAAAATTGAGCCCACCATTTTCAAGAGGGGCGCAGATGTTGGACCAGGTGACCAGCGCACGCCTGCTACTGGCAGTGCCCGACCAGAAGAAGGAGCGAAGAAGGCTGTTAATAGTGATGATGACACAAGCAGGGAGGACGAATAAGGAGCACCAGTACTGGCAGGTGGCGATGAGAATCGACTTGATGAGCTGCGCTCTTCCGGCGTAAGACAGGCATTTGGCACCCCAGGACTGAATGCGCCTGGTGATTTTATGTATAAGGGGCAGGTACTCTGGGACCATAAGTCTCTTACATCCAATTGGCAGGCCAAGGTAGAGAAAAGGGGGGGAGCCTTCATTCATGCCAGTAAGTGTCACAACATTCATAATCAAAGAAGGGCTCATACCCCCGGTATAAATATGGGATTTTGCAGGATTGATAACTAGCCCAGAAATAGCACCAAACTCCACCAGGGTATCAAAGAGGATTTTGATGGAGCCGATGTCACCACGACAAAAGAGGAGCAGGTCATCCGCAAAAGCAAGGTGGGTGATAGCAGGGTTGGAACACTTAGGGTGGTAGTTGAAGTCCGGAGTGGCCGTACTCTTACCAAGCATCTGAGTCAAGAACTCCATTGCAATAACAAAGAGCGGAGGGGAAAGAGGGCAGCCTTGCCTTAACCCCCGACTGCCAGTGAAGAACCCTTTGAGTGATCCGTTGACATTGACAGAATAAGAAGCCGTCGAGATGCATTCTTTGATTAGGGAGATGAAATGATTCGGGAAGCCCATCGCCTGGAGGCAATGCAGAATGAAAGTGTTGCTCACTGTGTCAAATGCTTTCGAAATATCAACCTTCATCGCAGCCCTGGGTGAGATGTGTTTCCTTCCATACTTGTGAAATAATTCCTGACTAAGCAGCACATTGTGCTTGATGGATCTCTTAGCAACAAATGCACTATGATTAGCACTGATGAGACTAGGGAGTGTAGAGTTGAGTCTCTTCGCCAGTACCTTAGCAATGGTCTTGTAGATTACGTTGCAACAGGAGATAGGTCTGTAGTCGGATGGGGCAGTGGCCCATTCATGCTTAGCAATTAAGGAGTAGAGGTGTGGTTTACCTGTCTAAGCAAGCGACCATTAGAGAAGAAATCTTGAATTGCGCCCATAAAGTCAGTTTGAATAATACTCCATGCCTTCTTGAAGAAGTTGGAACTGTAACCATCGGGCCCTGGCGCTTTGTTCTCTCCTATGCTGTATAAAGCCTGTTTGATCTCATCCTGGGTAACCACTTTGCTAAGGCCATTCACCTCCTCCAAGGTAAGAGTGGTTAAGCTGACATTAGGGAGGAGAGTAGGGCTGACGGATAGTGGATTTAAAGTAGAGCTGAAGTGCTTCACCAATGTGCTAGCAATGGCATCCTGCTCATGAACCATAGCACCCTCAGTTGTTTTGATTCCAGTGATAAGGTTTGCGCTTCTGCGAGTTTTCACACTTCTAAAGAAGAATGAAGAACATTGATCCCCATGAGCAAACCATTTGGCCTTGGAGAGCTGGGCAAGGTTGGAATTGAGCATGCCATAGCTACTGTTAAGATCAAGGGAACATTTCTTTTCCTCATCCTGAAGGTGAATGTCAAGGGGGTTAGTTTGCAATCTAGTCTGGACATCATTTAGCGCTATCTGATGCCTAGAGATATTGGCGTGAATGTCCTCCATTTTGGCACAGGGGAATTTTTTGAGTAAGGGTTTGAGAGTTTTCAACTTGCAAACAAGTCTATACATCGAGTTCCCATCGATCTCAGGCTCCCAGGCTCGCTGGACAGTATCAAGAAACCCCTCGTGCAGAGCCCAACTGTTATTGAACCTAAACGGTAAGTTCTTTCTTGGAGTCATGCATTCGGTGAAGAGTAGAGCAGGCAAGTGATCCGATATTCCAGCATTATCAAAATGCGCTCTTGAGTTACTGAATAAGGTTGTCCAGGCATTATTGGAAACAATCCGATCAAGCTTGCTCCAGATCCGTCTCCCATTCTGTTTATTATTCCATGTGTACTTGCATCCGGAGTAAGGGAGGTCCGAGAGAGAGTTACTTTGAAAACAGTCAACAAGCTCGCTGGAGGTTTGTGAGAAATTGTGCTGGTTATTTGAGAGCTTCTCATCAGGAGATAGGTTGACATTAAAGTCCCCAAAAGAGCCCAGGGGCTGTTTGAGTTGAGCAGGCTCAAGGTGGAGATAGCGTTCCAAAGATCAGCACGATCATCCAGTGCATTATGAGCATAGATGAAAGAGACTTCAGCAAAGATAGACTGGTTGGGGTTAGGGAGTGGTTCAGATATACGGCAGTGGATGACTTGATCCGAGATCATGGAGGGAGTAAGGTTCAGTTTAGCGGGGTTCCACCAAATCCAGATGCGGCAATTGTTTGCATGGCTGGAGTTGGAAATATGGCTCCAAGAGGGCAGGAGCATGGATGAGATTCTTTTCTCATTAGCCGGTCTAAGTCTAGTTTCCAGGATAGCAAAAATGTCGAGGCATTGCTTCTTAGCAAGGGAACGGATGGCCCAATGTTTAGTGGGGTCATTAAGTCCCCGAATGTTCCAAGCACACATTCGTACAATCATTGATCAATCTTGTTTAAGCCATTGGTAGCACTTGCAGCCAATGGGGCAGTATAAGCGGGAAGGGGGGTATTTGAGGCACTGGGTAAAGAAGGGAGAGAAGGGAGGGAGGTCGAGGAGATATTGGAATCCTGGCTGTGGGAGGTATACGGATTCGAGATAGGGACAGTTGGGTCAGTGCCAAGAGTGACCCTATCCATAGCCTGGGGGAGGGGAGGCGAGGCTGAGAGGGTGGACGAGGGTCTAGAGGCCCCAGAGTCTGGCAGAATGGTTGGAGGAGTTTTAAGAGGAATGGTTAAGTTATTCTTTGTCAAAGGGGAGGAGATTCTTTGAGAGGGATCAGGTGTGGGAAGTATGGGGTCAGTACTAGGTTTCGGGGGAGAAGAAGTCATTTTGGTGATGGAAGAAGTCTTGGCAACAGTGACCAGTCCCTTCTGGTTCGACTTTGGGATCGAGCAGCAATGCCCAAAGACCAGGCAAACATTACAACGGGTGGGAAGCCAATCATATGTGATTTTTTGGACGAAGGGGACACCTTCAGGGCTCAAGAGCGTGACCTCACAAAGGAGAGGCCGGGAGGCATGGATGTCAACAAGAATTCTAGCATATCCCATACGATCATGGTTTGCGGAGCAGGCGTCTGTAAGAATTGGAGTGCCCAAAGCAGAGCCAATTTTAGCAAGCATGCGTTTGGACCAAAAGCGGTAGTCCAGGTCGTGAAGAGTTACCCATGTTGGTACCGAGCTGAGACAAGAGTAGTCCAGAGGAAGATCAACAGACCAGCGCTTCAGTAGAATGGTGGTGGAGCCATTCGCTACCCAGGGGCTCCCAAGCAAAATAGCGTTTAGGTCATCTTCACAGGAGAAATGGAAAACGAAAACACCTTTATCGTTGCGTATCATCTTGGGGAGTGCCACAGTGTTCCAGTTCTCAGTAATGAATCTTTGCATCCTTTGGAAGGATATTGGACTTCCAAGAGGGAACCCGACAAGGGAAAGCTTCCATTTGTGCATGGTGTCCTCAATATCATCATTGGTGAAAGTGATAAGACCGGATTCAAGTCCAGGATAGTAGGGGAGAGGTACATGCTGCCAATTAAGGTTCCTTGAGACAATATCTTTGTAGGTATCCGAGGGGTCTACGTGAGTAGCATACTCATTAAAGCACGCATGCAATGAGGGAAAAGGAGGGGCATCCGAAGCGGCAGGGGTGGGGCTGCGTGTTAATGCATGGGGAGGGTTATCAATCTCAGCAGGCGTGCCAACGTAGGGAGGCGAAGGGACGGCCTCATTAATAGCAGTCTGGAGGCCACCAACCACCACATGACACAAGGGAGCAGGCGAAAGGACGGCCCCAGGGGCAGCAGGGGAGGTAGACGGAGGGTCACCACCATTAACCAGGAAAGAAGGTCAGCCTCCAGCAGTGGTGGGGTCATCAACACTATCGACTGCAAGGGTTGAGATGCACCCCGAACGAGTAGTTGAGTGAGGGGTAGGGGAGCTCAGTGGTGGGAACATATCCTCGGAGGATAAGGTCGGAGGGATAGGTGGCTTTGGATAAAGGCGGTTGTTGTTTGAACGAATGAGTTCGTCAGGAAGGGGTTCTGGTGTTTTTTCGTGTTGGTTCGGCGAAGAGGAGTTTGGTTTGAGCTTTGAAGCAGTGGTTTTGGATATGGTGGAAGGGGATTTAGTGAGCTCCGACAGCTTGATGTTGAGACGTCGAGACCTCTTAGAGCCTGCCATGGGGAGGTAGACCAGGGGGGCGGGGCACGGCCTGGGGGGCCGCACTGGGGTGGCGCAAGCGGCAGCTTGCACCAGGAGGAAGGGAGCGTTTTTGAGTTATTTGGTTATTTGAGTTATTTGGTGACCCTCCGTCTACCAAATAACTACACAACCAAACGTGACTTTACACCTCCTTCCAACCAACGTGTTTAAAGTTTTTCCCATCCTTTTCTTCTATTTAAAGTATGATCTCCATACGTTTTCACCTCCTCCTACCAAACGTGACTTTACATGTATGGGGATACCAATCATATATATTGAATCATGTACAGTACTTTTCAAGCATGGCCGCTTGGCTACATTGGTCGACTGTACAGTCTGTACCAATTGATAGAACTATGCAAACACAAAACCGAAGGGAGCAAATATACAATTATGTTCCTCTCAAATCTCAATCAATTATAAACCGAAGGGAGCAAAATCAAGAAACCATAGAATAGCTAGAAATCCAAAAATTCAGTCCGGAAACAGACAAAGCCAAAAATCTATCCCAAACGAAGTGGAATAGAAGTCGAGAAACTACATTAATCTAAAACGTCAAAGGCGCAATTCATAGGAACCGAAGAAGAGAAAGGAGAAGAGATCAAATATGTTCGACGTTGGGAAAATACTCGAAAAGATAATAAGTTGTCACCCTTAATGAGTCGTTGACCTCCCGTATCCAAAACATAGAAGAGTCTAGAAGTGGAGATTGAGGAAGCTTAAGGACTTGTTTTGGACTTTTAAACCCTAAGCGGACTACCCAAGAAGTACATGGTTTGTGAAGAAGATATTGCCTTGAGACAATTAGAAAGTTCAACGTAGATGTGATTTAACCCTTCATATTTTTAATTTTCATAAGACTTGAGGTAGAAAACCGAATTTCAAGATCGAAAGAAGTTTTATGGTATACTCGGAAAACATTCTTACAGTGGATTGTTGTTATATATCTTGACTGCTTGATTACATTTTCAATCTCGGACATATCATTGTTTTTATACTTATTATTGCTTGTCATAGTCTTATCATGTCTTGTAATTCTTTGTATTGCTTGATATGGCGTCCTTTATGCTTATACTTTGATAGTATGTTTTTATGCTATGATTTTTATGTATGTTTATGTGTTTCGCCCTTAGTTTTGCATGATTTGGACATTTATATCTTAGCTAGAGCTTAAAATATCAAAACAATGTCTACTCCCCTATATTTTTTGATGTATGTTTATGTGTTTGTTATAGAGGGCAACAACATTGAAGGCGAAGGAGTTGTAATCTTCAAAAGCCATCCAAGAAGAGGTTGCTAACTTATTGGCATCGTGTATATCTAAGGAGACCTTAGTCATGTCTAAGTCTTCCTTAGTGATATTGATATCTACGGTGGAGGAGACATATTGTAACTCCCAAATTCTCAGGACTTGGGGAGTTACGGGTTAGAAGTCTAACTACTTCCGGATCTTAGTTTGACAACAGTTTGACAACAACTTTACTAGGATCTTACAACAAGACACAAATAAAGAAAACCGAAATTCATAAAGCGATTGTTTAAATGTTATGAATGTAACAACATACGTCTAACAACCAACAAGTACTTAAGATATTATAAGTCTAACTTCATCATACTATAAAGGAAACATCAATATAAAAAAACCCAACCCTATTCTAGGGAGTACGGAGACCCGGCTGACCACTACTTCCGGATCACTCAGTTGATGCTCTAACCTGTGGTAAGTCTAAACAACAAAATAAATCAACCGTTAGCTAGTTATCTAAATGTTAGACAAATAAAAATAGCACACGCACACCAAATAGCAAAACTAAACACACATCATGCTTTCTGAGATTCCATTTTTTATATCTTTATTTAGGTCATTCACTCTTACTATTGATACTTATTTTGATCTCAACTTTGGATACATTACTCTATGCATGTCCCTTTATGTTATACTAAAAGTGGAACGGTAGATGATGCTTCTAAGGTATCGAATCACAGGTGCAAACAAGACTGCAACACATAGATTTTCTGAAATGTTAACCTCTATGATTCACAAGAGATCTCATGTTCGATTCTCACCGGCCTCACTCTAATGTCTCCCTTTGTTGTGCACAAGGTCGCTGGTCACTGGATCGAAACTTGTGGTTCACAAGTATAGCTTAGCTCCTCCTTTGAAGTACCTAGGATGATAAGAACCGTTCTAAGGGTTTCCTACCTTTCTCACAACCCTAGACTCACACCCGCAAAGTTGTGGATCGGTCCCTGGATGGACTCGCCGGATTTGCAGCAACAATACTCAACCCCTAGATGGAATCGTCGGATCTGTATCAACATGAGTATGTTGGATTCCTCTTCACACGTAGAAGATTAGGTACGCAGAGAACTTACCATAAGGCCTGAGTCGTCGGCTTCAAGTAAATGCTGCTCTTGTTGGAGGTGTCTATAAGAAAGGTAACGTCGGGCAAGGTTGCACAAGTCTCTCGTCCTTCTTGTTGGCGGTGGAGATGCAGAGGAGAAGTGAAGACAAATAGCAAGAGAGGAGAGTTAGGGAGAATCTTGGACGTGATTTGCAGCGTATCTTTAGAGCATGTATTTGGACGCTAAGAGGGAGGAAAGTGAAGGGTTGCAACGTGATTCTTGGGAGTAATTACGTGAGTGTAACTCCTCTTCCAGTTCAACTCTATGTAGGCAGGATATGCTTCACAAGGACGCTGTAGAGGTCTCCTTCATTGCTGGGCTGGCGGATGGCAGAGGCCGGTCTAGGCTGAGGACTTGCGGGCTACTGGGACAACAAGTACGAGAGTGAACGGCCCACCAGGTTGCAAGATGGCAGTTGGGCTGACATGCTACACCTAGGCCGTAGAAAGGAAGAAAGAAGCAGCTTGATGGGCTGTTCAATACCTTGTCAAAAGTTTGTAAAGTATCTACCATGATCTTGTCCAAAGAATGTCATGACTTTGTAAAAGACATGTCATGAACTTGTCAAAATATAGATATATAAACTAGGGTTTGGTGTATATTTCATCATTTTATGTGAATTAAAGGTTATATAAAATGATAGAATTTGTGATAGTGTGCAACACTAGGTTGAATGATAAAAGGTTAACGACTCAACATCCGGTTTGACTTGGAGCACACAAGACAAACTCATATTTGTTGCCATTGTCTCTTTTCTCCATCAAGATGTTCGACATGTCATTGTTGGAGCAACTTACTCCGAGGACGTTTGGCACCTTTATGACCCCAAGTTTAACAAATGGAGTTAAACTTGTATAATTGTTATTGTTAGATTACCTAAATAATAGGTCTCATTATACCTCCACAAAGAACTCGGGATAACTACGTCTAATGCTCTCCTCTGTTTCCCAAGTAGCCCCATCGGCTCCTCGTCTAAGCCACTGAATCTTCAACATCGGTATCTCCTTGGACCGCATGCGTCTAGTATTGTGCTCTAGGACGGATATTGGGTACTCCACAAAAGTGTGATCTCGCTAAATTATCAGATCCTCATGGATGATGACGTGCCTCGGGTCCGGTATATATTCCCTTAACTTTTATGTGAACACTAGGTGTACACCCTCTAGTATGGGTAGAAGTGCTAGTCGAGAAATAACGTCTCAATCTTCTTCAAGATCTCACAAGGTTACATTTCTCGATTTACTTTCAGATACTTTTGATGATTTTCCGAGAATAACCATAAAAACTTTTCTCCTTCTGTTGACCCCACTTGCTTATAACTTCTCAGAAAATTCTACCCCTCAGCTTTGGAGAAAAATCCTTAGACATGTCCAGGCACCTTATTAAGTGCCTAATGCTCTATGTGAGATAACTCACTCGGTCCCAATACTATAATGTGACCCAGTCAGATCATTCTTTTATTAATGAATCTTTACCTAATTCTGGTTAGTTTGCAACTTACTATAACCCAAAAGTCACACTCCATGCAGAGATTTTCATGTCGATCCATAATTCCTTAACATGGTTTGAGCTCAAACCATGTTAAGGAATTATGCGTCCTCTCAATTTCTGGATCAAAAGAAGCAAAGCCGGAGTTAGTAGCACAGGTTTGAACCATAAAAATGGTTCAAACCAATAATCAATAATAAAAATACAATAAAAACAACTAAACTCCCCGGCAACGGCGCCAAAATTTGAAAAGACTCTTATCTAGAGGTCGTTTTTATCTTATCAAAGTATAATCCCAACTTAGCACTAAAATGAGTATAGTGGTTAAGTAAGGGTCGAACCCAAGAGAGTTTGGTATTTTTATTAAATTCAGTTATTGATTATAGAAACAAGTAACAAGGGGGGGTTGGTTGAATTGATGCACACAAAACTTATGAAAACAAGTAACGCAACAAGTAAGACAATGATGGGTGAATCTACACTAGGTTGATTCTAAGCATGCGATTGCTACTTTGGTGAGTTCCTTTTTCAAGTTTTCAAGTAATCTCCCGTCTCGATCATATATATGTGTTGAGCCAACCGGCATCAACACAACTTAACAAGTTAGTGTTCCGTAAACCTACAAGAACAATTAACAAGTTAGCTTTCAAACAAAGACTAAGGGATATAAAGAAAAAATTAAAACCGTTAAACTTATCTTTATATTTGAGTTCCTTTTCTTTAAGCAATTACAACCCGATATTACTTAAAGTTTACTACTAGATTAAAGACCCGAACCCGGAATATATTAATCCTAGTTCTTTGCATGCACTTTAGGACCTAAGGTGATCAATATCAAGTGATAGTAAAACATGCAATTAGACAGTGAAGATCAAGGAAACACAAATTATTACTGAAAGAAAAATTATATTAGAAAGAACTTACAACCAAAGCAACAATGCAACTTCAAACCAACCCAATGTAGCAAGAGATTAGCAACTTATTACAAAGGTAGCAAGATAGTTTTTAATGGAAAAGGTGAATTCTAAATTGGATGATAAGTGGATGATTCTAGCAATAAACTAAGGACTATTTATACTACAAATGACACTAAATAGAAGTAAATGTCCGGCCCAAAATAACCACCTCTAATGCCATAAAGGTGGTGTAAACAGCCAGAGTAAAGCTTCTGTCGTTGAACCGCAGGGGCGCCATCAGATCCGCAGGGGCGGTGCAGGCGAAAACGCTTGATCTTCTTCATGGCCGCAGGGGAGGCTAGGCAATTCCGTTGGGGCGGATCTTTAATGCTCTTCAAACATCTGACTCTTCAACTTCCTGTCGCTTCAGATGCTGAGCCGCAGGGGCGTCCTAATGTCAACGCAGGGGCGGTGACACTGACTCTTCATCTTCCAGCTCCTAGGTTGAGGCGCAGGCAGAGGCGCAGGGGGAGACGCAGGGGCGCTGGTCTTCGCTTCTTCAAGGCAAGTCACCGAAGGGGCGCCAAGGGTTGACGCAGGTGCGGTGACAATCTTCGTGGCCGGCGCTGGCGAAGGCAAAAGGAGCGCTCCGGAGTGTGGTGTCACTCGCAGGGGCGGTGACACTGCTCCTCGTGGGCGGTGAGGCAACATAAGCTTTTCTTCGTGAACGGTCTTCACTCCTAAGTGCTTATAACTCCTTCTTTATCTTCTTTTAGTCTTCTTCTTCTGGACCAAGGAGTTAGTAGCATAAACCGATACTAATGTAGCAAAAAGACTCTAAAAACTATCCTAAATGATAATGATTCCATTACCTATCAAACTCCCCCATACTTAGACCTTTTACTCGTCCCGAGTAAAATAAATGACAGCAGTATTTAACTTAAAGGCCTCAGGAAGCATGGGCAAGCAGAAAAGACAATGAAAACAAATGAAAAGCCAAGAAAGAAAGAAGGAAAAGAGAGGAAATGTGAGAAAAAGGTGAGAAAACTACCATCCTTATTGCTCCAAGAGTGACCTACCCGGACAACCTCCTTATGACTCCCCTTCTTATGTTGCCAAACGCCGGAAGGGAAACCTACACTCGGTGTCGCTCATTTTGCCAAGGTGCCCATTCGGGTTTTCACCTTGCCACTCTTTTTATTTTCTTTGATGATCTCACTTTGAACTCACATCCCTCAAGTCCAATTTTGCACCAACCTAAGGTTGGTCGGACTACCTTCTTTTTGCCTAAACCGCCCTTTCGGGTTTTCGGTTTATCCAAGGATTTTTAATGCCTTTTTTCTTTTTCTTTGGCTTTTTCTTCTTTTTTTTTATTTTTTTATATGAATTTCAAACTGAATTACAACTCGAAAGACTCAATGAAAAACAACTCAAAACAACTCAAAACAACTATACATGCAATGATATGTCCCTCCCCCATACTTGAAGCACACTTTGCCCTCAAAGTGGAAATGAAGCAAAGATAAATGTGGGAAAGGGATGAGAATGATACCACTAGTGGGATGGTCCTGCTGGACCATCCGGACCCTCCTCCGGTGGGTACGGGAAGTGGCTGAAAAAGTGCTCCTGTCGGCGGTAGAGCGTGTCTATATGATCCTCCTGAGCGTCCATCCTCTGCCTATATGAAGTCTCAAAGCTGGCTTGCCAAGCCAGCTGCTTAGCCTCTAGCTGCTGCTGATGAGCCGCCTGCCAAGCATCCTGCCGGCGGTCAAAATGGGTGGTCATAGAGGAAGCGAAGCTGGACTGCCAAGCCTGCAACTGCTCAAGCATGGACCGCTGGTACTCGGTCTGCCATGCCTGATGTTGGGTAGTCAGGGCTATCATATGAGCCTGAAGGCTCTCCATTGCCGGACTGTCGTCCGGTGCTGTAGTAGGCATCTCCTCATCATCCGGTATGGGCACATGGTCAGCAATAGGAGCCCGACCGGAGCCCTCACCATATCTCTCAACAATGTTCCCCTGAGGCCATCTCGGAGCGAAGGGGTCAACTGGTATGTATAGCTCGGAGAGCTCGTCTCCAAGTGGAAGTGGCCGGGGGAGGTATGTGATGTGACTCCCATCTGCCAACGAGAGCCAAAAGAAGTTCTCCCCGTCTCTCCTGAGGAGCCTGCACCTCCTCAGCATCCCTTCCGTGTACAATGGGGCCTCTAAACCTTCCTCCAAGTCAGGGAGGTCCATCACCTGTGCAGCTATCAAGAAGATCATCCCACCTTCCACAATGTCTCGTGGCTCGTTCTTCCTAATCTGCTTCAAAGCGGTAAGGAAGAGGTATGGCCAATCTGGTATCCTGTCGTTCGTGGGGAGGCAGGCGTATAACAATGGAAGGTTCTTGAGGGCGACCTTGTTCTCCTCCTTGTGTCCACAGAAGACACTCATGAAGATCTTGGAGATGAGCCTCAAACAGGGGTGAGTGAATTTGTTGGAATACTCACCCCCTACATGAGACTCGGATCTGGTGGCGGCTTGCCAAAACTCACACAAGTCGGGTGTCGGGACGGGATCCTGCCAGTTGTCGGAGGCACAAATAGTCACCCTGAATGCCTCTTGCAGTTGGGTGTAGTCCAATGTGTACTTTCTCTTGTTGAACTTAAATGAAAGTCCAACACAAATATTGTCCTCCTTCTCCATGGTGAATGTGGCGATGAATTGGCGGCTGAGCTCGGGGTATGTTGGAGCATTTATTTCCAGAAAATCGCTGAGCCCAGTATTATTGAGGAATGCCTGCATGCTCTCCAACATGCACAATTTTTCCAAAGTAGGAACGTGCAGAAACCGAGTTACATACACATCCCGACCTTGCACAATCCTATACCGCTCCTTCCCAGCTTCCGACAACTTGTATTTCTTCTGTTTTTCCATTTCTTGCAATTGAACAAGCAAAGGAATTAGAAAGTTCAGAAATTAGAGTAAGAGACGAACCCTCTGTTGCTATTTCCGCAGGGGCGCCTGAAGGATGCGCAGGGGCGGTCAGGCGCAGGGGCGGCAGTCTTGCAGCCGCAGGGGTGGGAGAAGTGCAGAGGGCGATTTTTGAAAACTGCGAAAGTGGCGGTGCTGAGGGGCGTTTTGGTGGCTTCTTGTTGGTAGGGGTGTCTGATATCATGAATTATAGTCTATATTTTGGGACCTGTTTAGACGTTTTATCTTCAATAATCCGCATGTTTGAATGTATATTATATGATTATATCATCGTTTCATCTACCTTTGCGGGAATCGAGGTCTACACCAAGTTTCGTTGTAATCGTAGGTAAAATGGCACGTTTTACATGAAAATGGAGCTAAAGGAGCTAAGGAGTCATAGGAGCTACATTTAGGAGTTTAAGGAAGAATCCAAGAAGCATGGAATTGAATTAGAGATTTACTTTGGACCAGATTTAAGAGATTTCACATTCAGTTTAGAGTCACCTCGGTTGACCACAGAGTCACCTCGACCGAGGTGATCTAGAGGAGCGTCTCGACCGAGGCAAATATCCTGACGCGGCGAGATATATTTTATTTGGCTGAGATCTTTTATTTTTGGAAGGAGAGATCTTTTATTTTTGGGCTGGATTTCAGGAAGGAAGATTATATATTTTGGAGATCTATTTTAAAGATATGGATAGATTTTATTAGGAAATTATCTTTTATAAGATATTTTATCTTTGGAAGATAATTCTCCTATATAAAGGGCTGGATTTTCCACAAATTCAGCAACCCGCTACCATCGCAGCACTTGGGGATTGAAGAAGCTGTAGTTAGGAAGAATTTTTGGAAGGTTGAAGGAAGATTGAAGGAAGGAAGTTCATAGCTTGTTATACCTTTTGTGAAGAGATTTGTAAGAATTTCTTAGATTCCCTTTTGTTGATTTGTCTTGTTGGATTTGTGATCCAAGGAACGCTTATTTGTTTGATATTTGATTCAGTTATTGAAGCCTTGTTCTTAAGGTTTTGCGTTCAAATATTCATTCTCTTCCCATATATTTGATTATTGCTTTCATGATGATGAGTGGCTAATTTCCAGGTGCGATTCTAGGGTGATTGGATGAAGGTTGTGGGAAAAACAATGATAGAATAATCTTAAATTCCAGTAGGACCCTGAAAGCTCGAGTCTTTATCCTTAACCCTAGAACATCTCGTTCAGTCGATGAACATCTCGGCCGGGGTGGAACTTGACAGACCGAGGTGACTTATCTGATCCGTAACTGAGAGTTAAGTGTTAGAGTTTGCCAAATCCTATTCTTATTACACCTTTCCTGGTTCAATGCAAGCTTAGGATGAGACTTACCCGGTAATTTCTTTGTTTGTTTACCCATGATCATAAGTGTAGGTAATAAAGGTTTATCCTTTATTGGGGTTTGAGTGTGCCTTCATCTCATCTTTGTGAGTTAGCCTGAGACTTACCCGGTAAAGGTTGATTCTATTCCCTTAGCTGGTGTGTTGGTTTGAGATTATAATTTCTTTCATTAGTACCTTGAGACTTACCCGGTAATAGGAACTTTTGGTTTGGGATTAGTGAGTAGTGAGACTTACCCGGTGATCTATTCCACTTTAGTAACACCTTCCCTTTGCAAAACCTCTGCTTTGTCCGCTTATTTTGAGATCTTGAGTTGGAACCACAATTGGATGCTTTAATCCCTAGAATTTGCATATTTCCATTAATTGACCTTATTATCATCTTTGATTGTTTTAATCGCTTTTGTGGTTATTTGCAATATTGACTACCTATATTGGTTTTGTTTCACCTAAGTCCTTGAGATCGACACCCCGGAATTCTTGCTTTTACTACGATTGACCCGTACACTGCGGGTTCGCATCCTTGTTTTAAGCATACATCTTGAGTTATAAATTTAAAGCTTGCACACACCTTTTGGAGCGAACAGTGTCGCCAGCGGTGATGAGCGGTGGAGGGAAGAGAGTGTGAGGAGCGAGGGTGTTGTAGGGTGAGAGTTTTGGGAGGATGAGGGATGTGTGTTGTGGTAGCGAGGGCCGGTGTCGTAAGGGCAGGTGTGGCTAGGTCGCCAGAGGCGGCGCAGGGGCGTTGCACAGGGTGGCGTGTGAGATCTTGCTGAGGGCGTAGGGGCGTGGGAGGCGAGGAGGTGTAGGGTTCGAAGAGTGAGTGGAGAGATAGGAGAGGGGGTGTAATTGTAGGTTATTTTTGGGAAGTGTATATTTTTCTTTCCTTGATAAAACCGCAGGGGTGGGGGCTTGTCGCCACGGGGGCGATGACAAGGAAGAGGGAAAACGCAGACTCAACGTCAGGGGCGGCGCTGAGAATGTGTGTCAAGGATGGCCGACGCAGGGGCGTAAGGTAGTCACCGGGGGGCGTTGACCAGTATGTTGCAGTCGTCAGACTCAACGCCGGGGGCGGTGCTGGCCATTGGTGTCACCGCGGGGGCGGGGAAACTGAGCCGTAGGGGCGGTTTTCTTGACAAAGGCTCCTCTTCTTATTCCCTCGGGTTGCCTCCCGAGCAGCGCCTTTGTTTTATGTCGTTGACTCGACGCAAGGACTCTACCTCTCTGATTGAGCCTCCTCTAGCATCGCCGTGGGGTTTATAACCGTTTGTGAAGGCAATCCTCTAGAGGACCTAGTTTCAATCCTTGTTATGGCTTCCGCCATTTGCCCAACCTGTTTTTCAAGGTTCTTGATGTTGGATTCTGTTGTTTGGACATGAATAGCAAAATGTTTAGTCAAAACCTGCAACATATCCTCAATTGTTTGATACTTACCTTGCCGGGGCTGTTGTTGCTGGCTTTGTTGATCCCTCCAACGAAAGTTTTGTTGATCACGCCAGTTGGGCATGAAATTCTGTGCATAGGGATCATTCCTAGGCCTTTGCTGCTGTAACTGTCCATAGCCCATTGCATTCACCTCAGCATCGTCATCCTGGACTTGGGGACACATGTCCATCGGATGGTATGGGTCAGCACACACTCCATATGCCTTCAGCTGCTGTGGAGTTACCATAAGTGTTAATCTCTTCACCATTTCCTTCAGTTCCGCAAGCTTAGTGGAGATCTCACTCTTCCCGGAATTCACAGCATGAACACCTCTCTTGGAAGGAGTCCTTCCAAAGTTCCGGGTCCCTTCAGCTAGTTCCTGTATCTTTTCAAAAGCAAGGTCAGGGGTAGAGTTAAGAATGTTACCTCCACAAGCCACATCGACGATCCTCCTTTCATTGTCTAGCAAGCCATTGTACAAGTACAAGACTAGATCTTGGGTCGAATATCCGTGAAAAGGACAGCTGGATCGGAGGCGTGCCAATCTTTCGAAGTACTCATAGAGAGTTTCGTCCGCCTCTTGCTCGATGTTGCTTATAGCTTTCTTCAAGCTATTCGCCTTCTTGGCTGGGAAGTATTTCTCCAAAAACGCCTTGTGGAGGTTCTCCCAAGTATCGATACTCCCGGATGGAAGGTGGTAATACCAATCATCCGCTGAATCTTTGAGTGTGAAACCGAATGCCCTCATCTTGATTTGCTCTTCGGTAATGTTGTCCGGTTTCATGCTCATACACACGGTATGGAACTTGCCAAGGTGTTTGATGGGGTCTTCACCACTTATCCCATGGAAAGATGGAAGCAAGTGAATGAGACCCGGTTTGAGCTCAAAGTTGATTCCTTCCCCTAATGCCGGTATAGTAACCACAAGAGGGTTTTGAGCCAAAGTGGGCTTAGTGAGTTGACGAAGAGTACGATCAGCCATTTCTTGTTGGAGTTGTTGTTGTCTACGTTGCCGGATGTGCGTGCTCTCAATTTCTGGATCAAAAGAAGCAAAGCAGGAGTTAGTAGCACGGGTTTGAACCATAAAAATGGTTCAAACCAATAATCAATAATAAAAAAAAATAAAAACAACTAAACTCCCCGGCAACGGCGCCAAAATTTGACAAGACTCTTATCTAGAGGTCGTTTTTATCATATCAAAGTATAATCCCGACTTAGCACTAAAATGAGTATAGTGGTTAAGTAAGGGTCGAACCCAAGAGAGTTTGGTATTTTTATTAAATTCAGGTATTGATTATAGAAACAAGTAACAAGGGGGGGGGGGGGTTGGTTGAATTGATGCACACATAACTTTTGAAAACAAGTAACACAACAAGTAAGACAATGATGGGTGAATCTACACTAGGTTGATTCTAAGCATGCGATTGCTACTTTGGTGAGTTCCTTTTTCAAGTTTTCAAGTAATCTCCCGTCTCGATCATATATATGTGTTGAGCCAACCGGCAGCAACACAACTTAATAGGTTAGTGTTCCGTAAACCTACAAGAACAATTAACAAGTTAGATTTCAAACAAACACTAAGGGATATAAAGAAAAGATTAAAACCGTTAAACTTATCTTTATATTTGTGTTTCTTTTCGTTAAGCAATTACAACCCGTTATTACTTAAAGTTTACTACTAGATTAAAGACCCGAACCCGAAATCTATTAATCCTAGTTCTTTGCATGAACTTTATGACCTAAGGTGATCAATCTCAAGTGATAGTAAAACATGCAATTAGACAGTGAAGATCAAGGAAACACAAAGTATTACTGAAAGAAAACATATATTAGAAAGAACTTACAACCAAAGCAACAATGCAACTTCAAACCAACCCAATGTAGCAAGGGAGTTAGCAACTCATTACAAAGGTAGCAAGATAGTTTTTAATGGAAAAGGTGAATTCTAAATTGGATGATAAGTGGATATTCTAGAAATCAACTAAGGACTATTTATACTACAAATGATACTAAATAGGAGTAAATGGCCGGCCCAAAACAACCACCTTTAATGCCATAAAGGTGGTGTAAACAACCGGAGTAAAACTTCTGTCGTTGAACCGCAGGGGCAGCCTTCAGATCCGCAGGGGCGGTGCAGGCGAAAACGCTTGATCTTCTTCATGGCCGCAGGGGAGGCTAGGCAATTCCGCAGGGGCGGATATTTAATGCTCTTGAAACGTTTGACTCTTTGATTTCCTATCGCTTCAGATGCTGAGCCGCAGGGGCGTCCCAGTGTCAACGCAGGGGCGGTGACACTGACTCTTCATCTTCTAGCTCCCAGGTTGAGGCGCAGGTAGAGGCGCAGGGGTAGGCGCAGGGGCGCTTGTCTTCGCTTCTTCAGGGCAAGTCACCGAAGGGGCACCAAGGCTTGACGCAGGTGCGGTGACAGTCTTCGTGGCTGGCGCTGGCGAAGGCGCAAGGAGCGCTCCGGAGTGTGGTGTCACCCGCTGGGGCGGTGACACTGCTCCGCGGAGGCGGTGAGGCAACAGAAGCTTTGCTTCGTGAACGGTCTTCACTCCTAAGTGCTTATAACTCCTTCTTTATCTTCTTTTAGTCTTCTTCTTCTGGACCAAGGAGTTAGTAGCATAAACCGACACTAATGTAGCAAAAACACTCTAAAAACTATCCTAAATGATAGTGATTCCATCACCTATCATGAACTCCTCATCTAGAAGACTTGCCGGCCACTATTCCTTGATTGGAATGAAACGTGCGGTCTTCATCAATCGGTCAGCCACGACCCAATTAGTATAAAAAATTCTACTGAGCCTCAATCCCGTGACAAAATTCATAGAGATGTCCTCCCACTTCCGTTTTGGTACATGTAGTGGGTGGAGTTCTCCTTCGATTGGCGATGCTCAACCTTGACCTACCGACAAGTCGCACACTGAGCTACATATCGGCCATGTCGGCTCCAAACAACCCTACTTGAAGGAAGGTCTCACATCCTTATACTTCTTACTCGCTCTCGGATGTACCGAGTATGGGGTAGTGTGAGCCTTCCAAATATCCTCCGTCTCATCTCATTGTCGGACGGAACAAAAATATGATACTAGCATCTCATCACTCCATCAACAATCATAGTAAATTGTGGTGCCTCCCCAGAGATAGCATGCCTCGGATCCTAATCAACGTAAGGTAGATCTCCTATTTCTATCGGATTTCTCCCAACAGGTCAGACAACAACTCCCAAGTAGCCAACTGACGGTTTGTATCTGAAAACTAAATCTCAACCTCTAACCATGCCAAGTCTCTCTACAACCACGGCTTTACCATCGACCGAGCTATCACCTTCTCTTGAGGCGTCTTCCGAATCAAAGTGTCAGCAATTACATTCGCCTTACTTGGGTGGTTGAGAATCTCAAGGTTAATGATAGCATGTATTATAGTCTATATTTTGGGATTGATTTAGACGTTTTATCTTCATAAATCTACATGTATAGATGTATATTCTTTGATTATATTGTTGTTTCGTCTACCTTTGCGGGAATCGAGGTCTACACCTAGTTTCATTGTAATTGTAGGGAAAATGGCACATTTTTTGACCGAAATGGAGCTAAGGAAGCAAAGGAGTCATTGGAGCTATATTCTGGAGCATTGAGAAGTTATAAGAAGATCTCAGGAACCATGGAAATCATTTAGAAGATTGATTTTAGATCAGATTATAGAGTTACATTTTCAGATGAGACTCACCTGGGTCAGCTACAATACTACCTCGACCGAGGTGATCTTGAGGAGCGTCTGGACCGAGGCGAATATCGTAACAACCATAAGATCTTTATTTTTGGTTGAGATCTTCTATTTTTGGAAAGTGAATATCACATATTTTTGGCTGGATTTCAAGAAGGAAGATAATGTTTTTGGCTGATATATTTTGGAAGATATGGATATATTTTCTAGGAAATTATCTTTTTAAGATATTTTATCTTTGGATTTTCTGCAATTCAACCATCGTTGGATCATCTTCGGATCAAGAATTTTCTGGAGGATTGTTTGAAGAGTTTGAAGGAAGTTTTGAAGAAAGTTTTGAAGGTTGAAGTTCAAGGAAGGAAGAATTTAAGTTGAAGTTGGCTTTGAAGGAGTTTGTAAGATCTTCTTAGTTTGGCTTTTGGTTTTGTTGCCTTTTTTGATTTGTGATTGAGGAACACTGATTGATTGTTTGTTTGATTAATTGAGTTATTGAGAACTTTGTGTTAAGGTTTTCTTGTTTGAATTTAGATTCCTTTCTCACATATTTGATTATTGTTATCATGATGATTGTTGGCTAAGTTCTTTGTGCGGTTCTAGGGTGATTGGCTGAAAGTTGTGGGAAAGACGATGATAGAATGATCTTAAACCCAGAAGGACCATGAAAGCTCGAGCCTTTACCTTAACCGTAGAACACCTCGTTCAATCATTGAACATTTCGGCCGGGATGGAATTTACCTCAACGAGGTGAACCTTTCCTGAGCCTTATCTAAGTTAAGATTTTCAGTTTTCCAAATCCTATCCTTGTTATACCTTTCACGGTTCAACGCAAGCTTAGGATGAGACTTATCCGGTGATTCCTTTGTTTGTTTACCATAAATTATGAGTGTAGGTAATAAAGGTTTATCTTTTATTGGGGTTTGAGTGTGCCTTCATCACATCTTTGAGAGTTAGCCTGAGATCTATCCGGTAAAGGTTGATTCTATGTGCTTAGGTGGTGTGATGGTTTGAGATTATAGTTCCTTTCCTTAGTACCTTGGGACTTACCCGGTGAAATGATCATTGATTTGGGATAGTGAGTAGTGAGACTTACCCGGTGATCTATTCCCACCTTAGAAACACCTTCCCTTTGCAAGCCTCAGCTTTGTCCATGTTATCTTTTGAGATCTTGAGTCGGAACAACAACTGGATGCTTAGATCTCTAGAATCCGCATTCCCTTTATCTGACTTTTATATCATCTTTGATTGCTTTAATTTGTTGTTAGTAGTTATTTGACAACCTGATTACCGATCTTTGTTTCACCATAGTCCATGTGATCGACCCCCGGAATTCTTGATTTTATTACAATTGATCCGTACACTTCGGGTTCACATATTGTTCAAGCATACTTCTTGGGTTATAAATATTAAAGATTGCACACACCTTTGGGAGCGAACCAGTTTTTGGCGCTGTTGCCGGGGACTTGGTCTAGACCAAGTTCGGTTTCGGTTGTCTTTCGGGGCAACTGCCCTTGTTGTTATTGACTACTTTACTTGAGTGTTTTCGCAGGATATTTCCTTAGTTTTATGCGAAGAACTCGTGCTGGATAGGAAATCGTTCCCTACGATCCCAAACCAGAAAAGACCTACAAGAGAAGATTGAAAAAAGTTAAGATGGCCAATCAACACAATCACGATCTTGAAGCCGAATTGAAGGAGGCATTGGAACATCTACGCCTTATTAAGGAAGAGCTACAGCGAGAGAAAGACGAGACTCGCGAAAGAACAGAAGGAATTGAAGCAGATATGGCCGCTCTAAGGGCCCAATTTCTATCTCGACCGATCCCAGATCCTCGACCGAGGCAAGACCCAGTTCTAGTTGCCCCGGCCGAGATACACCCACCACCTCGGATGCCAGTCCGAGATGTTCTTTTTGCTGGAGCTCCACGAACCCTAGGACAGAGGATGGACCCTAATCAGCAAGTCAGGCGTCCAGGAGTCAACCTAGGTGATCCAGCTGAGAATGATTATGAATTTCGACCCCAAGTTCTAACCATGATTCGACAATGTCAATTTGGAGGTTTGGAGAGTGTCTCCGCACCAACATTTGCAAAACTATGAGATTTTGATGGAGACTTTAAGACCATCAAGAGTGGAGAATAACAATTACAAGTTGATGCCTTTCTATTTCTCTTTGAAAGACAAGGCGCTGGCTTGGTATCAATCTCTTCCGGCCGGAAAAATCAACACTTCGGAAGAGATGACAACGGAGTTTCTTACTAAGTTCTTTCCCCCTTCTAAGACTGCTGAATTGAGGGGAAAGATCAATGCTTTTATTATGAAGGACAAGGAAAGTTTGTCCAAGTTATGGGAGAGATTGAAGGATCTTTTGTTGGATTGCCCACATCATGGGATTCCAAAGATCGAGTTGCTGGAAATATACTTCAAAGGTTTGGATGGAGATACTCAATTCAAGCTCCAATTACTTTCTGCCGGCATATTCATGGATATGTAAATAGATGAAGCTTAGGATTTCATTGAGAAGCAAGCTTTACACATGGAGAATAACTCCCATCAAAGAACTGAAGATGGAGCAAGGAGAGTTAGCTTCCAAGATACATCATCAAATGGAGCTCAACTCACCTCGTTTAGTAATGAAGTAAGAACATTGAAAGAGTTTTTAGTAGCTCAAACGAAGAAGGAGCAAGACGGTGGCTACCAAGAAAGAAACAACTATCAAGGGCTGCGGAACAACAATTACAACAACAGCAAAAACGTCGACAACAACAATTGGAGATCTAATCAACAAAATTCCAGTAACCCTTATTCTTATAATGCTCTTAACACCCCCTCTTCGTCTTCTACTCCATTAAGCAGCCATGAGCCTGCATCAAGTTCGTCCCAGCCACCAAAGAAAGATGCTTTGCTGGAGGCAATATTCATCAAGCTCAACGCTATGGAGACATCGATGAATTCATTTTCGAAGGCACAAAAAGCCTTAGAGCAATAATTCATCAACAAAGCGAATGAAGCGCCAAGATATCCAGGGAAGCTCCCGGCAAGGACAGAGAGAAACCCTAAAGGACATATTATGGCTATTACAACACGCAGTGGATTGAAGAATGCAGATCCAGTACCTCGGTCGAGCGATGACCAGCTGAACACATCGGTCGAGGTGCCAACCGAGATGGAGCCCCGGAAAGAGAAAGATAAATCTAAAGTTTATGTTCCACCTCCTGCTTATAAACCACCATTTCCATTCGT
The DNA here is from genome assembly GCA_033239045.1 of Fagopyrum esculentum. Lineage (NCBI taxonomy): Eukaryota > Viridiplantae > Streptophyta > Magnoliopsida > Caryophyllales > Polygonaceae > Fagopyrum > Fagopyrum esculentum. The sequence goes on along the minus strand of BSUD01000004.1, from coordinate 41,704,308 downwards.
TCAGTCAAGGGCGAGGGCAAATCTAGACAAGTATTTTGGTAAGTTTCTAGACCTAATGAATAAACTACATATTATTATCCCTTTCCTTGATGCCATTCTAGGGATGTCCGCCTATGGGAAGTTTCTGAAAGAGATCCTATCAAGGAAGATGAAGCTGGAGGATTTTGGTGAAGTAAGGATGACATCTAAGTCTTCGGAGCTCATTCAAATCACGAAGGAGAAGTGCCACCTAAATTGAGAGACCCGGTTCATTTTGCATTCCCATTAAAGTTGGGGATGTAACTTAAGATGCATTATTTGATCTAGGAGCCAACGTGAGCATCACTCCGCTGGAGCTATGTGAGAAAGTCGGACTTGGAGAGCCCAAGCTGGTGAATATGACGCTATACATGGAAGATCGCTCCATTACCCGCCCCGTCGGTATTTTGGAAGACGTTCCCATCAAGTTAGGTAATTTGTACATACCTATAGACTTTGTTGTACTTGACATTCCCGTAGATTATCCCACTCCTATCATTCCTGGGAGACCATTTCTAGCAAATTCGGGTGCAACGTGGATTGTAGGAACGCCAAGTTCAAATTCAACATTGGTGGCGATCATGTGGAGTTTGCATTGCTTGGTGCAATGAAGGGAGATCCGCTGGAAGATGACATCTTCAACATCTATGATGAAGAAGAATCTAGAGAATTGGTGAGCTCTATCCTTATTAACTATCCTCTTGAAAAAGTTCTTGGTTTTAGTTTAAAGGAGGAAGGTATATATATCTTTTGTGATGCAGATATACGGAGCTTAAAGGCATCGGAAGCAGATCCAGGAGCTAGATTTGATAGACTGATTCAAGAGAAGAAAAGCACGTTAGGTTTCGGTCTCAGTTCCAATACCTCAACCGAGGCACTTCCTGGACCAAGCTCGGTGTTCTTATCTGAATAACATTTTGGTCACCCACCTCGGACACCGACCGAGATAACAAGCGTGATGTTGTCAGTTGAGGACAACAAACTTTCTGATTCGTTTCCTGAGAGTCACTTACAGTTTGTGGATCAATGGCTTCGCCAAGTATCTGATGGTAAAGAGCCTTGGTATGCTGATATTGTAAATTACCTTGTTTGTCCGGAAATACCACCCGGATTGACGTACGCTCAAAGAAGAAATTCTTCAAGGATGAATGCCATTACTATAGGAATGAACCTCTACTATTCAAGAGAGGTCCGGATGGGATACTTTGACGATGCATTCTGGAGGATGATGTTGCTAGCATCATACGGCACTGCCATTCGCTTCCTTGTGGAGGACATGCTAGCACTCACAAAACGTGCACTAAGGTATTACGTTCTGGTTTCTTTTAGCCTACATTATTTAAGGATGTGCAAACGTTTGTTGTTTCTTGTGATGCATGCCAAAGAACAGGGAACTTGTCAAGAAGAAACGAGATGCCACTCAACAATATTCAGGAGGTTGAAATTTTTTATGTATGGGGAGTTGATTTCATGGGACCTTTCCCATCATCCGCGGAGAATCTCTACATTCTCTTAGTTGTTGATTACGTCTCTAGATGGATGGAAGCTATCGCCTCCCCCACTAATGACGCCATGGTGGTTGTGAAGTTCTTCAATCGGACTATCTTTCCATGTTTTGGGACACCACACATCATCATCAGCGATGGAGGAACACATTTCATCAACCGGAAGCTCAAGGCACTTTTATCAAAGTATGGGGTCACCCATAAGGTAGCAACCCCTTATCACCATCAAACTAGTGGGCAGGTTGAGATCTCAAATAGAGAAATCAAGGGAATCCTGGAGAAGACCGTTTCAAGGACGAGGAAGGATTGGTCCATGAAATTGGACGATGCTCTTTGGGCTTATAGGACCGCTTTCAAGACTCCCATTGGTACCACCCCTTACAATTTGGTATATGGGAAGTCTTGTCACCTACCCGTTGAGCTGGAGCACAAGGCATATTGGGCAATCAAGTGGTTGAATTTCGACATCAAAGAAGCCGAAGAGAAGAGACTTTTAGACATCAATGAGCTGGAGGAGTTGCGCTTAAACGCCTATGAGAATGCCAAGATCTACAAGGAAAGAATGAAGAGATGGAATGACAAGCATATCATTCCTCAGGAGCTCAAAGAAGGAGATCTAGTTCTACTCTTCAACTCCCGCCTCCACATCTTTCCAGGTAAGTTGAAATCTAGATGGACAGGACCTTACGTTGTGAAAACTGTTTTTCCCTATGGTGCAGTTGAGATTTGGGGTGAAACAAGCGGAAGCTTTAAGTTCAATGGTTATAGGCTGAAGAAGTACTGACCGAAAGTCCCGGCTGAGGAGATTGCACCACTATACCTTGTTTGATGATGACGTACGGTCCAACTAGAGACCTTAAGTCAAGCGCTACTTGGGAGGCAACCCAAGGTATTGCTTTCTTTTCCCTTTTCTAGCTTAGTTTTAGATAGTTTGCTTCGTTTTGTTTTTGTGTCCTCTAGATAGGAATCAAGTACTTTCTAAGGAAGGATTACAGCTCAGGAGCTACACTAGAAGGATAGAAGTTCGAGAAAATGAGAAGGCGGAGCTTGACTGAGACACATCTCGGTTACTGTCACAACACCTCGACCGAGATGTTCTTGGTCAACCGAGGCGACTAGGTCTGACATCCAGTCTGACACCTCGGTCCGGTCGGACCACCTCGACCGAGGTGGAATCAAATTCAGCGAGGGGTATAAAAGGCGAGACGGTTCCTCTCTCTTCTCACCATTTTCCCTCTCAACAGCAGCCTCGACCGCGGTGACCCCCAACCCTCAAATTCTCAGTTTTCACTCGATTCTTATTTTTCTTTGCTCGATTTCACCGGAGGAAGCAAGAGAATCAGTTTCCAAGTATCAAACAACTAGGAAAATACTTCACTTTGCAGAATCTGGGGTATTTCGTTCCAAAACCTAACTCCTTCCTTCTTTTACTGATTTCGAGTATATTTGGCTTTGGTTGCCGTTTTTTGTTGTTGAAAAGAATATAAGTACCCCCTAAGAAGCTTTTGGTAGTGATTTGGGGGGAAAGAACTTACAAATTCAGAGAGTGCGATCGAACAACAGTTCGCCTTGGTCCAGTCGACTATGTCTCGGCCGTGGTGTTCTTATGGCAACCGAGGTGATCTTGTCGGAACAATGAGCAACATATCTGATCGTTAATTGGCCTTGAGGGACAGGCCTAGCAGTTCCCACCAGTCTTCCCCTTCTTCTGCCACTCAGTTTGCTATTCCGGTGATCCACGAGCGACACTAGAAAGACTATGATCATATTTGCGGGCGTCCGATCGATGTCCCGCAGTTTCTTCATGTTGATGCCTTCGATTACCTCCATGTGGTGGAGGACTTGAAGAAGATGATCTTAATGGTTGGGCTGGAGGAGTTCATGGATATCAGGGCGCCGACTTATGTGGAGCCGATGATGGAGTTGGTCAGTTCTGTGACATACGTGCTGGAGCACAATGGAATCAAGTACCGGCTGCTGATCAGGAACTATGTAGTTCCTATGGACCAGTTTAGGGAGATTTTCGGCTTCTCTACTCCAACTGTGACTGATTTTCCTTCCCGATGTAACACCTCAAATTCGAGGGACTCGGGACGCTACGGCTTGGGACCTCACAATGAGTCCCGACCCTTAGCTTGACAACAATTTCACTAGATCTTGCAAAAAGGCACAAATAAAGGCCAAAACCGAAATACATTTTTATGCAATGAAAAGAAAAACCCGAAAGAATATAACAAAGGACTTCAGCCGAAAATACAACTCCAACACTAAACGCCAAACACGCGAGATACAAAAAACAATAAATACAATACTCAAAGTCGACTCCACCCAAAACCCAATCCTAAAATGTACGGAACCCCGGCTGCCCACTCTTCCGGATCTCTCGGCCGCAATCCTAACCTGCGATGCAATCTACAACAATATCGGTATAAAACCGTTAGCTAGTATTCAAGGCATTAGAAACATGGTATTGGCACACACACACACATAAAGCATCATAAACACAACATGCTCCAAAACACACAAGCCGGTTTATTATCTTTTTATCATTAGGTCATATCCCGTTCTAATTCCCTTCGTTTGTGACACGAGAATCTTAACGATCTCGCCCTTGTCCCCTTTCACCATACGAGTTTGTACTTGATGCGGATCAGCATCACCCGTTAGACTGGTCGCAAGGCACCTCCTAGTCATCCCCATTTTGGACTAGACAAGCGGTCACCGCCCGTTATCATACACTTTGGCCAAATATAAACATATAAAGTCGGTGGTCCTATTACCGGTTTAAATGTTATAACATCAACCATAAACACATACATAAACAATAAACATACACCACCAAACACGCATCGAAACTAATACAGAGAATACGAGCTAAGTAAGTCCGGAGACTTACCTCGTCCCAAATGCTAATTCATGCAACACTCTCGCTTCCCTCGGGAAGAAGTCTAACCTGCTCACAACAAGATATCCATATCAACAACTCGCTCAATTCAAGAAGTCTTAGACTTCTACACAAATGATCTACGCGAGATCATTTGACTCTCATTCTAGGACCGCATCCTAGAATCTCTCATGCTCACATGTCACTCAAAACAAGCTATTAGTCCTTAGACTTCTAGACCCTATGATCTCGCAGGATCATAACCCATATCACATACTAGGATTACAACTCCTAATCCAAACAAACTCAACGGTAACAACACCATGTTAGGGTACGCATATCCTAGCCCACAAAACTCAACAACTATATACTCCAATTCTCAAACCTCACAAGATAACATCAACACCTCAAGTCTTACCACATTTCACAATCCACAAAACTCACCTAAGGTCCATAACCACTACTTGGTATTCACTCTAAGGTATTCTCGATTATCCAACCTAGCATGATACTAAAACTAAATATAACTAAATCGAGGAAGAGAATACTCACACGACGTCAAGACGGATGTCGAACTTGGACTCGTTAGGCCTTTATCGGGACTCTTCCGAACCTAACACCAAAGCTACACAAAATTAGCTTAAACGCTAATTTTGGAAGGGAGATTAAATCATATAAAAATCTAAGGAAGACCCGCTTTAAAAACAAGGGTAAAAATCGCAAAACATTTTCCGGGGTGATCATAACAATTTATAAATACGGGTCAAAACCAAAACAACTTTCGGACCACTAAGAAACTCTCGAAACCTGGTCATTTCCAGAAATAAACTTTGGGTCAAAACCATGATTGTACATAAGGGCATAAAACATCGTTTAAGAAGATACAAGACTAGAACTCGAAGTAAAACACAAGTTTCAAATCCGCAATTATATTTTCCGGGCAACTTAAACAACATCATAAACCCAAGGTAAAGCTCGTTTTCAAAGTCAACATTAAAATCCCGTAATTAAACCTTTGAGCCAATAACTCGCAATCAATCCATCAAGGGCATAATATATATGGTATATAAATATAAGAATATCCCGCAATTAAAATCCAATGTTAAAACCCGCTAACACATTTTTTTGGGGCAATTTATATACTTATATAAACATGGGCATTTTCAGAATATAAAACTTTGGGCCAAAACTGTAATTATGTCCAACAGGGGCATAATTGATACATTCTAAAAATCTGGATAAAAATTATAAATACAAAGCAGTGGGTAACATTTGCAATTATACCTAAAGTTAGGGGCCCGATTTAATTACTTAAAAATGTCATCTTCAACCCTAAACAACACCCAGAAGTAGAGGTGGTTTGCAAGGGAGGCGGCGGCGACTGTGCATGGCTCTAGCAAGGCTCCATGTGGCAGTCCCGGCGAAGGTGAGGCAGGCTAGGGCGGAGGCGGGTCTGTTGGAGGCAGGGCTCGGACTAGCAGCCGGGGGAAAGGTCCAGTCTTCACTAAGGCTCGGGAAGTGGCTCCCGGTTTCTTCTCTCGGCCTGTCGACGACGGAAATTGCGCGGCCTGGTGTCAACGGTGCTTGTCCCAAAGATTGAGGAAGAGGTAAGCGTTGGTCTGAGTAGCGAGGAGGTGAGCGAGGAGGTGGCTCCGAAAGGCTCTTCGGTGACAGGAGAAGGAGAGAATGGTTGATGGCTGCGTGAGGGAAAAGTGAGAGAGAAGGGAGAGGGTGTAGATGACATTGAGGGTGAGAGTAACGAAGGGCCGTTTTGATTACATGACAGGCGCTCAGTTTGGGCAGTGTAGAGTAGGGCTAGGCGGAGCTGCAGAGGATATGGCCAGGTACACGGCACAACTGCTAAAAGCAACACGCCATCAATTGGTGTTGAGAAAGAAGGAAGGAAAATTAAAATAAAATAAAAATAGAAAACAAAAGGAAATGAACTCGATCGAAACATTCGGATCGGGTTTTCCGAACCGGAATAACTTCTTGACTTTTCCCAAAAAAAAAAACCGGATATACGTAACGTATCAAAAATTTAAATATACTCGGGAAAAATATTTTTACGTCGCTAAAATACTCTTTTAAAAATATTTAGGCTAAAATAGATCGATAAAAGCCGGAAAAAAAGATATATAGCACAAACGCGCCTAAAAATTGGGCGTTACACCCGAGCGGTGGCTCAGAGTTTCTGGGGCGAGATAGCCCATGTGACAGACCATAGTGACAGGTGGAGGCCCGGAGATTCCCGGGAGCGTATTATATTTCATCTTGCTTTCAGCCTTGCTCACAGGATTTTTAGTGAGACTCCTCTGGCGCGTACTGAGACGCCCCATAAGATCCGTCAGGGGGAGTTGCTTAGTTTATTCTGTATGGTGACCGGAGGAGTGCTGGACTTTGCTGCCATGCTGGCAGATGATTTGCACAGGATCAAGGGCAAGTCCAAAGGCGATATCTGTTGTGGTGGGTTGGTGACCCACATCGCCACTTCTATGGGTTTAGATCTTTCAGCTTGTACACTAGTCGCGGCTCCGAAGCCGCTAGGACTGCTGGAGATGATCACCAGACGTATTCTAGTTCCTCGTGGCCTTGGCACGCTTACGTTGTTATGCCATGGGAGACGACTGCTCCATAGGGCATTATGCGGTCACCCCAGTTTTCTATCTTTGATAATCAGTATTGGTCAGCTGCTTGGTTCCCTTACATGTAGGATGCTAGAGACGCAACTGCTGCTGATGATGAGGGGTATGATGGAGGAGCTGCCATGGAGACCGGTACTGATACCGGCGGCCCTAGTGTTCCCGTTGTCGATCTTGATGATGAGGCGATGGAGGATGAGAGAGCAGCACCACCACCGCCACCTCGCAGATCCCGCCGCCGTAGAGATCCCGAGGCCCACTGACAGATTGATGAGCTGACTGATCAGATGATTGATTCCTACGCGGCTATGACAGTTGATATCTCCCACCGCTTTGCTGATGAGCGCCGACACACTCATGGATGGATGCATCATATAGGGGAGAGCCAGCATTACCAGCGACAGATGATGGAGATCCAGTTCCAGCAGATAATGGGCTATCCTTTTGATCCGAACCAGCACCGTTGCATTCCACATCCACCACCGCCAACTGGCGAGGATTAGAGCTTCATGGATTTCTTTTCTATATTTATTATGCAGTTGAGCTAGGTCCGGTGAGTACTTTATTTCCTTAGACTTATATTTGACCCATTGGGACAATGTTCCCCAAATATGGGGTATTTGGATGTATTTATGTGACTTATATGTATTGCTTGTATGACTCTATCGGATATTATTGCTTATTTGGCTCTATGTGCTTATCTGTCATTACATGCATACATACAGGTTTCTATTTGAGAAAAACGTCGAAAACTAGTTTGAAATTTTTTTTTATGACCTCGACCGAGACGTTCAAGGCCGATCAAGGATGAACACCTCGGATGACGCTAGAACACCTCGACCGAGATGGCTAAACTGAAAGGTATTCAAAACGTTTTGTGCTTCTTTTTTTATAATGACCTCAATGATGATTTTGTTTGTTGATTGGTTTTGTAATCTTTATATGCTCCAAAGGTTTTATGATATTTTTAAGTTGCAAAATACTTTGTTTGAAATTCTAGCATGTTTAATACTTTGTTTTTATCAAAATTATGTTGAATTTGAAGGTTAACACCACATGATGAGTTCTATCGCATTCTTCCTGGATGATTAAGGCAATTCATTATCTTCTCTTCTTCTTGACCATGCTTAGCCGCTCATATACATATTTGCCTCCCTTTACCTATCCGGAAATTTGGAAGCAAGTGAAGAAAAGCAAGTAAAGTGAAGTTGAGATGTTGGCTGAAAGTGTTAGAAAGAAAAAAAAGGTTCGGGAAAGTCAATCATGATGATGAGTAACAAGACACCATTCACATAGCCGGGTGTTTGTGTCTTGCCAAAGTCGGATTGGGCGATATTCCTAACGGGTCATGTTATGTGCATCAAGGGTTTGAGGCATCTCGAGAAATGGATGATCGCTGATCTCCTAGGCTTCGGTTATCGTTCACCTCTGTCCATGCATCCCAAAAAGTAAAGTAAAATAAGCAAAGCTTATTGGTGGAAGATGTTGTGATTCAAAGAAAGTGAAGAAAGATCCTATTCCCGGATTCTAGCACCACATTACCTTATATACATCCCACCCTGACACATTTCTTGACCTCTTTTGGAAGCCCTTGAGACCTCGAGCTTGTTGATTGACTTAGTGGTTTAAACTGGATTATACATAATTGATTTCGATAAATATGATTTATTATGCATTCTATGATTTTATGCAAAGATGAACAACTTTCTAATATTCATAATATGTTTTGATCATGTCTTGATTTTATTTGCCATGAAGCATTCTCTTAGGGTGATCTATGAGTGGAGCACACCGCCAAAAAATGTTTTCATTGATCTTTCTGACATATAATCCATTCTATCTTGTATCTCTGATTTGGAACTTGCTTGGGGACAAGCAAGGGACAAGTATGGGGTATTTTGATAGTATGTATTATAGTCTATATTTTGGGATTGGTTTAGACGTTTTATCTTCATAAATTTGCATGTATAGATGTATATTCTTTGATTATATTGTTGTTTTGTCTACCTTTGCCTGAATCGAGGTCTACACCTAGTTTCATTGTAATTGTGGGGAAAATGACACGTTTTGGACCGAAATGGAGCTAAGGAACCTAAGGAGTAATTGGAGCTACATTCTGGAGCATTGAGGAGTTATAAGAAGATCTCAGGAACCATGGAAATGATTTAGAAGATTGATTTTGGACCAGATTAGAGAGTTACACTTTCAGCTGAGACTCACCTCGGTCAGCTACAGTACAACCTCGACCGAGGTGATCTTGATGAGCGTCTGGACCGAGGCGAATATCGTAACGGCCATAAGATCTTTATTTTTGGCTAAGATCTTCTATTTTTGGAAAGTGAATATCCCATATTTTTTGCTGGATTTTTGGAAGGAAGATAATATTTTTGGCTGATATCTTTTGGAAGATATGGATATATTGTCGAGGAAATTATCTTTTTAAGATATTTTATCTATGGAAGATAATGCTCCTAAATAAAGGGTTGGATTTTCGGCAATTCAACCATCCTTGGATCATCTTCAGATCAAGGATTTTCTGGAGGATTTTCTGAAGAGTTTGAAGGAAGTTTTGAAAGAAGTTTTGAAGGTTGAAGTTCAAGGAAGGAAGGAATCAAAGTTGAAGTTGCTTTGAAGGAGTTTGTAAGATCTTCTTAGTTTGGCTTTTGGTTTTGTTGTCTTTTTTGATTTGTGATTGATGAACGCTGATTGATTGTTTGTTCGATTCATTGAGTTATTGAGAGCTTTGTGTTAAGGTTTTCTTGTTTTAATATTGATTCCTTTCTCACATATTTGATTATTGTTATCATGATGATTGTTGGCTAAGTTCTTTATGCAATTCTAGGATGATTGGCTGAAAGTTGTGGGAAAGACGATGATAGAATGATGTTAATCCCAACAGGACCCTGAAAGCTCGAGCCTTTACCTAAATCGTAGAACACCTCAGTCAGTCATTGAACATCTCGGCCGGGATGGAATTTAACTGAACGAGGTGAACCTTTCCCGAGCCTTATCTAAGTTATGAGTTTGAGTTTGCCAAATCCTATCCTTGTTATACCTTTCCTGGTTCAACGCAGGCTTAAGATGAGACTTATCCGGTGATTCCTTTGTTTGTTTTCCCAAGATCATGAGTGTAGGAAATAAGGGTTTATCCTTTATTGGGGTTTGAGTGTGCCTTCATCCCATCCTTGAGAGTTAGCCCGAGACTTACCCGGTAAAGGTTGATTCTATTCCCTTGGGTGGTGTGTTGGTTTGAGATTATAGTTCCTTTCCTTAGTACCTTGAGACTTACCCGGTGAAAGGATCTTTGGTTTGGGATAGTGAGTAGTGAGACCTACCCGGTGATCTATTCCCACCTTGGAAACACCTTCCCTTTGCAAGCCTCAACTTTGTCCATGTTATCTTTTGAGATCTTGAGTCGGAACCACAAGTGGATGCTTTAATCTCTAGAATCCGCATTCCCTTTATCTGACTTTTATATCATCTTTGATTGCTTTAATTTGCTGTTAGTAGTTATTTGACAACCTGATTACCGATCATTGTTTCACCATAGCACCTGTGATCGACCCCTTGAATTCTTGATTTTATTACAATTGATCCGTACACTACGGGCTCGCATATTGTTCAAGCATACTTCTTGGGTTATAAATATTAAAGCTTGCACACACCTTTTGGAGCGAACAGTCAAAATCATTGATCAACTTCAGCCACCTCTTCTGGCGGTTATTCAACTACCGCTGAGTAAATATACACTTCAGATTCTAATGGTCTATGAAAATCTGACTTGTCACCCCATAGAGATAGTGACATCGGATCTTAAGGCGTGTATTACTATCACTAACTCTAGGTCATGTGGTGGATAATTCTCCTTATACGTCTTTAGATATGAAGACGCTTACGCTATAACCTTAGACTTCTTTATCAAGACACGTACCGATCTTAGTATGGATACATCAAGGTATGTTTTTAAGGTCTTAACATCCGCGGTATGGTTACCTCTCATTTAGTTCTTCTAAATTCTGTTGACAGGACCCGGACTCAATGAACCATGCGGTCTCCCTTTTGAGGTATTACTATCACTAAATTCTATTGACATGGAAAACCCTTTCCGAATGGACCTTAATTCTCTCACCCGTAACCACATCTCCTAGAAAAGTCGTATTGGACCTTCAGACACGCACTAGGATAACTTGGCCTAAAACTCTTTAACTAGTGGAACCTTTAGTTCCATCATTAAATTTCATGTGTGCTCTTTGCGGCTCTTAGTATGCCAGGTAGTCATCACTACATACTACCTCGTGCTGAAATAGGAGCCAATAGAGATTCTACTCTTTACCTATATGGACGCGACGACGCATTTCCAATCCCTAAATGGCATTACTACCACTAGTAGTGGCTATACTGGGTCCGAAATGCCATCGTAGGTACGTCCCGTGTTATCAAAACTTGCTGGTTATATGCCGACTTCCATTCAGTTATGAGGAATACCGTAGTTCCATGTACCTGGTCCCAAAATTCTTTGCTAAGAGGAAGGATACCTATACTTGATAGTTTCTTTATTTAGTTCTATACATTCAATGTACGGCCTGATCAACTTCTCCCTCTTTTTTACAACCAATAACGTTGTGACACATTGGAAAGTGTTAGAGCGTATGAAGTCTTTCTTAGCCAATTCTCCCTACTGTTGCTTCCATTAATTCTAGTAGTTTATTAGGCACCATGCAGTGGGGTTCTTTCAATATTTGGTCTTGTACCAAGATATAATGATGTCATTGTTTTCTCCATAGAAGTACTCTTGGTAGGATTCTAAACATGTCAGTGGATTCACATATCACCGGGATCTACCCCAATGTTGGGTCTTTACTCTCATTCATATAGCCTAGTGCACGAAGACTTCATCACTTGGTTACCTCAGTCTAACTGCTCTTACTTTATTGATAATTGGACCACACCATCCGATAGCCTCGGAATATCTCTACGTGACTTGGCTCAACAACGACCGTCACTGCTACCAAGATCAAAATTTTCCTCTACCTCGCCAGTCGATTCATTTCCCATATGGTTCACTCATATACTAGATAAGTATAGGACTAAGAATCCACTACTTGGTCAAGATTTCCCAATGAATGGGATAATCATGGATCTCTTTAGATCTTTAACCCCACTACCATTAGTACCCTATAATGACAAATACTTCCTCTACGGCGTCTAGGGCACCTTATCTACATGTGCGTTAAAATAAGAGTAGGTGCAGTACTCATTCCAAACACTACTTCGATAAGAAAAAATTTAACTCAGATGAAACCTGCAGTTGGAGTTGCCGCTAACTAATTTGCATTCTCCAGTTCAGTCCCTCTTGCTTGAGTTCCTCCCGTATCGGATGTCTCCTCACTACATCCCTTATGTGGACCCTATTCTTGCACGAAACTCTAGGCAGGGGAAGGGTCTGCGATCCGATAATGTTGTTGTTGGCCCTGAGTTTGGTATTTTGGTGCCTTCGGTCCACTTCGTTGAATCATTGAGAGGGAAGACCCTTGTTGTGGAGGAACTCTGCCCTGACAAAAAAATATCGCTCTGTGACCTGACCTGCCGCATGTGAAGCATGTCACTAGCGGCTTTCAGCAGCTCAATCTGAGATGATCGTGACCGCCATAATTATGACAATGTCGTCCTTTCTTTGGAGTCTACATAGTGGAGACATAACTCGGTCATTCCCGGTTCTAACTTCCTCCATAGCCAAGAGTTCCTGCACCCATATAGGCATGCCCGACCATCTATTTCTTCTCTAGTCCACTTGGATTTGATGTTGGTACCATTGGTTCACCCTTATCTCTGATGGCCTCCTTTAGTCTCTTCCAAACACCATGCACCGTGGTAACTCCTTGTAACACCTCAACAAATCCCTTAGGTGTCGGAGGATTGGGAATACGTTTTCCCTTTCTAGCCGCATCAACCACTTATTGGATGTATTCTCTAAACTGTACTATCCCCATCGATACGTGACCCTCATAAGTTATTTGAGTCCTATGTGATCCTGGTAAGGTAGTTTTCTCGTTCCCGACAACGGGAGTCCAATCACTCCTAACTCGCTTAGTAGGGGAACGAGGTGATCGATCTAAATCTTGATCCATAGCTGATAGAGTTCTAGTATGTGTCCTCTATACAAATATAACAACTATTTATAAGACAAAGCTAAGTAATACAAGCAGTATGTACATAAGAGTACAACCTAACAACTAAATTGCTGAGATCCTTGGAGGTAGTGGTGGCCATCCACACTTTCTATACCAACCCGTATATGCATGTGATTTTAAAACCAAAATTTCTTTGAAAACTCAGACCCAATTTACCTATTCGGCCCTTTAGAATATTCTAAGTGCCATTGTTGTCAACCTAGAGTTCTAATACCATGTTGTAACACCCTAAATTCTCAAGACTCGGGGAGTTACGGGTTAGAACCTCATAATGGGTCCCAACCTCATTTTGACAACAACTTTACTAGGATCCTACAACAAGACACAAATAAAGAAAACCGAAATTCATAAAGTGAAGGTTTAAATGTTATGAATGTAACAACATATGTCTAACAACCAACAAGTACTTAAGATATTAGAAGTCTAACTGTCATCATACTATAAAGGAAACATCAATATAAAAACCCAACCCCATTTAGTGAGTATGGAGACCCGGCGGACCACTACTTATGGAATACTCATCTGTTGCTCTAACCTGTGGTAAGTCCAATCAAGAAAATAAATCGACCGTTAGCTAGCTATCTAAACGTTAGACTAATGAAAATAACACAAACACAAAATAGCAAAACTAAACACACATCATGCTTTTATAGAATCCATTTTTTTATCTTTATTTAGGTCATTCACTCTTACTAATGATACTTATTTTGTGACATGAGGGATTCCCAAACCTCGCCTCCGTCCCCGTGTAACCATCAGGAGTGGATCCGATGCACCTCACTGAAGAACCGTAAGGTGAACATAAAGGATATAAATACTCTAGAAGGGGGGTTGAATAGAGTATGAGTACTTTTCGCAAAAACCTATGTTAAGGCTTTGAAACTGATTTCAAGGCCTTGATGTCGATCTGAACTCTGCGTGACACAACTGGTTTTCAAGGGCTTTGAAAGTGATTTCAAGGGTCTTAACTTCGTAAACCTGCAAAGCAACGTTAGTCACAATAAAGCAACATATGGTGCGGAAATGAAAAGATCGAAACGGTGATATATTCATGAAGTTTAGCTTTGACAGCCTACATCTCCGTCCTAGGGTTTCTTTACCCGTAGGATATAACTATCTATTATCAGCTTCAAAGAGTCCTAGATACAACCTAGAGAATTCCCCTTCTTCTCTCAAAGTAGCCAATGCTACGATCTAGTTCCAACTCTTAACCTAGCTATAATAGCCTAGTTACTTCGTAGAGTAACACACTCGAGTATACCAATCTCTAGATATTCCAATGAAACTCTCGTGTTTTTCTCTCTCAAAGGAATAAAGCTTTTGAAATCTAAGAGGAAGAAAAACTCTTGGAACGAATGAAGATGCTTTGGATCGCTTGAAGGCTTAAATATTTCCGTGTAAGCTTGTTGTTTCTTCTCTTCAATCGTGATCTTCATTTATAGTCTTCGATGAAGAAGTCTTCTAGCCGTTGTGAAGATGACGGTTGTTGATGTTCCTTCTTCTCCATAGAAAACGGTTTATGTTGAGATGAAATAGCCGTTGTAGATCTTCTAATCTTCTTCATCTCCTTGATGCATGTTTTGATTCCTTTTCTCCCATATCTTCTCTTGGAAAGATCTGTTGAAAGTCTTGTCGTTGAACTTCAAGTTTTAAGCTCCAAGATCTTCAAGTTTGTTAAGAATCTTTGGTTAAATATCTTAGAGATCTTTGTGGGATCATTTTGGAAAATATCTTTAATCTTGCGTCAGTTCGTTGAGATGGCCAAATCGTCTTGTGGGTCGAGATCTTCTTGTTGGCAAAATCTTCTTTATATCTCCTTGAAAGATCTTCTCTTGATCCTTGGTGGATTTGGTTGTTGAGATTGAATCTCGAATTTTGAACTCCTTTCATCCGGTAAGTCCTTTAAATCTTGTTTCAATGTTTCGGCTTTGATCCCTTGGCATGGTTTTCAAGGCCTCAGCGTAGAATCTTTGAAATGATTTCCAATCTCTGCGCTTGTCCCTTATATCGGTTTTCAAGGACTCCTTTCATCATTTGAAATGCTTTTCAAGACCTTCATACATTTGACAAACATAAAACCAAACCATGTAGTCTAGAAATATAATTGATACTTGTTAGTATAAAAACTACTCAGTTGTGTTATGTTTTCCATCATTACATATGCAAACATCTAACCAAGGTGGAGTTATCAATCTCCCCCTTGATGTAAGACAACACAAATATCGTATGTGCATTTAAAGTTAGCGATGCATTTGTAATAATATCAAAAACTAGAATGTCAAATGCAGAAATATCAAAATTTCGGATCATATAATTTCTCCCCCTTTGTCTTTCAACAAGGGAGAAAAATAGTTAAAGCACGGGAGTTTAAACGGTTACAAACCCATAAAAAGTATTTCCAAAAACCACTAAAAACAGTTTAAAACACAAGTCAAGGCTTTGAAATCAAAACCAAGGGGTTTTGAAATCAATGGAAAGGCCTTGACATCGCAAGCTCAGTCTTGTTGAACCTCATAAAACTGCCTCCGTCTCCTGGATTGAGTACTTTTGTTGCTCATATTGTTGATCTCAACCTCTAATTTGCATTTCTTCTCTTCATCACGTCATTCCATGACCATTTCATATTCCTCAACCGTTAGAATGGTTGGCTCAACATGCGTGGGATAAAGAATGAACGTTTTTTGTAATCTACGCTTGCAATTCATAAGAACATTCATGGTGGTGAGAGTGAAATCATTCATGACATACACTTGATTGATTTTTGTATGCATACTCTCATGATTTGCATCCATTCTCCTCATTGTGTCAAACATGAAGTGAGACAATTCTCGATTCAGAGAACCTAATTACCTCTCAAATCCATCTAACCTGATGCCCGAAACAGAAGAAACTGAGAGAGATACAGGGGATGGGGTCAGTGCAGTACCTTTTCCTTTCAAAGTCCATACTCCAACAAGGATTTTCTCTACCCCTAATCTCTCTAAGCAAGACTCATCAATTTTTCCAATTGACAGTTGTCGATCTTTAGAATATTCAAAGATTTTGGGCAGTAGGTTTCCATAAGGCAAAAGGGATAGCTTGTTTGGAGTTTATGGTACGGACCATGTGATTTATGATCAGTTTAGGCACATCAATATCTAAACCGGTAATGATCAGGTAAATCAGTTCTAGAGATTGATCTGTTAGCAATTCTCTTGAGTTTCCTCGAGGAATAACACATCTAACCAGAATGGTGAAAACAATTTTAGCATCTAGGGTTAGGGAAGAATGAGTGAGTTGACGTGATGTCGAGTTCAGAACCAAACACTTTTTTTTGGCGAGGCGAGCACTTTCCGACCGGGATGGGTGTGTAAGGGAAATATTTGTAGGAATCCCTAAAATTTGACATAAAACATTGGGACTGAGAGAAATTGGAGTACCTTTAATAGTCGTTCAAGGGTAAGAATCCCCTTTTCCCATTTTGCGATGAGATTTATATAGAACAATCTCGTCAATCTTGGGAATGCAGAATCTCCTGGGTTTAACACCTTCCACATTGAGCAATTTTTGAACACTGCAGTACATTGAATCTGAACCGTCTCCAGGAAATCTATGTCCACCATATCACACATACAGAGGGGATGATTGTGAAAACCATCAAGCCAAGTTACTGTATCTTTGGAAGTTAACGTACCATGATGTTGAAAGACCAGTGTGTGGGGAAATCTCCATGTCTTCGGGAAATTGTTCATCGTCTGTAGCCGAGGAGATTTGAGCAGAGTCCTTCTTGAACGTGAGGCTAGACGGTATGCAGTTTTCTTTGAGTTTCTTCTTGGGGCATGGATGAGCTTGTGAGAGCAATTGAGGGGTTTTGACAAAACAGACGGAGAGAGACGTTTTGGGTGTTGTAAAACGTTGAAGAAGGAAATGAAATAAAAATAAAGGAGAAAGTTGATATTTAAGGTAGAATGTAAATCAATTTATGTTTATCAAGTTCTTGAGAAAAAATCAAGGCCATGAAAAACGAAAATTGGTTTGTATTCTTTCCAATTAAAATAATTTAGGGATCCAATATCTAAAAGATATTAACCCCTAAATAGATTTGTGATTTTCAATGTGGCCCTTGAATTCAGTTTCAAGGCCCTGGAATTTCATTTCAAGGCCCTTAAAATTGAGAAGTGGGTTGCATTCTAAAGAGGAAAGAAAACGATTTACTCCCCCTAAGTTAATGCTTCCTTGTTTAACATATCAAGCTCTAATATAATAAAATTGAATTGATCTTCAGGTAGAGGCTTAGTAAGTATATTTGCAAGCTGCAAGTTAGTTGATATAAAAGATATCAAAACATCACCTTTCTCAACATGATCACGTATGAAGTGATGCCTCACATCGATATGCTTTGTTCTTGAATGCTGCACGAGATTTTTGGTAATCGAAATAGCACTAGTATTGTCACATTTAATTGGGATACCATTTAGATCAAAGTCAAGATCACGAAGTTGTTGAGCTATCCATAGAATTTATGCACAATTGGCTCTCACAGCTATATATTCTACCTCAACTGTGGATAGGGCTATCGAGTTTTGCTTCTTGGAGCGCCAACTGCTTAGGGATGACCCTAAGAATTGGAAACATCCAAAAGTACTCTTTCGATCAACCTACGAAGTCAGCATCTGAATAGCCAACGAGGTGGAAAGAGCTTTGACGTGGGTACCACAACCCTAAATCCTTAGTGCCATTGAGATTCCGAAATATCCTTTTTACATCTATCAAGTGTGACTCTTTAGGATCAACTTGAAATCTTGCACACATGCATACACTAAACATAATGTCAGGTCGAATAGCGGTTAGATATAATAAAGAACCGACCATACCTCTATACTCCTTTTGTACAACACTTTTACGGTCTTTGTTGTGTTCAAGTGAAAGTGTGGAACTCATAGGAGTTTTTCTAGCTTGGATTGATCCATTTTATACTTCTTAAGCAAGTCTTTGGTATACTTGCTTTGATTGAGAAATATTCCTTTCTTTTCTTGTCTATATTTAAGTCTGTTCCCTCCAAACGGTGTTTGCAAGCTTTAAATTTATATCCCAAGAAATATGCTTAAAACAAGGATGCGAACCCGCAGTGTACGGATCAGTTATAGTAAAAGCAAGAATTACGGGGTGTCGATCTCAGAGACTTAGGTGAAACAAAGCAAGTATAGGTTGTCGATGTAACTAATAACCACAAAAGCGATTAAAGCAACCAAAGAGATGATAATATGGTCAATTAAGGGAAATATGCAAATTCTAGGGATTAAAGCATCTAGTTGTGGTTCCAACTCAAGATCTCAAGATAAGCGGACAAAGCTGAGATTTTGCAAAGGGAAGGTGTTTCTAAGGTGTGAATAGATCACCGGGTAAGTCTCACTACTCACTAATCCCAAACCCAAAGCTCCTATTACCGGGTAAGTCTCAAGGTACTAAGGAAATGAATTATAATCTCAAACCAACACACCAACTAAGGGAATAGAATCAACCTTTACCGGGTAAGTCTCAGGCTAACTCACAAAGATGGATGAAGGCACACTCACACCCCAATAAAGGATAAACCTTTATTACCTACACTTATGATCATGGGTAAACAAACTAAGGAATTACCGGGTAAGTCTCATCCTAGGCTTGCATTGAACCAGGAAAGGTGTAATATGAATAGGATTTGGCAAACTCTAACACTTAACTCTCAGTTTCGGATCAGAAAAGGTCACCTCGGTCAGTCAAGTTCCACCCCGGCCGAGATGTTCATCGACTGAACGAGATGTTTTAGGGTTAAGGATAAAGACTCGAACTTTCAGGGTCCTACTAGAATTAAGATTATTCTATCATTGTTTTTCCCACAACTTTCAGCCAATCACCCTAGAATCCACAAGGAAATTAGCCACTCATCATCATGAAAGCAATAATCAAATATATGGGAAGAGAATGAATATTTGAACAAAAAAATCTTAAGAACAAGGCTTCAATAACTGAATCAAATATAAAACAAATCAGCGTTTCTTGGATCACAAATCCATTAAGACAATCAAACAAAAGGGAATCTGAGAAAATCTTACAAATTCCCTCAAAAGCTATGTCCGAACTATCAATCCTTCCTTGATTGATCTTCAATCTTCCTTCCTTCCTTCAAAGCTTTCAGGAAATTCCTCTCTTTGCTAGTTATTCTCAGCCTCCAAGCATGGTTAAACTTATGGAAAATCCAACCCTTTATATAGGAGAATTATCTTTCAAAGATAATTATATCTTCAAAAGATAATATCCTAATAAAATATATCTTTTCTCAAAAATAGATCTCCCAAATATATGATCTTCCTTCCAGAAATCTAGCCCAAAAATATAAGATCTCTCCTTTCAAAAATAAAAGATCTCAGCCAAATAAATTATATATCGCCGCGTCAGGGTATTCGCCTCGGTGGGGGCGCTCCTCTAGATCACCTCGGTTGAGGTGACACTGTAGCTGACCGAGGTATATCTCAGCTGAATGTGAAATCTCTCAAATTTGGTCCAAAGTAAAACTTCTTTGTTAATTCCTTGCTTCCTGAGTTCTCTTTTAAGCTCCTGAATGTAGCTCCTATGACTCCTTTGCTCCTTAGCTCCATTTCGATCCAAAATGTGCCATTTTACCTACGATTACAACGAAACTTGGTGTAGACCTCGATTCCCGTAAAGGTAGATGAAACGACAATATAATCACATAATATACATTCAAACATGAAGATTATTGAAGATAAAACGTCTAAACAAGTCCCAAAATATAGAATGAATTATAAATAATAAAGATCAATGAAAAGTATTTCAAAACATTTTTGGTGGTGTGATCCACTCATAGATCACTCTAAGAGAATGCATCATGGTATTTAAAATCAAAATATGATCAAAATATTATATAAATATAATAAAGTTGTTCATCTTTGCATAAAGTCATAGAGTGCATAATAAATCATAATTATCGAAATTAATCATGTATAATCCAGTTTAAACCACCAAGTCTATCATCAAGCTCGAGGTCTCAAGGGCTTTTCAAAAGAAGGTCAAGAAACGTGTGAGGGTGGGATGCATATAGGGAATGTGGTGCTAGAATCCGTGAAAAGGATCTTCACTTTACTTGCTTTGAACTTCAACATCTTCCACCAATAAGCTTTGCTTATTTACTTTTTACTTTTTGGGATGCATGGACAGAGGTGCACAATAACCGAAGCCTAGGAGATCAGCAATCATCAATTTCTTGAGATGCCTCAAACCCTTGATGCACATACCATGACCCGTTAGGAATATCGCTCAATCCGACTTTGGCAAGACACAAACACCCGGCTATGTGAATGGTGCCGAGTTACTCATCAACATGATCAACTTCCCCAAACCTATTTATTTCTTTCCAACTTTCAGCCAACATCTCAACTTTTCTTTCACTTGCTTTTCACTTGTTTGCTTCCCAATTCCCGGATAGGTAAAGGAAGGCAAATATGTATATGAGGGGCTAAGCATGATCAAGAAGAATAAGAGAAGAGAATGAATTGCCTTAATCATCCCACAAAGAAAGTGAGAGAACTCATCATGTGGTGTCAACCTTCAAATTCATAATAATTTGGATAAAAAGAATGTATTAAACATGCCAAAAATTTCAAACAAAGCATTTAGCAACTTAAATGTATCATAAAACCTTTCAAACATATAAAGATTTCAAAAACAATCTGCAAACAAAAACATCACTGGGGTCATATCCAGAAAGGAAGCACAAAAATCGTTTCGAAAACTGTTCTTAGTGAAACCGCCTCGGTCGAGATGTTCTAAGTTTACCGAGGTGCTGCACCTCGGTTGGTCAGAATCACTTTGGTCGAGGTCATAAATTTTTTTTTTCTTAACCAGTTTTTGACGTTTTTCTCAATCAAATAACCTGTATGAATGCATGTAGTCTCAGATAAACACATAGAGCCAAGTAAAGCATAACAAGATCATAAATATCCAAGAGTCATACACATAAGGTTACATAAAATACATCAATACCCCATACTTGGGACACATTCTCACAATGGGTCAAAATAAATCTAGAAATAGAGTACTCACCGGACATAAGCAAAGCTGCATAATAAACAATGAAAAGAAATCCCTGCAAGCTCTAGTCCTAATCTACTGGTGGTGGTGGTGGAAATGGCAAATACGGATGCTGGGATGGGTCAAAAGGATTTCCCATCGTGTGCTGGAACTGCATCTCCATCATCTGGCGCTGGTAGTGCTGGCTCTCCAGCATCTGATGTGTCCAGCCCTCCATCCCTTGGCGCTGGTCATCAAAACGCTCATGGATATCAACTGTCAGGGGAACATAGGCGTCGATCATCTGGTCAGTGATGTCATCAGTCCTTTGATGCGCTAATGGATCTCATAATCTGCGACGGCGGGATCTGCGCTGGGATGGTGGTGGTGGTGCTGCTGCCTCCTCCTCTGTCTCCTCGTCGTCCAGATCGACGACTGGCACACTGGGACCGGCGGTATCTGTCCCTGTCTCCATGGCAGCACCACCATCATCATCCTCATCCTCCTCCTGTACCTGAGCTGCTACATCTCTAGTATCCTAAATGTAAGGTATCCATGTAGTGGACCAATACTGAGGGTCGTAGACTGAGAACTGAGCTGACCACCTGATACCCTAAGGGGCAGTCTGCTCCCAAGGCATCGCCACATACGGCGTAGTGAGTCCACGAGGAACTAGAATCCTCTTGGTGATCATGTCCTACAGACCTAGTGGCTTGGCAGCCGCCACTAATGTACAAGCGCTCAGATCAAACTCCATCACTATCGCTATATGAGTCACTAAACCGCTACAACAAATATCTCCCTTCCCCTTAGCCTTGATCCAGATCCTCAGCTAGCATCGCCCCAAAATCAGGCACTCCCCCAGTCACCATACAGAATAGGCTCAGAAGCTCCCCCTATCTAATCTTCTGGGGCGTCTCAGTACGCGCCAGAAGGGTCTCACTAAAGATCCGGTGGGCTAATCTGAAAGCAAGGTGGAAGATAATCCTCTCCCTGGAGTCTCCAGGTCTCCACCTGTCAGCATTCTCAACAACATGAGCAATCTGGCCCCAAAACTATCGAGCTACGGCTCGAGAAGGGAAGTCGGGAACTGTGGTGGTCGGGAAGCCAAAGATGTCTCTCCACTGGTCCATAAGAACTAAGTAGTTCCGGTTCAGCAACCGGTACTTGATGGCTCTCTCCTCAGGCAAGTGAGTCAGAGAACTCACAAACTCTAATGTAGGCTCGAGGTAGGCTGGAGCTCTAATCTCCATAAACTGCTCCAACCCCACCACCGAAACCATCCTCCTCAAATCATCAGCCACGTGGAAGCAATAAAAAGCAGAAATATCAAGAAACCGCGGCGCAATCACAGAGCGCGTGCAGATGCGGTCATAGTCAGCCTGGTGAAGCTCATGTATCACCGGAATGGAAGCTCGGGAAGAAGAAGAAGAAGGTGAGGATCTATCCCTCAGAACTAACTGGCGATCAGATCTGGAACTCATTTTTCTTTCTCTGACAGGTACCTCGGTTGCTCTGACAGATCTCAAGAACACCTCGGCCGAGGCACATGTCAACTGGACCGAGGCAAAAAACTGTTCAATCTTAACTCTCAGATTTCCAGTTCTTTTCCCCCAATATCACTACCAATTGTTCCTATTGGGTACTTAAGCCTTTTTCAACATAAACTAGTGGCAACCAAAGCCAATTTCTTCCAAAAACAGTAAATAGAAGAAGAAGTTAGGGTTTTTGACTTTTTACCCCATATTCGGTCAATTCGAGGCGTTTTTGTTGTAGATTCTTGCTTGCAAACTGATCCTCTTGCTTTTCCTTGCAGAATCGAAGCAGAAATCGTCGAAAACGAGTGAAAATAGGAGAAACGAGGTGTAAATAGCGCCGCGGTCGAGAAGGGTTAGGAGGGAAGAGAGAGAAACTGTTCCCCCTTTTAACCCCTCGCCGATTCTGCTGTCACCTCGGTTGAGATGGTCCCGACCGGACCGAGGTGTCTGGACCGAGGTGGATCGTTGTCAGCCCTAGTCGCCTCGGTTGCTCAAGAATCATCTCGGTCGAGGTGCTGTGATAGCAACTGAGATGTGTCTCAGTCAAACTCCGTCTTCTCAATTTCTCGAACTTCAGTCCGTCCAGTGTTGCTGCTGGATTGTAATCCTTCCTTAGAAAGTACCTAGTTTTTGTCTAGGATGCCAAAGACAAAGCAAAGCAAAGCAAAAGCAAACTATCTAAAGCTAGACTAGAAAAAGGGAAAAGAAAGCAATACCTTGGGTTTCCTCCCAAGAAGCGCTTGATTTAAGGTCGCAAGCTGGACCGTACGACATCCCTAAACATGCTGGAAGGTGTCCTCACCCCATACTTCGCCTTAATCATGGGGTGAGATAAAGAAGTCTATCAAACGTTCCAGCAAATGCAAGTGCTCATGTGGGAATGAATCCTCTATGGGTGGTTCGTCCATCTCGCGTGAAGTGGGAGGTAGCTTGCTGAGGTGATCCGCAACAGAATTTTCGGATCCCTTCTTATCGTGAATCTCTAGGTCAAACTCTTGAAGCAAGAGAATCCATCGAATAAGAAGTGGCTTAGCATCCTTCTAAACAAGTAAGTAACGAATAGTTACATGGTCACTGTAAATAATAACTTTCGATCCCACTAAGTAAGAGCAAAATTTCTCAAAAGCATATACAACCGCCAAGAGCTCTTTTTCGGTGGTGGCGTAGTTTAGTTGAGCTTCATCCAACGTCTTGCTAGCATAATAAATGACATTGGTCCGGCCATCCTTCTTTTGTCCAAGCACCGCTCCTACCGCTACGTCACTCGCTTCACACATGATCTCAAAGGGCAAGGTTCAATCCGGAGGTTGGATAATGGGAGCGGAGATCAACGCTTCCTTAATCCTGTAGAATGCATCAAGACATTCCTACGAAAAATCAAAACAACATCCTTATTCAAGAGTTTAGTTAGTGGTTTAGAAATCTTCGAGAAATCCTTGATGAACCTCCTATAGAAACGTGCATGCCCGAGTAAACTCCGCACACCCTTAACAGAACAAGGGGGAGGAAGTTTCTCAATAGTCTCGATCTTAGCTCGATCGACCTTAATACCTCGGTTAGAAACGAGGTGTCCTAGTACAATGCCTTCATTAACCATAAAATGACACTTCTCCCAATTCAGAACGAGATTACTATCTTCACATCTTTATAGAACTAGAGAAAGGTTAGATAGGCAGTCATCAAAAGAGGAACCATATACTGAAAAATCATCCATAAATACCTCCATGATCTCCTCTATATACTCGGAAAAGATAGCCATCAAGCATCGCTGGAAGGTAGCGGGTGCATTACATAATCCAAATGGCATCCTCCTATACGCGAATGTCCCCCCATGGACAAGTGAAAGTGGTCTTCTCTTGATCATCCGGATGGATAGGAATCTGAAAGAAGCCACTACAACCATCTAAATAGAAAAAATGTGAATGCTGGGCTAACCGTTCGAGCATTTGATAGATGAAGGGTGATAACACGATTTATGACGTTAGTCTAGGCATCCATTTAGATAGATTTTCCCGCTATTCATGCATAGTTTAGAATTGGTTCGTGACGTTTACATTCAATTCATGTATATTATTCGAGATAGACGTCTACACGGACTTTTGCATGTTTTGTAGGTATTTTGGGAATTTTTAGAGCCTAATCGATACATCCGAGGATCGTTCCTCGTGATGACACGTATCCGAGCTCATTGGGAAGCAAGTTAGGAGCAAAGGAGAACACATGGGACCATGTTGGTGCATGCCTTGCACCAACTCATGGCTCAACGATCAAAAGAAAGCTGAAACACAAGAATCACGGCCTCTGGGAGATCCACGGCCGTGGAAACTGCCCGTGATTCCCTCTGCCCAGCTGGGACAGCTGTCCCACGATCTCCATAACCGACTCTTGCAAATGGTCAAGGCTATAAGTACTCTTGCAGGCTGATATGAAAAGGGATCCACTAGACACTATCCACAACACACCTTCCCTCATACACATTCTCTCCCATACTCTTTCATTTTGGAATTGGATTGGAGCTACTCTTGGAGGAGAAGAAAGACTTCCGTTGGAGAAGAAGAGAAGAACACACCATTCTTAGAGTTTCTTAGTTTTTAGAGTGAAATTTGTTGGGAACATTTTCTAGGGTTGTAAGAACGATTCGAACCTTCTTTTGAAGGGTTGTAAGTCTCTCTTTTCACATCTATTCAGCTCGTTTTTCTTGTTCTATTTGCTTCATCTCTCTTTCATTTCATCCTCTTGATATGGACTCCATGATTTTATGCTTGATGACTTTGATTGTGATGATGCATGTTGTTGGCTAAATAGATGTGATTCTAGGGTAAGGAAATGATGGTTATGGCTTGGACTATGATAGGATAGACTTAAACGTACCTTTGGATGAATTGTTTGCTCGAGCCTAACCTCTGTTGTGAATCACGGCCTGTTCTAGGTAGTTCCACGGCCGTGGAAGTGAGGAACTGCCCGTGATTTCGTCTTACTTGCTTGTATTGATAAATCTAAGTGTTAGGTTGTTAGATTGTTGAAATCCTAGTGTTTGTTTAGTTAGATCTACCCTAGGGTGACCTAGTGTTAGCATCTAAGTGTGAGAAGAGACCTACCCGGTGATTCTTGCCCTTAGGTACCGAAGATGATGAACTCTAGGTAGTAGTGAGCCTCACTCGCCGCTATTGGACTAAGTGTGCTAGGATTTATGTTTAGGACTTGCCTTCCCGAGACCTACCCGGTAAGGAGAGGTTAGATCCCTAGATAGCAATCCGGTTTGTGTAGAATTCCTAACCTTAGGTTCTTTGAGACTTACCCAGTGATGAGACCTTAGGACGGACTAGTGGACCATGAGACCTACCCGGTGATTGATCCCAATCTGGAAACACCCACTCCCAACATACTATAGTTGATCCAAGGAATGACTAGATAGCTTGAGTCCATTGCCATAACCGGAACTTCTAACCCCTAGGATCCGCTCTTCTCTCTTTGATTACCTATCTCGTGTTTGCTTGTTTATTTGTGTTGCTAGCTTAGTTGTTTGTTAATCTTGCATGATTTGTGATCCTTGATTGATCACCTCAAAACCAAACCAAAAACATTGAGATCTTCATTTCTTTATTCCTTTCTTTTTCTTAGCCTAGATCTTCACTATCCTTAGTCACAATTGACTCAATTTCACCTTAGTCTTTGTGTTCGACCTCGGAATACTATCCTTACTACAAAACGACCCATACACTGTGGGTTCGCTAGGAGTTAGGAAAAATATATCGAGTTATAAATTTAAGACTTTTGCGTGTCACGTTCTTAGCGTAACAAAGGGGAGTTGAAAGTGGTCCTTCCGAGTGGCCACATTCAGCTTCCTATAATCGATGCACACTCTCCAGCCCGTGACGGTCCTAGTTGGGATCAACTCATTGTTCTTATTCGTCACAACGGTCATCCCTCCTTTCTTCGGAACTACATGCACTGGGCTCATCCACTTGCTATCCGAGATAGGAAATATGATACCTGCATCCAACAACTTAAGAATTTCCTTCTGCACAACCTCTTTCAAGATCGGATTTAATCGTCTTTGAGGTTCTCGTGAAGTCTTATGATCGTCCTCCATTAGTATTCTATGCATGTATAAAGAGGGTTTAATACCAATAAGATCATCAATAGTATAACCCAAAGCCTTTTGATGCTTTCTCAGGACATGCATCAGTTTAGATAATTCAGTTTTGGAAAGGGAAGTACTAACAATAACGGGATAAGTAGAATCCGGTCCAAGAAAAGCATACCTCAAGTGGCTTAGAAGTTGTTTAAGCTCCACAACTGGGGGTACTTTCTGAGGGGGATCCTTGCCTTCTTCTTCTAGTGGAGTAGACTTAGATCGAAGAATTGGACTTTTAGAAGTCTCAGTTGACATCATCTCGCTTTCGACCTCGGTCGAGGTCCATAGTGGGTGACCGAGATGTTCTTCAGCTAAGAACACCTCGCTTGGTCCAGAGAGTGCCTCGGTCGAGGTACTGTAACTGGGACCGAAACTAGGGATCTTCTTCTCCTGGATTAGTTTTTCAATCTTAGCTCCTGAATCTTCTTCCAGTGCCTTTAAGCTCCGTATATCTGCATCACAAGAAGCATCTATACCTTCCTCCATTAAGCTAAAACTAATAACTTTTTCAAGAGGGTCATTAATAAGGATAGAGCTCACCAATTCTCTCAATTCTTCTTCATCGTAGATGTTGAAGATATCATCCTCCAACAGCTCTCCTTTCATTGCAGCAAGCAATGCAAACTCCACTTGATCTCCGCCAATGTTGAATTGCAACTTGGCGTTCTTACAATCCACATTGCAACCCGAAGTTGCTAGAAATGGTCTCCCGAGAATGATAGGAACGGGATAATTTGCGGGAATATCAAGTACAACAAAGTCTATAGGTAAATAGAATTTACCTAACTTAACCGGAACATCTTCCAAAATGCCCACGGGATGGGTAATGCAGCGGTCCGCCATGTATAGCCTGATCTTCACCGGCTTGGGCTCTCCAAGTCCGATCTTCACACATAGCTCCAGCGGGATGATGCTAACGCTGGCTCCTAGATCACACAATGCTTCACAAGTAACATCCCCAACTTGAATGGGGATGCAAAATGAGCCAGGATCTCTCAACTTAGGTGGCATCTTCTCCTTCATGATTTGAATGAGCTCCGAGGATTTAGATGTCATCCTTACTTCACCAAAGTCTTCCAGCTTCCTCTTCCTTGATAGAATCTCTTTTAAGAACTTCCCATATGCGGGCATCCCTAGAATAGCATCAAGGAAAGGGATGTTAATATGTAATTTATTCATCAAGTCAAGGAACTTACCAAAGTGCTTGTCTAGATGTGCTCTAGCCCTTGACTGGGGGAATGGAAGTGGTGGTTTATATGCAGGAGGTGGGACATAAACTTCAGTTTTGTCCGACGCTTTCTGAGACTCCACCTCGGATGGTACCTCGACCGAAGTGTTCTTCGTCTATACCTGGACCGAAGTGTTCTTCGTCTGCACTGGCATCGACCGAGGCACTAGATCTGCAGTTTTTAGTCCACTTCTCGTCGTTATTGCCATGATCTGTCCTTTTGGGTTGCTCTCTGTCCTTGCTGGGAGTTTCCATGGATCTCTTGGCGCTTCATTCGCCTTATTACAGAATTATTGTTCTAAGGCTTTTTGTGCTTTCGAAAATGAAGTCATGGACGTCTCCATATCGTTAAGCTTGATCAAGATGGCCGCCAACACTGCATGTTTCTTCTCTGGATGGGATGAACTTGATCCAGGCTCCTGGCTCTTCAATGGAGTAGAAGAAGAAGAAGAAGAAGAAGAAGGATTAAAAGAATTATTAGAATTGGAATTAGAGTAATGGTTACCCGAATTTTGATTGTTGGATCTCCAATTGTTGCTGTTGGAGCCTCTATTATTGTTGTAGTTGTTGTTCCGGGAACCATGATTGTTGTTTCTTGACCCTTGATATCCCCCCTCCTCCTTCTTGGTGTGAGCAACCAAAAGGTCCTCCAATTGCTTCACATCATTCTTGAGGGAGATGAGTTGATTATCATCTAATGGAGCTTCCTGGAAGTTAACCCTCTTAAATCCATTTTCAGCTCCTTGGTGGGATTATTTCTCCATCTACAAAGCTTGTTTCTCAATGAACTCCCAAGCTTCATCAATCGGCATGTCCATGAATGTGCCGGCGGATAGTAGTTGAAGGTTTAATTGGGTAGCTTCATCCAATCCCTTGAAATAAATCTCCATCAACTCTACCTTTGGAATCCCATGATGTGGGCAATCCAAAAGAACATCTTTAAACCTCTCCCATGGCTTGGACAAACTCTCCTTGTCCTTCATGATAAATGCCTTGATTTTCCCTCTCATTTCAGCGGTTTTGGAGGGGGGAAAGAATTTTGTTAAGCACTCCGTCGTCATCTCCTCCCAAGTGTTGATCTTTCCGGTAGGAAGAGACTGATACCAAGTAAGAGCCCTGTCTTTCAAATAAAAGTAAAAAGGCCTTACCTTGTAATTATTATTTTCCAGACTTGAAGGTCTCAAAGTCTCCATCAAAATCTCATAGTTTTGTAAATGTTGATCCGGAGACTCCGTCTCTAAACCTCCAAACTGTCATTGGCGGATCATGGATAGAACTTGCGGTCAAAGTTCATAATCATGCTCCACTGGATCACCAAGGTTGACTCCTGGACGCCTCACTTGCTGGTTTGGGTCCATCCTTTGTCCTAGGGTCTGTAGAATACCTGCAAAAAGAACATCTTGGACAGGCATCCGAGGTGGAAGTATCTCGGCCGCGGCAACTGGAGCGGGGTCCTGCCTCGGTCGAGGGTCTGGTCGATGCAGAATCTGAGCTCGAAGCTCAGCCATATCTGCTTCAATCTCTGCAGCTCTGGTGCGTGTTTCCTCCCCTTCGCGCTGCATTTCTTCTCTATTGAGGCGCAGCTGTTCCATCGCCTCCTTCAATTCGGCCTCAAGATCGTGATTGTCTTGGTTGGCTATTTTCGCTTCTTTCAAGCCTCTTTTGTATGTCTTTTCTGGTTCGGGATCGTAACGAACGATTTCCTTCCCAACACGGGTTCTTCGCATAAACCTAAGAAAAAGAACATGCGAAAGTCACTCAAGTAGAGTGGTTAGTAGCAACAGGGGCAATTGCCCCGAAAGACTACCGCAACCGGCTCGGTCTAGACCAAGTCCCCGGCAACGGCGCCAAAAACTTGTTCGCTCCAAACGGTGTGTGCAAGCTTTAAATTTATATCACAAGAAATATGCTTAGAACAAGGATGCGAACCCGTAGTGTACAGATCAATTATAGTAAAAGCAAGAATTCCGGGGTGTCGATCTCAGGGACTTATGTGAAACAAAGCAAGTATAGGTTATCGATGAAACTAATAACCACAAAAGCGATTAAAGCAATCAAAGAGATGATAATAAGGTCAATTAAGGGAAATATGCAAATTCTAGGGAATAAAGCATCTAGTTGTGGTTCCAACTCAAGATCTCAAGATAAGCGGACAAAGATGAGATTTTGCAAAGGGAAGGTGTTTCTAAGGTGTGAATAGATCACCGGGTAAGTCTCACTACTCACCAAACCCAAAGCTCCTATTACCGGGTAAGTCTCAAGGTACTAAGGAAAGGAATTATAATCTCAAACCAACACACCAACTAAGGGAATAGAATCAACCTTTACCGGGTAAGTCTCAGACTAACTCACAAAGATGGGATGAAGGCATACTCAAACCCCAATAAAGGATAAACCTTTATTACCTACACTTATGATCATGGGTAAACAAACTAAGGAATTATCGGGTAAGTCTCATCCTAGGATTGCATTGAACCAGGAAAGGTGTAATAAGAATAGGATTTGGCAAACTCTAACACTTAACTCTCAGTTTCGGATCAGAAAAGGTCACCTCGGTCAGTCAAGTTCCACCCCGGCCAAGATGTTCATCGACTGAACGAGATGTTCTAGGGTTAAGGATAAAGACTCGAACTTTCAGGGTCCTACTGGAATTAAGATTATTCTATCATTGTTTTTCCCACATATTTCAGCCAATCACCCTAGAATCGCACAAGGAAATTAGCCACTCATCATCATGAAAGCAATAATCAAATATATGGGAAGAGAATGAATATTTGAACACAAAACCTTAAGAACAAGGCTTCAATAACTGAATCAAATATAAAATAAATCAGCGTTCCTTGGATCACAAATCCAACAAGACAATCAAACAAAAGGGAATCTAAGAAAGTCTTACAAATCCCCTCAAAAGCTATATCCGAACTATCAATCCTTCCTTGATTGATCTTCAATCTTCCTTTCTTCCTTCCAAGCTTCCAGAAATTCCTCTCGTTGCTGGTTATTCTCAGCCTCCAAGCATGGTTGAACTTGTGGAAAATCCAACCCTTTATATAGGAGAATTATCTTCCAAAGATAATTATATCTTAAAAAGATAATATCCTAATAAAATATATCTTATCTCCAAAATAGATCTCCCAAATATATGATCTTCCTTCCAAAAATCCAACCCAAAAATATAAGATCTCTCCTTCCAAAAATAAAAGATCTCAGCCAAATAAAATATATCTCGCCGCGTCAGGGTATTCGCCTCGGTCGGGGCGCTCCTCTAGATCACCTCGGTCGAGGTGACAGTGTAGCTGACCGAGGTAAATCTCAGCTGAATGTGAAATCTCTCAAATCTGGTCCAAAGTAAATCTTCTTTGTTAATTCCTTGCTTCATGAGTTCTCTTTTAAGCTCCTGAATGTAGCTCCTATGACTCCTTTGCTCCTTAGCTCCATTTCGATCCAAAATGTGCCATTTTACCTACGATTACAACGAAACTTGGTGTAGACCTCTATTCCCGTAAAGGTAGATGAAACGACAATATAATCACATAATATACATTCAAACATGCAGATTATTGAAGATAAAACGTCTAAACAAGTCCCAAAATATAGACTATAATACATGCTATCAAAGTCCAAGAAAGAAATTTAACTCTCCCATTAAGCTCATTTCGAATTCCCTACACATAATATATGAAAAGTTCTTGCATAGAAAATTGTTAGTAGTACCGAATAATATATCATCAACATAGATTTGTACTACTAATATATCGTTGCCTCTAGTTTTGATAAATAATGTTTTGTCAATAAAACCTCTTTTGAAATCCTTTTCAAGAAGATACTTAGACAATCTTTCGTACCAAGCTCGAGGAGCATGCTTAAGACCATAAAGAGCTTTGTCCAATTTAAAAACATAATCCGGAAATTAATCATTTTCAAAACGAGGAGGTTGAGCAACATAAACTTCTTCTTCTAATAAGTCATTTATAAAAACATATTTTACATCCATTTAGAATAACTTTATGTTCATGAAGGATGCAAAAGCAAGTAGCATACATATGACTTCTAACCTGACAACTGGAGCAAAAGTCTCCTCATAATCAATACCTTCTTCTTGGTTATAGCCTTGAGCTACAAGTCGTGCTTTGTTCCAAATGGCCTTTCCACTTTCATCCAACTTGTTTCGAAATACCCATTTTGTGCCAATGATAAATTTGTGCTTAGGTCTAGACATGAGGGTCCAATATTTGTTTCTCTTGAACTCATTTAGTTCATTTTGCATGGTCATGATCTAATCGGGTTCTTGAAGAGCTTGAACGTAGTTCTTAGGCTCAATAAGAGACACGAACGCAGAGAATGCACATAGGTTGTTAACCCCAGATTGAGTTTGAACTCATGCGTTTGGATCTGAGATCACATTCTCTAGTGGATGGTATGAAGAATGTTGAAACTTCGTCCTTTTGTAAGATGGAATAGATCCTGAAGATTGAGGCTCATTTTCTCGACTAGATTCAGGTACCGTTGGAGTATTGCCCTTGGAACCTATATCAAGGCCTTGAAGTTGAGTTTCAAGGCCTTGAAACTGAGTTATAACGTCGTAGTTTTCTGTTTCAAGGTCTTGAAGATGTGTTTCAAGGTCTTAAGATTGTTCTCCGGTATCTTGAATCTTTTTTTTGCATATTCTTTTCTTGAGTTTTAGGATGTTGAATTTTAGGTTTGGCAAACCTCGTACCAAATCCTTTGAAAGTACTTTCTTCATTGTATGCATGCTTACGTGACCAAGTCTTCTATGCCAAATCCTTGGATTGTTAGTCAAGGCCTTGAGACATTTTAGCTTAGTTCCCGAAACATGATTAGTACTCATAGAATAAAAATTGTTGCTTCTAGGAGTTGTAAGCACAACATCAACAAGATAGACATTATCAATAAAGTTAGATGAATTTTAACTAATTTTACAAATGCGATAATGTTACACTTTACTTTATCACCAAACGTAATGGTTCCAGATGATTGCTTGTTTAGATCTGAGAACAATGAGCTTTTTCCACTCATATGTCGTGAGCAACAACTATCTAATATCCATTTATGCTCCTTTACCTTGGTGATATCCTGCAAAACAACAAACATCAACCTTTCCGGGTCGACCAAATGGAATATTTTGGTCCATTTTCAAGCTCAATTATGTTTGGTGGTCTAGTACCTTTAGGAACCCATATTTTTTTAACTTGTTTCCTTAGACATAGAGGATAAGTATTTCTAATGATGTAATGATCATTTCTTCTATATGGACATGTTGATTTTACATGACCCTTTTTACAACAATAGAAACATGTGGGCATATAAATACTTCACTTAGCTTTGACAAAAGTGATAGCCTATACCATTTTTTTTAAGAGAATATTGTTGCTCACCCATCATCCTTCCGAGGTTAGCTTTCGAACGAGTGATATGAATAAGTGCAGCCTTCTAGTCTTGACACGTCACAATAAGATCAACCTTTTCTTTCTCTAGATAGATGTATTCCCGATGGAGAGACGAGAGATTTCCCTTGAGAATCGCATTTTCTGATTCCAAGGCCTTGATATTGATATCAAGGTCTAACTTTTCAATGTTAAGATATTCAATCTCTAGAGACATATCACTTAATCGTTTCTCTTGTTTGTGAAGATTTTCTCTCAAAGAACTTATCCTTACCCTATGTTCTTTATCACATATGATTATGTCTTTAAGGAATTGCGTGAGATCAGATTCAGGTTGAGACATAATTGTACTTACCACGTTGTCAACATAGTGATCTGGATCTTCTTCATGATCGGCCATAAGACAAAGATTTGCTTGTTCTTTTTCGTATTCTGATTCATTTGTAGAATCTGAATGACTCCATGAAGCTACCATAACTTTATTCTTTCAATCATTCTTCCCAAAGTTGTTCCTCTTCTTTTGTGGACAATCCTTTACGAGATGATCTGTTTCACCACATTCAAAGTAAGTGAGAACATTAGATTTCTTGTTAGGGTTAGAAAACTTACCTCGAGGTCTTGATGTTTGCGGATATGCTTTATTGTTTGCAAACTACTTCTTCATTTGAAGAATGTTCGCAAGACCCCTAGAGATCAAGGCAAATGGATCTTTCTCATTTTCATTATCACTATCTTCCTCCTCTGATGGTATCTCATCCTTCTTAGATATCAAAGCCAGGTTCTTTGTATTGGATGGAAGCTCTCCATATACTTCACAAAGAACCATTTCGTGGGTGATGAGCTTTCCAAGAAGGTCGTCAAGAGGAAGTGTTGTGAGATTTTCAACTTCTTTGACTACAGTCACATTTGGTCCCCACTTGGCTTTAGGTAAGCTCCTTAGAACCTTCCTTACTTTCTCTTCATTTGAGAAGACTTTTCCAAGTGAGTATAGGTTGTTCACGATCTCGGTGAATCGTGTGAACATTTCTTTGACTGATTCATTCGAGTTCATCTTGAATATCTCATATTTTTTGAAGAAGATGCTTATCTTTGTTTCCTTGACTTGACTTGTCCCTTCATATGTGACAACAAGTTTGTCCCATATTTATTTTGCACTCTTGCATGATGAGACACTGTTGAATTAATTTGTGTCCAATCCATGATAGAGAAAGTTCATAGCCTTGTAGTTCTTTGAAACACTATCCAAGCCGGTTTGTGTGAAGTCAGCTTCCTTCTTTGCGACTTGGACTCCTTCAACCGTGGTGGTTGGGATTTTAGGGCCATTTTGAATAATGCTCCATAGTTCCATGTCCTGATCAATAACAAAAATTTGCATTAGTCCTCTCGAACGGGCAAAGTTGTTGCCACATAAGAGTGGTGGTCAAGATGTGGATCTTCCTTGAGAAAATCTTCCATCACCTATAGAGTTCATGATTAGTATCACTGATGGTTAAATCAATATACGTGAGTCTAGCTTTGATACCAATTGAAGAACCATAAGGTGAATATAAAGGATATAAATACTCTAGAATGGGGATTGAATAAAGTATGAAAACTTTTCGCAAAAACCTATCTCAAGGCTTTGAAACTGATTTCAAGGCTTTGATGTCGATCTGAGCTTTGTGTGACACGATTGGTTTTCAAGGGCTTTGAAAGTGAATTCAAGGGCCTTGACTTCGTAAACCTACAAAGCAACGTTAGTCACAATAAAGCAAGATATGGTGTGGAAATAAAAAGATCGACATGTTGATATGATCACGAAGTTCAACTCTAACAACCTACGTCACCGTCTTAGGGTTTCTTTACCCGTAGGATCTAGCTATCTATTATCAGTTTCAAAGAGTCCTAGATACAACCTAGAAAAAATTCCCTTCCTCTCTCACAGTAGCCAATGCTACGATCTAGTTCTAACTCTTAACCTAGCTATAATAGCCTAGTTACTTCGTAGAGTAACACACACTCGAGTATAACACTCTCTACATATTCCAATGTAGCTCTCGTGTTTTTCTCTCTCAAAGGAATAAAGCCTTTGAAATCTAAGAGGAAGAAAAACTCTTGGAACGAATGAAGATGCTTTGGATCGCTTAAAGACATAGATGCTTCCGTGTAAGCTTGTTGTTTCTTCTCTTCAATCGTGATCTTCATTTATAGTCTTCGATGAAGAAGTCTTCTAGCCGTTGTGAAGATGACCGTTGTTGATGTTCCTTCTTCTCCATTGAAAACGGTGTATGTTGAGATGAAATAGTCGTTGTAGATCTTCTAATCTCCTTCATCTCCTTGACGCATGTTTTGATTCCTTTTCTCCCAGATCTTCTCTTGGAAAGAGTTGTTGAAGGTCTTGTCATTGAACTTCTTGTTTTAAGCTCCGAGATCTTCAAGTTTGCTAAGAATCTTTGGTTAAAGATCTTAGAGATCTTTGTGAGATCCTTTTGGAAAAGATCTTTAATATTGCGTCAGTTCGTTGAGAGGGCCGAATCGTCTTGTTGGTCGAGATCTTCTTGTTGGTCGAATCTTCTTTATATATCCTTGAAAGCTCTTCTCTTGATCCTTGGTAGATTTTGTTGTAGAGATTGAATCTTGAATTTTGAACTCCTTTCATCCGGTAAGTCCTTTGCATCTTGTTTCAAAGTTTCGGCTTTGATCCCTTGAAATTGTATTCAACGCCTCAGCGTTGAATCTTTGAAATGCTTTCCAATCCCTGCGCTTATCCCTTGTATCGGTTTTCAAGGCCTCCTTTCATCCTTTGAAATGTATTTCAAGACCTGCACACATTTGACAAACACAAAATCTAGGTATAGAGAACCTCTCAGTCTTGTGTCAAAGCTAGGCAGTTATGTCACCGCCCGTTATATATACACTTGGGTCATAAAATAATAAAGGTCGTCTTATGCACACTTCAATTATTAAACAAACAATACCCACAACTATTGTCATTCAACTAACATCTAGAAACTAGCTAAGTAAGTCGCAAAGACTTACTTGAATCAAATCTCTACTCTCTTAATCTCAACTCGGTCTGCAACCGTAGAAACTCAATCGCATGTCATAAGAGGCAAGTGGATCAATAATGTACGTATCCCCCTTATTAGAAGTCTCTAACTTCTAAGATATTCAAATCGATCAATAGAAATCACAAAAATACCCTCGTAAGGGTAAATGACCATTTTACCCTTGTTCCCGAAACTCTCGAAAATCCGATAATATATGCCAAAACTCTTCCTTGGAACCTAATTTCACAATCTAATTATTAAGAGCAAGTTTAGGTAGAAACTAGAAGATTACTAAATTTCTTGACTTCCAATAAGGTCACTAGGGTCCACCTTTGGCTTATGATACGAGGCTCAAATAAAAATTTATAAACTCTAAGAAATTATTTAAGTCTTATGTGATATGCATACTTACTCATAAGAGCAAAGATCTCTCAAAAACACTCAACCACAACTGCTATATAAATCTCCAAAGCTAGTTCCAATATCTAGTAATTCCATACTTAGCCAAAATCTGAGTGATTTCACAATTCCTCGACCAGTCTACTTTGAGCTCCTATAGATCCAAATACGACCGTTGGATCGATCTCAACTTCTAATACATTACTCTATGCATGTCCCTCTATGTCATTGATGACATTATTTATGACACTAGTTTAGGCATTCATTTAGGTAGTTTTTCCCTTCATTCATGCATGCTTTGGCGTTAGATCGTGACGTTTATGCGTAATTGAGTCATATTGATAGAAAAGACGACTACACGAGTTTTGTCGGTTTTGTAGGTATTTCAGGGATCTTTCGGACATTAATCGATACATTTGAGGGTCAAGCCTCATGGTGGTACATATCCAATGCTTTGAAGGAAAATATTTGGAGCAAAGAAGGACACAAGGACCCTTGTTGGTCCAAGCCTTTGAGCAACTCATGACTAGATGATCATAACAAGCTCCAGTTGAAGAAAATTGGATCATCACTCAGGAAAATCGGTCGATTTCGTTAACAATTTGGTCGATTTTTTGCTCATGACAACATTGGCACTTGTCTCACATCTTCTATGTCCGACCTTTGCTTTTGCTCGGTTGAGTGTAGTTTTAGATGTGCAACCTCTGACTTTTGCAGGACGAAATCCACTATATTAGAGACATTTTGAAGACTTGAATAGTGGGGGAAATAGTGTGGCAAGTTCCCTAAGTTCTCTACTAGCCCCTTTGTGGGTGTTCATGGGAGACATTTGATTTGATTCACATTAGAGTATGATTTGAAGGATTTTGAGTGAGAAGCTTTTGGAAGTGTTGTAAGGACTGACTTGGAGCTATATTTGGAGTATTGTAAGACTTGTTTGAACTCGAATCCACCTAAGTTTCATTGCTTTTACTTGTTATATTTCATCTTCTTACCTTGGATTGTATGAATGCTTGTATGATGATTTTAGATCTTGAAATGCATGTTATTTGCTAAGTTATTGTGATTCTAGGGTTATAGATTTATGGTTATGGCTTGGGTGATGATAGAATGGACTTCCATATTAGTTTAGTATGATTTTTGTGCCCGAAACCTAAACTAGAGGAGAAAAACCGACCTGTTATATAGAGTAAATCGGCCGATTTTTGCTTATGATCCACCCGATTTTTCCTTCTGTTGCTCTTTAATTGATGAATCTGTATGTTAGGATATTAGATTATTGAAATCCTAGTGTTATTTTAGCATAATCTAGCTTAGAGTGACCTAATGTTAGCAAACTAATTGAGGAATGAGGCTTACCCGGTGATTTCCGCTCTTAGGTATAGAAGATGATGAACTCTAGGTAGTATTTACCCAAAAAACCCGCTATTGGATTGAGAGTGCTAGGATTGTTGCTTAATACTTGCCTTTCCGAGACTTACCCGGTAAGGAGGGGTTTGACCCTTAGGTAGTGGCCCGGTTTGTGTAGAATTCCCAACCTTAACTCCTTGAGACTTACCGGTAATTGGTCTTTGGTGAAGGACTAGCTGAACATGAGACTTACCCGGTAATTGTTCCCAATAGAGAAACACCCTTTCCCAACACCGCAACTTTGTCCTTTGATGTTTAGAAGCTTGAGTTCAATGCCATAACCGGGTGATACGGAAGGTGATATGGTAAATGATGCGCTCCTTGGAGTCCCTTGGTTGCCATTTATCGCGATGGGAGGTGATGTGTGCAATGCTCTCCCAAAAAATATGAGCATCCCGGCGGGAGGGGAAATTTGTAGCGGTAGGAGTAGGGAACCAAAAGATCTCGCTAATTTGGTTGCTGGGGGATGGCGTAGTTCCTATTGAGAAGACGGAACTTGATTCCCTTCTTCTCCGGCACATAAGTGACGGAGCTCAGAAACTTGTACGTCGGCTCCAGATAAGCCGACGCACGAATGGCTAGGAAGGTCTCCAACCCGATCATCGATACCATCTTCTTCAAATCCTCAACAATATGCAAACAATCAAAGTAACCAATATCCACATACTGCGGAGCAATGATGGTGCAGCTACAAATGTGATAGCATGAATTATAGTCTATATTTTGGAGCCTGTTTAGACGTTTTATCTTCAATAATCTGCATGTTTGGATGTATATTATATGATTATATTGTCGTTTCATCTACCTTTGAGGGAATCAAGGTCTACACCTAGTTTCGTTGTAATCGTAGGTAAAATGGCACGTTTTGCATCAAAATGGAGCTAAAGGAGCTAAGGAGTCATTGGAGCTACATTCAGGAGCTTAAGGAAGGATCCAGGAAGCATGGAAATGGATTAGAGATTTACTTTGGACCAAATTTAAGAGATTTCACCTTCAGTTTAGAGCCACCTCGGTAAGCTACAGTACCATCTCGACCGAGGTGATCCAGAGGAGCGTCCCGACTGAGGCGAACACCTTGGACGCGGCAAAAATATTTTTATTTTTGGCTGAGATCTTTTATTTTTGGAAGGAGAGATCTTATATTTTAGGCTGGATTCCTGGAAGGAAGATCATATATTTTAGGGATTTATTTATGGGAGATAGATATATTTTATTAGGAAAATATCTTTCCAACATATTTTATCTTTGGAGGGTAATTTTCCTATATAAAGGGTTGAATTTTCCACAAGTTCAACCATGCTTAGACACACTTAGAAGGCTGCTAGCATCCAACAAGAATTTTTGGAAGGTTGAAGGAAGATTGATGGAAGGAAGTTCATAGCTTTTATAGCTTTTGTGAAGGGTTTTGTAAGATTCTCTTAGATTCCCTTCTTGCTGATTGTCTTGTTGGATTGTGATCTAAGGAACGCTTGTTTGATTGATAATTGATTCAGTTATTGAAGCCTTTTTCTTAAGGTTTTTGTGTTCAATTATTGACTTTCTTCCCTTATACTTGATTATTGCTTTCATGATGATGAGTGGCTAATTTCCTTGTGTGATTCTAGGGTGATTGGCTGAAGGTTGTGGAAAAAATGATGATAGAATAATCTTAAATTCCAGTAGGACCCTGAAAGCTTGAGTCTTTATCCTTAACCTTAGAACATCTCGTTCAGTCGACGTACATCTCGGCTGGGGTGGAATTCGTCTGACCGAGGTGACCTTTCTGATCCGTAACTGAGAGTTAAGTGTTAGAATTTCCAAATCCTTATTACACCTTTCGTGGTTCAATGCAAACCTAGGATGAGACTTACCAAGTAATTCCTTTGTTTGTTTACCCATGATCATAAGTGTAGGTAATAAAGGTTTATCATTTATTGGGTTTGAGTGTGCTTTCATCCCATCTTTGTGAGTTAACCTGAGACTTACCCGGTAAAGGTTGATTCTATTCCCTTAGTTGGTGTGTTGGCTTGAGGTTATAGTTCTTTTCCTTAATTCCTTGAGACTTACCCGGTAATAGGAGTTACTGTTTGGGATTAGTGAGTGGTGAGACTTACCCGGTGATCTATTCCACTTTAGAAACACCTTCCCTTTGCAAAATCCCAGCTCTGTCCGCTTATCTTTAGATCTTGAGTTGGAACCACAACTAGATGCTTTAATCCCTAGAATTGCATATTCCCTTTTATTGACTTTTTATCTTCTTTGATTGCTATAATTGGTTTTTTGGTTAGTTGAAATATTGACAACCTATACCTGCTTTGTTTCACTAAGTCCCTGTGATCGATCCCTGAAATTTCTTGCTTTTTACTACGATTGACCCGTACACTGCGGATTCGCATCCTTGTTTTAGGCATACATCTAGGGTTATAAATTTAATGCTTGCACACACCATTTGGAGCGAACAAGTTTTTGGCGCCGTTGCCGGGGACTTGGTCTAGACCGAGCCGGTTGCGGTAGGCTTTCGGGGCGCTTGTCCCTGTTTCTACTAACCACTCTACTTGAGTGACTTTCGCAGGTTCTTCTTCTTTGGTTTATGTGAAGAACCCGCGCTGGGAAGGAAATCGTTCCGTACGATCCCGAACCAGAAAAGACATACAAACGACGCTTGAAAGAAGCTAAGATGGCCAATCAAGAGAATCATGATCTTGAGGCCGAATTGAAGGAGGCATTGGAACAACTACGCCTCAGCCAAGAAGAATTGCGACTGGAAAAGGAAGAAACTCGCGCAAGGTCGGAAGCGATCGAAGCAGATATGGCGGCTTTACGAGACCAGTATCTACATCGACCAGATCCAGCTCCTCGTCCGAGGCAAGATCCAGTTCCAGACCCTCGACCGAGGCAGGACCCAGTACCTGCTGCCCCGGCCGAGATACTTCCACCTCGGATACTAGTTCGAGATGCTCTTTTTGCAGGAATTCCACAGACCCTAGGGCAGAGGATGGACCCTAATCAACAGCTGAGGCGTCCAGGAGTCAACCTAGGTGATCCAGCGGAGCATGATTATGAACTTCGACCGCAAGTTCTTTCCATGATTCGCCAATGCCAGTTCGGAGGGCTAGAGAGGAAATCTACGCATCAACATCTACAATACTATGAGATCTTGATGGAGACCTTGAGACCTTCAAGGCTGGAAAACAACAACTACAAGCTAAGGCCTTTCTACTTCTCTTTGAAAGATAGAGCGCTTACTTGGTATCAATCTCTTCCTCCAGGAAAAATCAATACTGGGGAGGAGATGACGACGGAATTCTTGACTAAATTCTTTCCCCCCTCTAAGACCGCTGAAATGAGAGGGAAGATCAATGCATTCATCATGAAGGACAAGGAGAGTTTGTCCAAGTCATGGGAGAGATTTAAAGACATTCTTTTGGATTGCCCGCATCATGGGATTCCAAAGACAGAGTTGTTGGAGATATACTTCAAGGGACTGGACGGCAACACCCAGTTCAACCTTCAACTACTATCCGCCGGCACGTTCATGGACATGCCGATTGACGAAGCTTGGGAGCTCATAGAGAAGCAAGCTTTGCACATGGAGAAATACTCCCACCAAGGAGCTGAATGTGGAGTTAAAAGACTCAACTTTCAAGAGGATCCATCAAACAATAATCAACTCATCTCTTTGAAGAACGATGTGAAGCAATTGAAGGAACTCTTGGTTGCTCAAACTAAGAAAGAGGAGGAAGGATATCAATATTCAAGGAATAACGGGTACCGGAACAACAACAACGGTTCCCGGAACAACAACTACAACAACAATAGAGGATCCAACAACAATAATTGGAGTTGAGTTTTCCTTGCTTGCGGCAATGAAGGGAGAGCAGCTAGGAGATGATATCTTCAACATCTATGATGGAGAAGAATCAAGAGTATTGGTGAGCTCTATCCTTATTAAAGATCCACTTGAGAGAGTTATTAGTTTTAGCTTAATGGAGGAAGGTATATATGCTTCTTGTGATGCAGATATACGGAGCTTAAAGGCATTGGAAGAAGATCCAGGAGCTAGAACTGAGAAACTAATTTAAGAGACGAAGATCTCCAGTTTCGGTCCTAGTTGCAGTACCTCGACCGAGGCACTTTCTGGACCAAGCGAGGTGACTGAAGAACATCTCGGTCAACCCCTCTGTGTCTGGACCGAGATCGAAAGCGAGATGATGTCAACTGAGACTTCCGAAAGTCCAGTTCTTCGATCTACTCCACTGGAAGGAGGAAGCAAGGATCCCCCACAGAAAGCACCCCCAATTGTGGAGCTTAAACAACTCCCTAGTCACTTGAGGTATGTCTTTCTTGGACCGGTTCTACTTATCCCGCCATCGTTAGTGCTTCCCTCTCCGAATCTGAATTATCTAAACTAATGCATGTCATGAGGAAGCATCAAAAGGCTTTGGGTTATACTATTGATGATCTTATTGGCATTAAGCCTTCTTTCTGCATGCATAGAATACTAATGGAGGACGATCATAAGACTTCACGGGAACCTTAAAGACAGTTAAATCCGATCATGAAAGAGGTTGTGAAGAAATAAATTCTTAAGTTGTTGGATGCAGGTATCATATTTCCATCTCGGACAACAAGTGGGTGAGCCCAGTACATGTAGTTCCGAAGAAGGGAGGGATGACCGTTGTGACGAATAAGAACAACAAGTTGATCCCAACTAGGACCGTCACGGGCTGGAGGCTGTGCATCGATTACAGGAAGCTGAACGTGGCCACTCGGAAGGACCATTTTCCACTTCCCTTCATCGATCAAATGCTCGAACGGTTGGCCCAGCATTCACATTTTTGCTATTTAGATGGCTATAGTGGCTTCTTCCAGATTCCTATCCATCCGGATGATCAAGAGAAGACCACTTTCACTTGTCCATGAGGGACATTCGCTTATAGGAGGATGCCATTTGGATTATGTAATGCACCCGCTACCTTCCAGCGATGCATGATGGCAATCTTTTCCGAGTATATAGAGGAGATCATGGAGGTATTTATGGATGATTTTTCAGTATATGGTTCCTCTTTTGATGATTGCCTATCTAACCATTCTCTAGTGATACAAAGATGTGAAGACACTAATCTCGTTATGAATTGGGAGAAGTGTCACTTTATGGTTAATGAAGGCATCGTACTAGGACACCTCGTTTCTAATCGAGGTATTGAGGTCAATCGCGCGAAGATCGAGACTATTGAGAAACTTCCTCCCCCTTGTTCTGCTAAGGGTGTGCGGAGTTTTCTCGGGCATGCAGGTTTCTATAGGAGATTCATCAAGGACTTCTCGAAGATTTCGAAACCACTAACTAACCTCTTAAATAAAGATGTTGTTTTTGAGTTTTTGCAGGAGTGTCTTGATGCATTTTAAAGGATTAAGGAAGCGTTGATCTCCGCTCCCATTATCCAGCCCCCGGATTGGACCTTGCCTTTTGAGATCATGCGTGATGCAAGTAATGTGGCAGTAGGAGCGGTGCTTGGACAAAAGAAGGATGGCCGGACCAACGCCATTTACTACGCTAGCAAGACGCTAGATGAAGCCCAGCGTAACTACGCCACCACCGAAAAGGAGCTATTGGTGGTTGTATATGCTTTCGAGAAGTTTTGTTCTTACTTAGTAGGGGCGAAAGTCATTGTCTACACCGACCATGCAGCCATTCGTTACTTGCTTGCCAAGAAGGATGCCAAGCCACGTCTTATTCGATGGA
The DNA here is from genome assembly GCA_033239045.1 of Fagopyrum esculentum. Lineage (NCBI taxonomy): Eukaryota > Viridiplantae > Streptophyta > Magnoliopsida > Caryophyllales > Polygonaceae > Fagopyrum > Fagopyrum esculentum. The sequence continues at coordinate 41,660,150 of BSUD01000004.1, read as the reverse complement.
TTCTCTTGCTTCAAGAGTTTGACCTAGAGATCCGCGATAAGAAGGGATCCGAAAATTCTGTTGCGTATCACCTCAGCCGGCTACCTTCCTCTTCACGCGAGAAGGACGATCCACCCATAGATGACTCATTCCTCGATGAGCACTTGCACTTGTTGGAGCGTTTGATAGACTTCCTTATCTCACCCCATGATGAAGGTGAAGTATGGGGTGAGGACACCGCCCATCACGTTTAGGGATGCCGTACGGTCCAGCCAGCGACCTTAAATCAAGCGCTTCTTGGGAGGCAACCCAAGGTATTGCTTTCTTTTCCCTTTTTTCTAGCCTAGCTTTAGATAGTTTGCTTTTGCTTTGCTTTGCTTTGTGCTTGGTGTCCTGGACAAACAACAAGGGACATCTAAGGATGGAATACAACCCAAGAGCAAAACTGGAAGGACAGAAGTTCGAAAATTTGAGAAGACGGAGTTTGACTGAGACACATCTCGGTTGCTGTCATAGCACCTCGACCGAGATGATTCTTGAGCAACTGAGACGACTAGGGTTACTGAAGATCCACCTCGGTCCGTACACCTCGGTCCAGTCGAGACCATCTCGACCGAGGTGACAGTAGTTCCAGAAAAGGGTATAAAAGGGGGCTGAGATTTCTCTCTCCTCCCTCTTCTTCCCTTCTCGACCGAAACGGCAGATTTGCCTTGTTTCTTCGTTTCTCGCTCGTTTTCGACGATTCTCGCTTCCAAACTGCAAGGAAAGGGTAGAGGATCAATTTGCAACCATCAATTTGCAGCAAAAAAGAACCGAATCGACCGAATATGGGTAATATTTGAAAAAACCCTAACTCCCTCTTCTTCCACTGATTTCTTTCGATTTGGGCTTTGGTTGCCCCTGCATTTTGCTGAAGAAGGATTAAGTACCAATAGGAACCTTTGGTAGTGATTTTGGGGGAAAGGAACTGGATTTTTGAGAGTTGCGATCGAACAGCGCTTCGCCTCGGTCTAGTCGGCCTGTGCCTCGGCCGAGGTGTTCCAGAGAGTTGTCAGAGAGACCGAGGTGGTCTGACAGATTACAGAAAATGAGTTCTAACAGGCAGTTAGTGTTGAGAGACAGATCTTCTCCTTCTCCTTCTTCTTCTTCTTCATGCCGCACTAGACCGGTGATCCACGAGCGTCACCAGGTCGACTATGATCGCATAGCGGCACGTCCAGTGGTTGCACCACGATTTTTGGACATGTCTGCTTTTGACTGCCTCTATGTTGATGATGTTCTGAGGCGGATGATATCCATGGTGGGCTTAGAGCAGTTCACTGAGATCCGAGCTCCGGCCTACCTTGAGCCGACCCTGGAGTTTGTTAGCTCCGTCACCTACTTGCCCACCGAGCGCGCCATAAAGTACCGGTTGATGAACCGGAACTATCTAGTTCCGATGGATCATTGGAGAGACATCTTCGGCTTCCCAGCCCCCACAGTTGTTGATTTTCCTTCTCGAGCTGTAGCTCGAGAGTTCTGGGGACAGATTGCTCATGTGGTTGAGCACGCTGACAGATGGAGACTTGGAGATTCAAGGGAGCGGATTATATTCCATCTGGCTTTTAGACTTGCTCATCGGATCTTCAGCGAGACACTTCTGGCGCGTAGTGAGACGCCCCAGAAGATCAGACAGGGTGAGCTGCTGAGTCTGTACTGCATGGTGACTGGAGGAGTCCCAGATTTTGGATTGATGCTGGCAGAGGATTTACATAAGATCAAGGCGAAGGCGAAGGGAGATATCTGCTACGGAGGTATAGTGACTCACATTGCGAGTTACATGGATATTGATCTCAGTGCTTGTACTATGGTGGCGGCTGCCAAGCCGCTCGGGCTTCATGAGATGATCACTAGGAGGATATTGGTTCCTCGCGGACTTACTACGCCGTATGTGGCGATGCCCTGGGAGCAGACTGCACCCCAGGGTATTAGGTGGTCACCTCAGTTCTCCGTGTATGATCCACATTACTGGTAGACTGCATGGATTCCACTGATGGAGGACGCCAGAGAGGCAGCAACAACAGCTCAGGGGCAGACTGAGGAGGATGAGGCTGAGGATGAGGAGGATGATGATGATGAGGATGGCGGTGCTGCCATGGATACGGGCATAGATACGGCTGGGACTAGCGTGCCGGTCGTCGATCTAGACGACGACGACACTGAGGAGGAGCCAGCTGCTGCACCGGCACGTCCTGCTAGGCGTAGGGTACATAGACAGAGGGATCCAGTTGCTCACCGTCGGATCGATGATCTGACAGATCAGATGATAGATTCCTACGCTGCCATGTCCTTGGATATTAGAGAGATGCAGGAGAGACAGCATTACCAACACGTGATGGCTGAGATTCAGTTTCTGCGTATCATGGGCTATCCATTTGACCCATCTCAGTACCCGAACGTGCCACCGGCGGATCGAGATTGAGAGCTTGTAGGTTTTCTTTATTTATTTATTATGCAGCTCAGCTTTATTCGGTGAGTATTCTGTTTTCTTAGACTTCTTTGACCCATTGGGACAATGTGTCCCAAGTATGGGGTATGTGGATGTATTTATTCGACTTATGTGGATGTATGACTTGACTAATGGATATCTACTGTTTTATTTTGCTCTATGTGTTTACGTGAGATTACATGCATGCATACAGGTTATTTGATTGAGAAAAACGTCAAAAACTGGTTTAGAAAAAAAAAATTTTGACCTCGACCGAAGTGACTCTGACCAGACGAGGTGCAGTACCTCGGTTGCTTAGATCATCTCGACCGAGGTGGCTTAACTGAGAGAGTTTTTGAAATGAATTTTTGTGCTTCTTTTCAGGATATGACCTTAGTGATGATTTTTGTTTGCTGACTGGTTTTAAAATCTTTATATGTCTGAAAGGTTTTATGATATGTTTAAGTTGCTAAATGCTTTGTTTGAAATTTGTGGCATGTTTAATACTTTGTTTTTATCAAAATTATGTTGAATTTGAAGGTTGACACCACATGATGAGTTCTCTCACTTTCTTCCTGGGAAGACAAAGGAAATTCATTCTTCTCTCTTCTTCTTCTTGATCATGCTTAGCCCCTCATATACATAATTGCCTCCCTTTACCTATCCGGGAATTTGGAAGCAAGCAAATGAAAGCAAGTGAAAAAAAAGTTGGGATATTGGCTGAAAGTTAGAAAGAAACAAATAGGTTTGGGGAAGTCAATCATGATGACGAGTAACTCGGCACCATTCACATAGCCGGGTGTTTGTGTCTTGCTAAAGTCGGATTGAACGATATTCCTAACGGGTCATGGTATGTGCATCAAGGGTTTGAGGCATCTTGAGAAATTGATGATTGCTGATTTCCTAGGCTTCGGTTATTGTGCACCTCTGTCCATGCATCCCAAAAAGTAAAGTAAAGTAAATAAGCAAAGCTTATTGGTGGAAGATGTTGAAATTCAAAGGAAGTGAAGTAAAGATCCATTTCCCAAATTCTAGCACCACATTCCCTATATACATTCCACCCTCACACGTTTCTTGACTTCTTTTGAAAAGCCCTTGAGGCCTCGAGCTTGTTGATTGACTTAGTGATTTAAACTGGATTATACATGATTAAGTTCGATAATTATGATTTATTATGCATTCTATGATTTTATGCAAAGATGAACAACTTTCTCATATTTATAAAATGTTTTGAGCATCTTTTGATTTTAAATTCCATGAAGCATTCTCTTAGAGTGATCTATGAGTGCAGCACACCACTAAATGTTTTGAAAGACTTTTCATTGATCTTTATGACTTATAATCCATTCTATCTTGTATTCTAGATTTGGAACTTGCTTGGGGACAAGCAAGGGCTAAGTATGGGGTATTTTGGAGTCTGTTTAGACGTTTTATCTTCAATAATCTGCATGTTTGGATGTATATTATATGATTATATTGTCGTTTCATCTACCTTTGCGGGAATCGAGGTCTACACCTAGTTTCGTTGTAATCGTAGGTAAAATGGCACGTTTTGCATCAAAATGGAGCTAAAGGAGCTAAGGAGTCATTGGAGCTACATTCAGGAGCTTAAGGAAGGATCCAGGAAGCATGGAAATGGATTAGAGATTTACTTTTGACCAGATTTAAGAGATTTCACATTCAGTTTAGAGCCACATCGGTCAGCTACAGTACCATCTCGACCGAGGTGATCCAGAGGAGCGTCCCGACCGAGGCGAACACCTTGGACGCGGCGAGAATATTTTTATTCTTGGCTGAGATCTTTTATTTTTGGAAGGAGAGATCTTATATTTTAGCCTGGATTCCTGGAAGGAAGATCATATATTTTAGGGATTTATTCATGGGAGATAGATATATTTTATTAGGAAAATATATTTCCAAGATATTTTATCTTTGGAGGGTAATTTTCCTATATAAAGGGTTGGATTTTCCACAAGTTCAACCATGCTTAGACACGCTTAGAAGGCTGCGAGCATCCAGCAAGGATTTTTGGAAGGTTGAAGGAAGATTGAAGGAAGGAAGTTCATAGCTTTTATAGCTTTTGTGAAGGGTTTTGTAAGATTCTCTTAGATTCTCTTCTTGTTGATGGTCTTGTTGGATTGTGATCCAAGGAACGCTTGTTTGATTATAATTGATTTAGTTATTGAAGCCTTTTTCTTAAGGTTTTTGTGTTCAATTATTGACTTTCTTCCCTTATACTTGATTATTGCTTTCATGATGATGAGTGGCTAATTTCCTTGTGTCATTCTAGGGTGATTGGCTGAAGGTTGTGGGAAAAACGATGATAGAATAATCTTAAATTCAAGTAGGACACTGAAAGCTTGAATCTTTATCCTTAACCTTAGAACATCTCGTTCAGTCGACGTACATCTCGGCCGGGGTGGAATTCGTTTGACCGAGGTGACCTTTCTGATCCGTAACTGAGAGTTAAGTGTTAGAGTTTGCCAAATCCTATTCTTATTACACCTTTCCTGGTTCAATGCAAGCCTAGGATGAGACTTACCCGGTAATTCTTTTGTTTGTTTACCCATGATCATAAGTGGAGGTAATAAAGGTTTATCCTTTATTGGGATTTGAGTGTGCTTTCATCCCATCTTTGTGAGTTAGCCTGAGACTTTCCCGGTAAAGGTTGATTCTATTCCCTTAGTTGGTGTGTTGGTTTGAGGTTATAGTTCTTTTCCTTAATTCCTTGAGACTTACCCGGTAATAGGAGTTACGGTTTGGGATTAGTGAGTAGTGAGACTTACCCGGTGATCTATTCCACTTTAGAAACACCTTCCCTTTGCAAAATCTCAACTTTGTCCGCTTAACTTTAGATCTTGAGTTGGAACCACAACTAGATGCTTTAATCCCTAGAATTGCATATTCCCTTTAATTGACTTTTTATCATCTTTGATTGCTATAATTGCTTTTGTGGTTAGTTGAAATATTGACAACCTATACCTGCTTTGTTTCACTAAGTCCCTGTGATCGATCCCTGGAATTTCTTACTTTTTACTACGATTGACCCGTACACTGCGGGTTCGCATCCTTGTTTTAGGCATACATCTAGGGTTATAAATTTAAAGCTTGCACACATCATTTGGAGCAAACAAAATGCGATAAAAATCTTCTTGGAACCTTGTTCGCACTAGGAAGAAGCACAAAAAGCTTTACAATTTATAACTCGATCTAAAATCCTAAACCACCTAGCAAAACCCTTAGTGTATGGATCGTTATGTAGGAAGGAAAGTATTCTAAGGTCGAACACAAGGACTGAGGTGAAATCAAATCATTCAATGATCACTTATAGTGCAGATCTAAACTAAGAGATGAGAAAGGAATAAAGAAAAGCAAACACAATATTTTTGGTTGGTTTTGGGTGATCAAACAAGGATCACAAGATATGCAAGCAAGCAAACAAACGCACAAACACAAGATAGGTGATAAGTGTAAGAAGTGCGGATTCTAGAGATCAAGAATTTCGGTTATGGCGTTGGACTCATGCTTCTAAACATCAAAGGAGAGTTGCGGTTGTTCGGAGTTGGGTGTTTCTCTAATGGGAGAAATTACCGGGTAAGTCTCATGCTCCACTAGTCTCGAACCTAAGGTCCTATTACCGGGTAAGTCTCAAGGAACCTAAGGACGGGAATTCTACACAAACCGGCCACTACCTAGAGTTCATCATCTTATGTATCTAAGAGAGGAAATCACAAGGTAAGTCTCATTCCTCAAATAGGTTGCTAGCAAAGGTCACCCTAGGCTAGATTAGGCTCAACAAACAATAGGATTTCAACACATCTACATCCTAACATCCAAATTCATCAATATAGGTACAACAGAACAAAACCACGGGTGGATCATGGAAACCACGGCCGAGATTTCATGAAGAACAGGCCGTGATTCTGGGTCTGAGCTAGGTTTTCGAACACAATCCATCCTAAGTTAACATAAAAGTCCATACAATCATCATCCAAGCCATAAACATTATTCTATCACCATAGAATCAAAACTATTCAGCTAACAACATACAAATCTAGATCAAACTTCATAAATAGAGCATCTTGCAAGTCGTAGCTAGATAATGAAGAATGAACCAAAGAAAAGACATTAAAAAGCTAGAATAGAAGTTACCAAGTCTTACAAAGGGTCCAAGATGCAGCTCCAAGGTGTCAACAATGGAAACCTCACTAAAAACCACTCAAATTTACACTAGATCCACAAACTACACTACTCTCATCCAAGAACACCCACAAGGGTGCTTGGTGGAGAGCTACAATCCACAAGAGAGTATTGGAGAAGGTAATGTGCAGATCTTTTTGTCTACAGCATGCAAATACACTTATGTACTCCACCAAAAAGGATGAGTCGGACAAAGAAATCGCATGATAAGTGTCAAAGCTATCCTGACAGAAACCACGGGCGCGGTTTTGCCAGATAGACCGTGGTTTTCACTAGAAATCCCTCCTTGGATCACCAAGTCATGAGTTGTTGCAAGGCATGCACCAACAAGGTCTTTTGTGTTCGTCTTTGCTTCTAGCTTGCTTCTTAGGGAGTCCAGATGCGTGCCATCACGAGGAATGATCCTCGAATGTATCGATTAAGTCCAAAAGCTCCCCAAAATACCTACAAAACCGACAAAAGCTCGTGCAAAAGTTTTTTTTTTAGAAATAAGACTCGATTTAAGCATAAACGTCACAAAGTAATGCCGAACCATGCATGAATAAGGGGAGAAACTATCTAAAAGAATGCCTAAACTAGAGTCATAAATCATGTCATAAAAATACCCCATACTTGCCACTTGCTTGTCCCGAGGAAAGGTTCAAACCTAAGTTACAAGATGACATGAGTTATGATTGCGGAAATATGGAAAATATTTTTGTAATCGTGCTTCTAGTCATAGATCACCTTCATAGTGATGTTTCATGGCAAAGGATGAGCAATCATGTTTTAAATGAATGAAGGGACAGAAAAACAATTACTTAACTCGAAATCATATATGCAAAGTAAATCGAGAATGTCTAGATGATCATGAAGATATCAAATCTAAATCACTTAAGTCAAAACACATGTGCATAGAGTTCTTAACGACTTAGGAAAGAAGGGGCCAAGAAACGTTGTTAAAGGTGGGAATTTCTTATGCAATGTGGTGCTAATCTGGGAATGGGACTAACTCCACAACTTCATTTTGTTCACATCCACCATTAGTGTAAGTTTTTCTCCATCTTTTTCTTTTCTTTCTTTTCTTTTTCTTCTTTTATTTCATTTATTTTTAAGACAATGGCATTGGTGTACAAAAGCCGAAACCTTGGTGATTAGCGGACCCTATGATTTTTCCGAGGTGCCTCACACCGGGCACACATACCAAGGCTCATAAGGACTATCGGTTAATCCGACTTTGTCAAGACACAAACACCCGATTATGTGAATGGTGCCGAGTTACTCGTCATCATAACAAACATCCCCAGACCTATATATTATTTTCTACACTTTCACAACACATTCAGAACTTCATTCATAACATCCATACACTTCCTTCAACACCCCACACTTGCTTTTCACACACTCCACACACTAACATGCTCCTATTCCCGAATGGGTCAAAATAGGTCAAAATTTTAATCAAGTGAGGTGCTTCAAACAACATGATCAAGATGAGAAGATGAGAGAAATGAATGCCTTAATCATTCCTAGATGATGTGTAAGAACTAGCATGCAATTTCAAAAATCAATTTTCGATCCAACCTAGACAATAATATTCATCACAATTCATACATGGAATTCAAGAGAAGTGTTCAAGTCCACATAAGCATAAATTTATTCAACACACAAGGCCATCCATAGATAATCCACAAAACAAAATCATTATAAGGTTCATATTAATCTTAGAAGCACAAAAAGTTTTAAAATTTTCTTATTTTTTTTAAAAATTTTGAGATAAATATGTACAATGCCAAACATGAAAAGAAACATGTGACAATAATATCAATCAAGCTATCCTAGATGCAATCATGCAAATAATTATGAAAACCCCACCCCATACATAAAACCACATTGTCCCCAATGTGCAAATTAAAGAATTAAGTGGTCTATTCGTTCCAAAAGGTGTGTGCAAGCTTTAAAATATATAACCCAAGAAGTATGCTTGAACAATATGCGAACCCGTAGTGTACGGAACAATTGTAATAAAAGCAAGAATTTCAGGGGTCGAACAAAGGGACTATGGTGAAACAAAGCACGAAAATCAGGTTGTCAAATAACTACTAACAACAAATTAAAGCAATCAAAGATGATATAAAGTCAGATAAAGGGAATGTGGATTCTTGGGATTAAATGTCTAGTTGTGGTCCCGACTCAAGATCTCAAACGATAACAAGGGCAAAGCTGAGGTTTGTAAAGGGAAGGTGTTTCTAAGGTGGGAATAGATCACCGGGTAAGTCTCACTACTCACTTTCCCAAACCAAAGCTCCTATTACCGGGTAAGTCTCAAGGTACTAAGGAAAGGAACTATAATCTCAAACCAACACACCACCCAAGGGAATAGAATCAACCTTTACCGGGTAAGTCTCAGGCTAACTCACAAAGATGGGATGAATGCACACTCAAATCCCAATAAAGGATAAACCACCTATACTCATGATCTTGGGTAAACAAGCAAAGGAATCACCGGTAAGTCTCATCCTAGACTTGCATTGAACCAGGAAAGGTATAATAAGAATAGGATTTGGCAAACATAAACTCTTAACTCAGGTAGGGTTCAGGAAACGTTCACCTCGTTCAGTAATATTCCATCCCGGCCGAGATGTTCAATGACTAACCGAGGTGTTCTACGGTTTAAGGTAAAGACTCGAGCTTTCAGGGTCCTGGTGGGATTAAGATCATTCTATCATCGTCTTTCCCACAACTTTCAGCCAATCACCTTAGAATCGCATAAGAAACTTAGCCAACAATCATCATGATAACAATAATCAAATTTATGAGAAAAGAATCAATATTCAAACAAGAAAACCTTAAACAAAGGTCTTAATAACTGAATCAAATAAGTAACAAATTAGCGTTCCTCAAATCACAATCAGATAAGACAACAAACCAAAAGCAATCTAAGAAGATCTTACAAACTCCTTCAAAAGCAAACTCCAACTATGATTCCTTCCTTCCTTGAACTTCAACCTTCAAAGTTCCTTCAAATCTTCATTCAAAACTCCAGAAAATCCTTTAATTGATGGATGCTCTCTGCATGGTTGAACTTGTGGAAAATCCAACCCTTTATATAGGGGAATTTTCTTCCAAAGATAATAATATCTTAAAAAGATATTTTCCTAGAAAATATATCCATATCTCTTAAAATAAATTAGCCAAATATAATATCTTCCTTCCAAAAATCTTCTAAAAATATAAGATATCCTTCTTCCGAAAATAGAAGATCTCAGCCAAAAATAAAGATCTCGCCGGCGACAAGGTGCTCGCCTCGGTCGGGACGCTCCTCAAGATCACCTCGGTTGAGGTGGTACTGTAGCTGACCGAGGTGAATCTCAACTTAATGTAAATCATCTCAAATCTGGTCCAAAATCAATTTTCTTAATCATTTCCATGCTTCCCGAGATCTTCTCAAAGCTCCAGAATGTAGCTCCAATGACTCCTTAGCTTCCTTAGCTCCATTTTGATCCAAAACGTGCCATTTTACCTACAATTACAACAAAACTCAGTGTAGACCTCGATTCCCGCAAAGGTAGACAAAACAACAATATAATCGCATAATATACATCCATACATGCAGATTTATGAAGATAAAACGTCTAAACCGAACACAAACACAAAACACAAAAAAACACACAAAAACAAAAGCAAAAGCAAAAACGAAAAATGGAAAAGGGAAAGATGTTACCCTTGGGTTGCTTCCCAAGAAGCGCTTTTTTTAGGTCATTAGCTTGACCAAACTCCATGATGCTTCAATTCACATTAAAAACCTTGGTTTGCTTACTTTAAGCTCTCGCTTCATCGGTAAGTGGTACAACTCGCCATGGTCAAGCTCATAAGGAATGCCAACATTTGGATTCTCGAGGGTCTCCTTACTCTCTCTATGCGAAGTGTCTTCATGACCGCCTCCTTGATGATCATATGGGGTTATAACCATGTGGGCCACCCCATACTTAGACAAATAACGCTCAACGGATCTATCGGCTAAGCACTTGGTTCCTTCACACAACATGATCCGAAGAAAGTTGACTATTGGAAAGTTATCTTGATTGAAGGGCTTCACAACCATCTTGGATCCATCCTCTCTAACCGGGAGTGGTCTCTTATTAACCTTGGGAGACTCCATAAGAATAGAACTCCACCTTTCGGGCACACCCCGGTCAAGCAAGAAAGGATTGAAAGGAGTTAAAGTCAACTTCGGGTTGTCTTGAGAAAAACCACGGGTCAGAACCACGGGTGTGATTTTATCAGGTAGGTCGTGGTTTTGGTTGAAGTTGGCTACGACATGGGGAACCACGGGTCCATTTAATGAAACCACGGGCGTGGTTTTATGCCCCAGGCCGTGGTTTTGCCAGTTTTCTTGCTCTTTTGTGAGCTCTTCAAGTGTGGTTCCGGGGTTGATGGCAAGGATGTCCAAGGGTGAGAGTTCTTCATTGCACTCCTCCAAAGGTGAAGGAGGTGGAGGTTAGCCTTGAAGGAGGGTAGAGTCTTCGTGCATAAGAGCATGCCTAATCTCCTCAATCTCCCTCCTCATTTTTTCTTCTCTCTCGAATATCAATCTTAATTCATCCTACAAGGCAATATCACTTAGCCACAATTGCTCCCGAGCATCATTCAACTCTTCTTCAAGGTCTCTATTGGTTATGGTTGAATCGCGCAATTCTAGGATCTCCTCATGGTGAACCCCTTTTAGTCGTAACATTTCCGCTTCAAGCTCAATGTGGGATCTCGAAATGGAATCAAGGGTGCTCTCTATATCATCCATCTTCCTCAACATTTCTTCTAGCATTGATTCAAATCGATTTTCATGAAGTTGATGGTGGGGTTCCTTATAAGGCAATCTAGTCATGTGAGCTTGATCATGGAAATCATTATCGGCATTAAACTCCTCCCAATACTCAAACTCATCATGGAGAGGTCCTCGATCTTTGCTTGTCATCCATCCCTCATACTCCATGTCGTCAAGGTCGTCTTAAAAGTACCATCCGTCCATGGTAAACATGAAATAGGCAAAGACAAAAACAAAACAAGATCACAAGTAACAAGAAAGATATAAACTATAAACAACAAAAAACAAATTACTTAATCTAGACCTAGTCCCCGGCAACGGCGCCAAAAACATGTTAGGTGTTGCCGAGGGATGAACCAAATCTATTTTGAACACCTCAATCCCCGACAACGGCGCCAAAAACTTGTTACGCTAGAAAGGTAGCACAAGAAGCTTTACAATTTATAACTCGATCTAAAATCCTAAACTACCTAGCGAAACCCGCAGTGTACGGATCGTTATGTAGGAAGCAAATTATTCCGAGGTCGAACACAAGGACTGAGGTGAAATAAAATCATTCAATGATCATGTATAATGCAAAGCTAAACTAAGAGTTGAGAAAGGAATAAAGAAAAGCAAAACACAATATTCTTGGTTGCTTTTGGGTGATCAAACAAGGATCACAAGATATCTAAAGAAGGAAGCAAACTAACACACAAACACAAGATAGGTGATAAGTGTAAGAAGTGTGGATTCTAGAGATCAAGAATTTCGGTTATGGCATTGGACTCGTGCTTCTTAACATCAAAGGAGAGCTTCGGTTGTTCGGAGTTGGGTGTTTCTCTAATGGGAGCAATTACCGGGTAAGTCTCATGCTCCACTAGTCTCGAACCTAAGGACCTATTACCGGGTAAGTCTCAAGGAACCTAAGGACGAGAATTCTACACAAACCGGCCACTACCTAAGGATCAAACCCCTCCTTACCGGGTAAGTCTCGGAAAAGGTAAGGCTTAGGCAACGATCGTAGCACACTCAATCCAATAGTGGCTTTTTTGCCTCAGTACTACCTAGAGTTGATCATCTTATGTATCTAAGAGAGGAAATCACCGGGTAAGTCTCATTCCTCAAATAGGTTGCTAGCAAAGGTCACCCTAGGATAGATTAGGCTCAACAAACAATAGGATTTCAACACATCTACATCCTAACATCCAAATTCATCAATATAGGTACAACAGAACAAAACCACGGGTGGATCATGGAAACCACGGCCGAGATTTCATAAAGAACATGCCGTGATTTTGGGTCTGAGCTAGGTTTTCGATCACAATCCATCCTAAGCAAACATTCAAGAAGGATATCAAAATTCAAGGAACAACGGTTACCGGAACAACAACAACGGTTCCCGGAACAACAACTACAACAACAATAGAGGATCCAACAACAATAATTGGAGGGCAAACAATCAAAATTCGGGTAACCCTTACTCTAACTCCAATTCAAACAATTCTTCTAATCCTTTCCTCTCTTCTTCTTCTTCTTCTTCTTCTTCTTCTTCTTCTTCTTCTTCTACTCCATTAAAGAGCCAGGAGCCTGGATCAAGCTCATCCCAGCCGGAAAAGAACGATGCAGTGTTGGAGGCTATCTTGATCAAGCTCAATGCTATGGAGACGTCCATGACTTCATTTTCTAAGGCACAAAAAGCCTTAGAGCAATAATTCTTTAACAAGGCGAATGAAGCGCCAAGAGATCCAGGGAAGCTTCCAACAAGGACGGAAAGCAACCCTATGGGATAGATCTTGGCAATAACGACGAGAAGTGGATTGAAAATTGCAGATCCAGTGCCTCGGTCGATGTTAGTACAAACGAAGACCACCTCGGTCCAGGTACAGTCGAAGAACACTTCGGCCGAGGTGCCAACCGAGGTTGAGCCACAGAGAGCGTCGGACAAAACTGAAGCTTATGTCCCACCTCCTGCATATAAACCACCACTTCCATTCCCCCAGTCAAGGGCCAAAGCACATCTAGACAAGTATTTTGGTCAGTTCCTTAACTTGATGAATAAACTACATATTAACATCCCTTTCCTTGATGCTATTCTAGGGATGCCCGCCTATGGGAAGTTCTTGAAAGAAATTCTATCAAGGAAGAGGAAGTTCGAACACTTTGGTGAAGTAAGGATGACATCTAAATCCTCGGAGCTTATTCAAATCATGAAGGAGAAGATGCCACCCAAATTGAGAGATCCCGGCTCATTTTGCATTCCCATTCAGGTTGGGGATGTCACTTGTGAGGCGTTGTGTGATCTAGGAGCCAGCGTGAGCATCATTCTGCTGGAGGTATGTGTGAAGATCGGACTTGGAGAGCCCAAGCCGGTGAAGATACGGTTGTATATGGCGGATCGATCCATTACCCATCCCGTGGGCATTTTGGAAGACGTTCCGGTTAAGTTAGGTAACTTCTATTTACCTATAGACTTTGTTGTACTTGACATTCCCGCAGATTATCCCGTTCCTATCATTCTCGGGAGGCCATTTCTAGCAACTTCGGGTTGCAATGTGGATTGTAAGAACGCCAAGTTGCAATTCAACATTGGCGGTGATCAAGTTGAGTTTGCATTGCTCGCGGCAATGAAGGGAGAGCAGCTATACGGAGCTTAAAGGCGGTGGAAGAAGATCCAGGAGCTAAGATTGAGAAATTAATCCAGGAGAAGAAGATCCCCAGTTTTGGTCCCACTTGCAGTACCTCGACCGAGGCACTCTCTGGACCAAGCGAGGTGACCCAATAACATATCGGTCACCCTCTCTGGACCTCGACCGAGATCGAAAGCGAGATGATGTCAACTAAGACTTCTAAAAGTCCAGTTCTTCAATCTAAGTCTACTCCACTGGAAGGAGGAAGAAATGATCCCCCTCATAAAGCACCCCCAGTTGTGGAGCTTAAACAACTCCCTAGTCACTTGAGGTATGTCTTTCTTGGACCGGATTCTACTTATTCCGTCATCGTTAGTGCTTCCCTCTCCGAATCTGAATTATCTAAACTAATGCATGTCCTGAGAAAGCATCAAAAGGCTTTGGGTTATACTATTGATGATCTTATCGGCATTAAGCCTTCTTTCTGCATGCATAGAATTCTAATGGAGGACGATCATAAGACTTCACGGGAACCTCAAAGACGGTTAAATCCGATCATGAAAGAGGTTGTGAAGAAAGAAATTCTTAAGTTGTTGGATGCAGGTATCATATTTCCTATCTCGGACAGCAAGTGGGTGAGCCCAGTGCATGTAGTTCCGAAGAAAGGAGGGATGACCGTTGTGATGAATAATAAAAACGAGTTAATCCCAACTAGGACCGTCACGGGCTGGAGGGTGTGCATCGATTACAGGAAGCTGAACGTGGCCACTCGGAAGGACCATTTTCCACTTCCCTTCATCGATCAAATGCTCGAACGGTTGGCCCAACATTCACATTTTTGCTATTTAGATGGCTATAGTGGCTTCTTCCAGATTCCTATCCATCCGGATGATCAAGAGAAGACCACTTTCACTTGTCCATGGGGGACATTCGCTTATAGTAGGATGCCATTTGGATTATGTAATGCACCCGCTACCTTCCAGCGATGCATGATGGATATCTTTTCCGAGTATATAGACGAGATCATGGAGGTATTTATGGATGATTTTTCAGTATATGGTTCCTCTTTTGATGATTGCCTATCTAGCCTTTCTCTAGTGCTACAAAGATGTGAAGACACTAATCTCGACTTGAATTGGGAGAAGTGTCACTTTATTGTTAATGAAGGCATCGTGTGAGGACACCTAGTTTCCAATCGAGGTATTGAGGTCGATCGAGCTAAGATCGAGACTATTGAGAAACTTCCTCCCCCTTTTTCTGTTAAGGGTGTGCGGAGTTTTCTCGGGCATGCAGGTTTCTATAGGAGATTCATCAAGGACTTCTCGAAGATTTCTAAACCACTAACTAACCTCTTGAATAAAGATGTTGTTTTTGAGTTTTTGCAGGAATGTCTTGATGCATTTTATAGGATTAAGGAAGCGTTGATCTCCGCTCCCATTATCCAGCCTCCGGATTGGACATTGCCCTTCGAGATCATGTGTGATGCGAGTGATGTGGCGGTAGGAGCGGTGCTTGGACAAAAGATGGATGGATGGACCACCGTCATTTACTACGCTAGCAAAACGCTAGATGAAGCCCAGCGTAACTACGCCACCACCGAAAAGGAGTTATTGGCGGTTGTATATGCTTTTAAGAAGTTTCGTTCTTACTTAGTAGGGGCGAAAGTTATTGTTTACACCGACCATGCAGCTATTCGTTACTTACATGCTAAGAAGGACGCCAAGCCACGTCTTATTCGATGGATTCTCTTTCCTCAAGAGTTTGACCTAGAGATCCGCGATAAGAAGGGATCCGAAAATTCTGTTGCGGATAACCTCAGCCGGCTACCTCCCTCTTCACGTGAGAAGGACGAACCACCCATAGACGATTCATTCCCCGATGAGCACTTGCACTTGTTGGAACGTTTGATAGACTTCCTTATCTCACCCCATGATGAAGGTGAAGTATGGGGTGAGGATACTTTCCAGCATGTTTAGGGATACCGTACGGTCCAGCTAGCGACCTTAAATCAAGCGCTTCTTGGGAGGCAACCCAAGGTATTGCTTTCTTTTTCCCTTTTTCTATTCTAGCTTTAGATAGTTTGCTTTGGATTTGCTTTGCTCTGTTTTTGGCGTCCTGGACAGATAACAGGTGACATCTAAGGAACGAATACGACCCAGGAGCAACACTGGAAGGACAGAAGTTCGAGAATTTGAGAAGATGGAGTTTGATTGAGACACAACTCGGTTGCTGTCACAGCACCTCGACCGAGATGATTCTTGAGCAACCGAGGCGACTAGGGTTACTGAAGATCCACCTCGGTCCGTACCACCTCGGTCCGGTCAAGACCATCTCGACCGAGGTGACAGCAGTTCCAGAAAAGGGTATAAAAGGGGGCTGAGATTTCTCTCTCTTCCCTCTCTCACCTTCTCGACCGCGGCACCCAAAATCACCTCGTTCTCTAATTTTCGCTCGTTTTCGACGATTCTTGCTTCCAAACTTCAAGGAAAGGGTAGAGGATCGATTTGCAAGCGACAATCTGCAAAAAAAAGGCTCCGAATCGACCAAATTTGGGGTAATTCGAAAAAACCCTAACTCCCTCTTCTTCCACTGTTTCGATCGATTTGGGCTTTGGTTGCTCCTGCATTGTGTTGGAAAAGGCTTAAATACCCCATAGGAACCATTGGTAGTGATATCGGGGGAAAAGAACTGGATTTCTGAGAGTTTTGATCGAACAACACATCGCCTCGGTCCAGTCGACCTGCGTCTCGACCGAGGTTTTCTTGAGAGTTGTAAGGGTAACCGAGGTGATCTGACAGAGAGAGAAAGATGAGTTCTGACAGACAGCTGGTTCTGAAGGATGGAACCCCTTCTCCTTCTCCTTCTTCTTCCTCTCGCCGCTCCATACCGGTGATCCACGAGCGTCACCGGGTCGATTATGACCGTATAACGGCACGTCCAGTGATTGCACCACGATTTCTAGATGTGGGTGCGTTTGATTGCCTCCATGTAGTTGACGATTTGAGGCGGATGATTGCTATGGTAGGGCTGGAGCAGTTCATGGAGATTAGAGCTCCAGCCTACCTTGAGCCGACTTTGGAGTTTGTTAGCTCCGTGACTTACCTGCCTACAGATCAGGCCATCAAGTACCGGTTGCTGAACCGGAACTACATAGTACCGTTAGACGAGTGGCGAGAGGTCTTCGGCTTCCAAATCCCCACCATTGTTGATTTTCCCTCTCGAGCTGTAGCTCAAGAGTTCTGGGGACAGATAGCTCATGTAGTTGAGCACGCTAATAGGTGGAGACATGGAGACTCCAGGGAGCGTATTATCTTCCACCTGGCCTTCAGATTAGCCCACCGGATCTTTAGTGAGACAATTCTGGCGCGTACTGAGACGCCCCAGAAGATTAGACAGGGTGAGCTGCTGAGTCTGTACTGTATGGTTACCGGAGGAGTTCCGGATTTTGGATTGATGCTAGTAGAGTATTTACACAAGATAAAGGCAAAGGCGAAAGGAGATATTTGCTGCGGAGGGTTGGTGACTCATTTAACTACTGCGATGGGTCTAGATTTGAGTTCATGTACTATGGTGGCGGCTGCCATGCCTCTTGGGTTGTAGGAGATGATCACTAGGAGGATCTTGGTTCCTTGCGGACTTACTACGCCGTATGTGGCGATGCCCTGGGAGAAGACTACACCTCAGGGTATTAGATGGTCATCTCAGTTTACAGTGTTCGACCCTCAGTATTGGCACACCGCGTGGATTCCTCTTATGGAGGACGCCAGGGACGCAGTTGCAGCAGCCCAGGAGCAGGATAATGAGGATGTTGAGGAGGAGGCAGATGAGGATGTGGATGGCGGTGCTGCCATGGACACAAGTACAGATACAGCTGGTACCAGCATACTAGTCGTCGATCTAGACGACGAGGAGACAGAGGAGGAGCCAGCTACAGCACCAGCACGTCTTGCCAGGCGTAGGGTATGCAGGCAGAGGGATCCAGTCGCTCACCGCCGGATTGATGATCTGACGGATAAGATGATAGATTCCAACGCCGCCTTATCCCTAGAGATGAGGGAGATACGGGAGAGCTAGCACTACTAGTGCAGGATGGCTGAGATTCAGTTTCAGCAGGTCATTGGCTACCCGTTTGACCCATCTCAGTACCCGTACGTGCCACCACCACCACCGCCGGCAGATCAAGATTTGAGCTTGCAGGATTTCTTTTCTTTATTTATTATTGGTGCAAGATTTTGAAGTTCAAAGGAAGTGAAGTAAAGGTCCTTTTCCCGGATTGTAGCACCACATTCCCCATATACATCCCACCCTCACACGTTTCTTGACCTTCTTTTGAAAAGACCTTGAGACCTCGAGCTTGTTGATTGACTTGGTGGTTTAAACTGGATTATACATGATTAATTTCGATGATTATGATTTATTATGCATTCTATGATTTTATGCAAAGATGAACAACTTTCTTATATTTATAAAATGTTTTGAACATGTTTTGATTTTAAATTCCATGAAGCATTCTCTGAGAGTGATCTATGAGTGGAGCACACCACCAAAAATGTTTTGAAATACTTTTCATTGATCTTTCTGACTTATAATCCATTCAATCTTGAACTCAAGATTTGGAACTTGCTTGGGGACAAGCAAGGGACAAGTATGGGGTATTTTGATAACATGAATTATAGTCTATATTTTGGGGCCTATTTAGACGTTTTATCTTCGATAATCTGCATGTTTGAATGTATATTATGTGATTATATTGCCGTTTCATCTACCTTTGCGGGAATCGAGGTCTACACCAAGTTTCGTTGTAATTGTAGGTAAAATGGCACGTTTTGCATCAAAATGGAGCTAAAGGAGCTAAGGAATCATTGGAGCTACATTCAGGAGCTTAAAGAAGGATCCAAGAAGCATGGAAATGTATTAGAGATTTACTTTGGACCAGATTTGAGAGATTTTACCTTCAGTTGAGGTTCACCTCGGTCAGATACAGTGCCACCTCGACCGAGGTGATTTTGAGGAGCGTCGCGAACGAGGCGAATATCCTGACGCGGCGAGATATATTTTATTTTTGGCTGAGATCTTTTATTTTTGGAAGGAGAGATTTTATATTTTTGGGCTGGATTCGTGGAAGGAAGATCATATATTTTAGGGATTTATTTATGAGAGGTGGATATATTTTATTAGGAAAAGATCTTTTCAAGATATTTTATCTTTGGAGGGTAATTTTCCTATATAAAGGGTTGGATTTTCCACAAGTTGAACGATGCTTGTACATGCTTAGAGGGCTGATAGCATCCAGCAAGGATTTTTGGAAGGAAGATTGAAGGAAGGAAGTTCATAGATTTTATAGCTTTTGTGAAGGGTTTTGTAAGATTTTCTTAGATTCCCTTCTTGTTGACTTGTCTTGTTGGATTGTGATCCAAGGAACGCTTATTTGTTTGATAATTGATTCAGTTATTGAAGCCTTTTTATTAAGGTTTTTGTGTTCAAATATTCACTTCCTTCCCTTATATATGATTATTGCTTTCATGATGATGAGTGGCTAATTTACTTGTGCGATTCTAGGATGATTGGGTGAAGGTTGTGGGAAAAACAATGATAGAATAATCTTAAATCCCAGTAGGACCCTGAAAGCTCGAGTCTTTATCCTTAACCCTAAAACATCTCGTTCAGTCGATGAACATCTCGGCCGGGGTGGAATTCGTCTGACCGAGGTGACCTTTCTGATCCGAAACTGAGAGTTAAGTGTTAGAGTTTGCCAAATCCTATTCTTATTACACCTTTCCTGGTTCAATGCAAGTCTAGGATGAGACTTACCCGGTAATTCCTTTGTTTATTTACCCATGATCATAAGTGTAGGTAATAAAGGTTTATCCTTTATCGGGGTTTGAGTGTGCTTTCATTCCATCTTTGTGAGTTAGCCTGAGACTTACCCGGTAAAGGTTGATTCTATTCCCTAAGTTGGTTTGTTGGTTTGTGATTATAGTTCCTTTCCTTAGTACCTTGAGACTTACCCGGTAATAGGTTCTTTGGCTTGGGATTGTGAGTAGTGAGACTTACCCGGTGATCTATTCCAATTTAGAAACACCTTCCCTTTGCAAAACCTCAGCTTTGTCCGCTTATCTTGAGATCTTGACTTGGAACCACAACTAGATGCTTTAATCCCTAGAATTTGCATATTCCTGTAATTGACTTTTATCATCTTTGATTGCTTTAATTGCTTTTTGTGGTTAGTTGCAATAATGACTACCTTTATTGGTTTTGTTTCACCTAAGTCCCTGAGATCGACACCCCGGAATTCTTGCTTTTACTACGATTGACCCGTACACTGCGGGTTCGCATCCTTGTTTTAAGCATACATCTTGGGTTATAAATTTAAAGCTTGCACACACAATTTGGAGCGAACAAGTTTTAAGCATACATCTTGGGTTATAAATTTAAAGCTTGCACACACCATCCGGAGGAAACCTCTACATTCTTCTAGCTGTCGACTACGTCTCTAGATGGGTTGAAGCCATTGCCTCTCCCAGTAATGACGCCATGGTGGTTGTGAAGGTCTTTAATAGGACTATCTTTCCACGTTTTGGGACTCCACGCGTCATCATTAGCGATGGAGGGACACATTTCATCAACCGGAAGTTTAAGGCACTTCTATCGAAGTATGGGGTCACCCACAAGGTAGCAACCCCTTATCACCCTCAAACTAGTGGACAGGTCGAGATCTCTAATAGAGAAATTAAAGCAATCTTGGAGAAAACCGTCTCTAGGACGAGGAAGGATTGGGCCATGAAATTGGATGACGCTCTTTGGGCTTATAGGACCGCATTCAAGACTCCCATTGGTACCACCCCTTATAATTTGGTATATGGGAAGTCTTATCATTTTCCCGTCGAGTTAGAACACAAGGCATATTGGGCAATCAAATGGTTGAACTTCGACATCAAAGACGCCGGTGAGAAGCGGCTATTGGACATCAATGAGCTGGAGGAGCTGCGCTTGCACGCTTATGAGAATGTCAAGATCTATAAAGATAGGACGAAGAAATGGCATGACAAGCGTATAATTCCTAAGGAGTTTAAAGAAGGAGACTTAGTTGTACTCTTCAACTCCCGCCTCCGCCTCTTTCCAGGTAAGTTGAAATCTAGATGGACCGGACCTTATGTTGTGAAACATGTTTTCCCTTATGGTGCAGTTGAGATTTGGGGAGAAACAAGTGGAAGATTCAAGGTCAATGTTCATAGACTCAAGAAATACAAACCGGAAATCCCGGTTGAGAAGATTGCACCACTATACCTTGTTTAGGGATGCCGTACGGTCCAGCTAGCGACCTTAAATCAAGCGCTTCTTGGGAGGCAACCCAAGGTATTGCTTTCTTTTCCCCTTTTTTAAGTCTAGCTTTAGATAGTTTGTTTTTGCTTTGATTTGCATTGTTTTTGGCGTCCTGGATAGACAATAGGTGACATCTAAGGAAAGAATACGACCCAGGAGCAACACTGGAAGGACAGAAGTTCGAGAATTTGAGAAGACGGAGTTTGACTAAGACACATCTCGGTTGCTGTCACAACACCTCGACCGAGATGATTCTTGAGCAACCGAGGCGACTAGGGTTACTGATGATCCACCTCGGTCCGTACCACATCGGTCCGGTCGAGACCATCTCGACCGAGGTGACAACAGTTACAGAAAAGGGTATAAAAGGGGGCTGAGATTTCTCTCTCTTCCCTCTCTCACCTTCTCGACCGCGGCACCCCAAATCACCTCGTTCTTTGATTTTCGCTCGTTTTCGACGATTCTTGTTCCAAACTGCAAGGAAAGGGTAGAAGATCGATTTGCAAGCGACAATATGCAACAAAAACGCTCCGAATCGACCAAATCTGGGGTAATTCGAAAAAACCCTAACTCCCTCTTCTTCCACTGTTTTTGATCGATTTCGGCTTTGGTTGCCCCTGCATTGTGTTGGAAAAGGCTTAAGTACCCCATAGGAACCATTGGTAGTGATATCGGGGGAAAAGAACTAGATTTCTGAGAGTTTCGATCAAACAACACATCGCCTCGGTCCAGTCGACTTGCGTCTCGACCGAGGTGTTCTTGAGAGTTGTCAAGATAACCGAGGTGATCTGACAGAGAGACAAAGATGAGTTCTGACAGACAGCTGGTTTTGAGGATGGATCCCCTTCTCCTTCTCCTTCTTATTCCTCTCGCCGCTACATACTGGTGATCCACGAGCGTCACCGGGTCGATTATGACCGTATAGAGGCACGTCCAGTGATTGCACCACGATTTCTAGATGTGGGTGCATTTGATTGCCTCCATGTAGTTGACGATTTGAGGTGGATGATTGCTATGGTAGGGCTGGAGTAGTTCATGGAGATTAGAGCTCCAGCCTACCTTGAGCCGACTTTGGAGTTTGTTAGCTTCGTGACTTACCTGCCTACAGAGCAAGCCATCAAGTACCGGTTGCTGAACCGGAACTACATAGTACCGCTAGACCAGTGGCGAAAGATCTCCGGCTTCCAGATCCCCACCGTTCTGATTTTCCCTCTCGAGCTGTAGCTCGAGAGTTTTGGAGACAGATAACTCATTTAGTTGAGCACGCTGATAGGTGGAGACCTGGAGACTCCAGGGAGCGTATTATCTTCCACCTGGCCTTCAGATTAGCCCACCGGATCTTTAGCGAGACACTTCTGGCGCGTACTGAGACGCCCCAGAAGATTAGACAGGGTGAGCTGCTGAGTCTGTACTGTATGGTTACCGGAGGAGTTCCGGATTTTGGATTGATGCTAGTAGAGTATTTACACAAGATAAAGGCAAAGGCGAAAGGAGATATTTGCTGCGGAGGGTTGGTGACTCATTTAGCTACTGCGATGGGTCTAGATTTGAGTTCATGTACTATGGTGGCGGCTGCCAAGCCGCTTGGGTTGCAGGAGATGATCACTAGGAGGATCTTGGTTGCTCGCGGACTTACTACGCCGTATGTGGCGATGCCCTGGGAGAAGACTGCACCTCAGGGTATTAGATGGTCATCTCAGTTTACAGTGTTCGACCCTCAGTATTGGCACACCGCGTGGATTCCTCTTATGGAGGACACCAGGGACGCATCAGCAGCAGCCTAGGAGCAGGATGATGAGGATGTTGAGGAGGAGGCAGATGAGGATGAGGATGGCGGTGCTTCCATGGACATAGGTACAGAAAAAGCTGGTACCAACATACTAGTCACTGATCTAGACGACGAGGAGATAAAGGAGGAGCCATCTACATCACCAGCACGTCCTGCCAGGCGTAGGGTACGCAGGCAGAGGGATCCAGTCGCTCACCGCCGGATTGATGATCTGACGGATCAGATGATAGATTCCTACGCCGCCTTATCCCTAGAGATGAGGGAGATACGGGAGAGCCAACACTACCAGCGCAGGATGGGTGAGATTTAGTTTCAGCAGGTCATGGGCTAACCGTTTGACCCATCTCAGTACCCATACGTGCCACCACCACCGCCGCTGGTAGATCAGGAATAGAGCTTGCAGGATTTCTTTTCTTTATTTATTATGCAACTCAGCTTTATCCGGTGAGTATTCTGTTCTCAGACTTATTTGACCCATTGGGACAATGTGTCCCAAGTATGGGGTATGCGCATATGTATTATTTGACTTATGTGGATGATTGTATGACTTGATGGATATTTATTGTTTTATCTTGCTCTATATGCTTATCTGAGACTACATGCATGCATACAGGTTATTTGATTGAGAAAAACGTAAAAAACTTGTTCAAAAAAATAATTTTATGACCTCGACCGATGTGACTCTGACCAATCGAGGTACAGTACCTCGGTTGACTTAGAACACTCGACCGAGGTGGTTTAACTGAGACAGTTTTCGAAACGATTTCTGTGCTTCTTATCTGGATATGACCTCAGTGAAGATTTTGTTTGCTGACTGGTTTTGAAATATTTATATGTTTGAAAGGTTTTATGATATGTTTAAGTTGCTAAATGCTTTGTTTAAAATTTGTGGCATGTTTAATACTTTGTTTTTATCAAAATTATGTTGAATTTGAAGGTTGACACCACATGATGAGTTCTCTCTCTTTCTTCCTGGGAAGACCAAGGCAATTCATTCTCTTCTCTTCTTCTTCTTGATCATGCTTAGCCCCTCATATACATATATGCCTCCCTTTACCTATCCGAGAATTTGGAAGCAAGCAAGTGAAAAGCAAGTGAAAGAAAAGTTGAGATGTTGGCTGAAAGTTAGAAATAAACAAATAGGTTTGGGGAAGTCAATCATGATGATGAGTAACTCGGCACCATTCACATAGCCGGGTGTTTGTGTCTTGCCAAAGTCAGATTAAGCGATATTCCTAACGGGTCATGGTATGTGCATCAAGGGTATGAGGCATCTCGAAAAATTGATGATTGCTGATCTCCTAGGCTTCGGTTATTGTGCACCTCTGTCCATGCATCCCAAAAAGTAAAGTAAAAAGTAAATAAGTAAAGCTTATTGGTGGAAGATGTTGAAGTTCAAAGGAAGTGAAGTAAAGGTCCTTTTCCCGGATTCTAGCACCACATTGCCTATATACATCCCATCCTCACACGTTTCTTGACCTTCTTTAAAAAAGACCTTGAGACCTCGAGCTTGTTGATTGACTTGGTGGTTTAAACTAGATTATACATGATTAATTTCGATGATTATGATTTATTATGCATCCTATGATTTTATGCAAAGATGAACAACTTTCTTATAATTATAAAATGTTTCGAGCATGTTTTGATTTTAAATTCCAGGAAGCATTCTCTTAGAGTGATCTATGAGTGGAGCACACCACCAAAAATGTTTTGAAATACTTTTCATTGATCTTTCTGACTTATAATCCATTCTATCTTGTACTTAAGATTTGGAACTTGCTTGGGGACAAGCAAGGGACAAGTATGGGGTATTTTGATAGCATGTATTATAGTCTATATTTTGGGACTTGTTTAGACGTTTTATCTTTAATAATGTGCATGTTTGAATGTATATTATATGATTGATAGCATGAATTATAGTCTATATTTTGGGGTTTGTTTGGACGTTTTATCTTCAATAATCTGCATGTTTGTATGTATATTATGTGATTATATTACCATTTCATCTACCTTTGCGGGAATCGAGGTCTACACCTAGTTTCATTGTAATCGTAGGTAAAATTGAACGTTTTGCATCAAAAAGGAGCAAAAGGAGCTATGGAGTCATTGGAGCTACATTCAGGAAACATCCAGGAAGCATAGCCATGGATTAAAGATTCACTTTGTACCAGATTTGAGAGATTTCACATTCAGTTGTGACTCACCTCGGTTGACTACAGAGTCACCTCGACCGAGGTGATCCAGAGAAGTCGACTTGACTGAGGCGAACACCTGGGACGCAGCGAGAATATTTTATTCTTGGCTGAGATCTTTTATCTTTGGAAAGAGGATCTTATATTTTTGGGCTTGGCTCCTGGAAGGAAGAAGATATGATAGACCATATATTTTACCTATTTTTATGGGAAGAGATCTTTGTAAGATATCTTATCTTTGGAGAGTAATTTTCCTATAAAAAGGGTCGGATTTCCCACAAATCCGACATCCGCTATCACCCGGAACAGCTCAAATACACCGTTGCTGCCATACTCTAGTTGTGAGGTTTGAAGAACCTTTTTGAAGGTTGAAGAAGGAAGTTTATAGCTTTTATAGCTTTTGAAGGGTTTTTGTAAGATCATCTTAGATTTCCTTCTTGTTTGTTGTCTTGTTGGATTTCTATCCAAGGAACGCTTGTTGGTTTTATAATTGATTCAGTTATTGAAGCCTTTCTCTTAAGGTTTTCTCGTTCAATTATCCCTTTTCTTCCCATATATTTGATTAATACTTTCATGATGATGAGTGGCTAATCTCTTTGTGTGATTCTAGGGTGATTGGCTGAAGGTTGTGGGAAAAACAATGATAGAATAATCTTAATCACAGTAGGACCCTAAAAGTTCGAGCATTTACCTTAACCCTAAGCATCTCGCTCAGTTGATGAGCATCTCGGCCAGGATGGGATTTGGCTGACCGAGGTGACCTTTCTGATCCGTAACTGAGAGTTAAGTGTTAGAGTTTGCCAAATCCTATTCTTATTACACCTTTCCTGGTTCAATGCAAGCCTAGGATGAGACTTACCCGGTAATTCCTTTGTTTGTTTACCCATGATCATAAGTGTAGGTAATAAAGGTTTATCCTTTATTGGGTTTTGAGTGTGCTTTCATCCCATCTTTGTGAGTTAGCCTGAGACTTTCCCGGTAAAGGTTGATTCTATTCCCTTAGTTGGTGTGTTGGTTTGAGGTTATAGTTCTTTTCTTTAATTCCTTGAGACTTACCCGGTAATAGGAGTTACGGTTTGGGATTAGTGAGTAGTGAGACTTACCCGGTGATCTATTCCACTTTAGAAACACCTTCCCTTTGCAAAATCTCAGCTTTGTCCGCTTATCTTTAGATCTTGAGTTGGAACCACAACTTGATGTTATAATCCCTAGAATTGCATATTTCCTTTATTGAATTTTTATCATCTTTGATTGTTTTAATTGCTTTCGTGGTTAGTAATTTACAAAGCTTACCTATTCCGACTTTGTTTCACTAAGTCCCTGTGATCGACCACTGGATTTCCTTGCTTTTTACTACGATTGACCCGTACACTGCGTGTTCGCATCCTTTTTTTAAGCTTACATCTAGGGTTATAAATTTAAAGCTTGCACACACCGTTTGGAGCGAACAAGTTTTTGGCGCCGTTGCCGGGGACTTGGTCTAGACCGAGCCGGTTACGGTTTGCTTTTGGGGCACTTGCCCCCGTGTCTACTAACCACTCTACTTGAGTGACTTTTGCAGGTTCTTTCTTAGGTT
Source organism: Fagopyrum esculentum (assembly GCA_033239045.1). NCBI lineage: Eukaryota > Viridiplantae > Streptophyta > Magnoliopsida > Caryophyllales > Polygonaceae > Fagopyrum > Fagopyrum esculentum. Next base: position 41,633,211 of record BSUD01000004.1, on the reverse strand, counting down.
TATGCGAAGAACCCGCACTGGGAAGGAAATCGTTCCTTATGATCCTGAACCAGAAAATACATACAAACGACACTTAAGAGAAGCAAAGATGGCTAACCAAGACAATCGCGATCTTGAGGCCGAGTTGAAAGAGGCGCTAGAACAGCTACGCCTCAGCAGGGAAGAACTAATGCAAGAGAAAGAAGAAACTCGCACCAGGACTGAAGCGATCGAAGCAGATATGGCAGTCCTACGAGACCAGTATCTACTTCGACCGAGGGAAGATCCAGTTCCCGATGCTGGACCGATGCACGTCCCAGTTGCAGACCCTCGACCGAGGCAGGTCCCAGTACCTGACGCCCCGGCCGAGGTACTTCCACCTCGGATGCCACTCCGAGGCGTTCTTCTTGCAGGGATCCTGCAAACCTTAGGTCAAATGATGGACCCCAATCAACAACTGAGGCGTCCAGGAGTTAACCTAGGAGATCCAGCGAACCATGACTACGAACTTCGACCGCAAGTTCTTTCCATGATTCGCCAATGCCAGTTTGGAGGGCTAGAGAAGGAATCCCCACATCAACATCTTCAAAACTATGAGATCTTGTTGGAGACCTTGAGACCCTCAAGAATTGAAAATAACAACTACAAGCTAAGACCTTTTTACTTTTCTTTAAAAGATAGAGCTCTTACTTGGTATCAATCTCTTCCTCCAGGAAAAATTAACACTTGGGAGGAGATGACTACGGAATTCTTGACTAAATTCTTTCCCCCCTCTAAGACCGCTGAAATGAGAGGGAAGATTAATGCATTCATTATGAAGGACAAGGAGAGCTTGTCCAAGTCATGGGAAAGGTTTAAGGACATTCTTTTGGATTGCCCACATCATGGGATTCCAAAGATAGAGTTGTTGGAGATATACTTCAAGGGACTGGACGGAAGCACCCAGTTCAACCTCCAACTACTCTCCGCCGGTACATTTATGGACATGGCGATTGACGAAGCTTGGGACTTTATCGAGAAGCAAGCTTTGCATATGGAGAAATATACCCATCAAGGAGTTGAAGGTGGAGTTAAAAGAGTTAACTTCCAAGATACTCAGCCTAACAACAATCAACTGACGTCTTTGAAGAATGACGTGAAGCAATTGAAGGAACTCTTGGTTGCTCAAACCAAGAAGGAAGATCAAGGACAAAGGAACAACAACAATGGTTACCGTAACAACAACAACGGTTCCCGGAACAACAATTACGACAACAATAGAGGATCCAACAACAATAATTGGAGGGCGAACAACCAAAATTCTGGTAACAATCATTCTAACTCCAATTCTAACGATTCCTCTAATCCTTTCCTCTCTTCCCCTTCTTCTTCTTCTACTCCATTAAAGAGCCAGGGGCAAGGATCAAGTTCGTCTCAGCCGGAAAAGAAAGACGCAGTGCTGGAGGCCATCTTGATCAAGCTTAGTGCTATGGAGACTTCTATGACATCATTTTCGAAGGCCCAAAAGGCCTTTGAACAACAACTTGCTAGTAGGGCGAATGAAGCGCCAAGAGATCCAGGGAAGCTTCCAGCAAGGACGGAAAGCAACCCTAAGGGCCAGATTATGGCCATAACAACGAGGAGTGGACTGAAAACAACAGATCCAGTGCCTCGGTCGGTGCCAGTACCGACGAAGACCACCTCGGTCCAGGTACAATCGAAGAACACTTTGGCCGAGATGCCAACCGAGGTGGAGCCACAGAAAGCGGAGGGGAAAACTGAAGTTTATGTTCCACCTCCTGCATACAAACCACCACTTCCATTCCCCCAGTCAAGGGCCAGAGCACATCTAGACAAGCACTTTGGTAAGTTCCTTGACTTGATGAATAAAATACACATTAACATTCCTTTCCTTGATGCTATTCTAGGGATGCCCGCCTACGGGAAGTTCTTGAAAGAGATCCTATCAAGGAAGAGGAAACTGGAGGACTTTGGTGAAGTAAGGATGACATCTAAATCCTCGGAGCTCATACAAATCATGAAGGAGAAGATGCCACCTAATTTGAGAGATCCCGGCTCATTTTGCATTCCCATTCAAGTTGGGGATGTCACTTGTGAAGCCTTATGCGATCTAGGAGCCAGCGTGAGCATCATTCCGCTGGAGCTATGTGTGAAGATCGGACTTGGAGAACCCAAGCCGGTCAAGATTCAATTATACATGGCGGACCGCTCCATTACCCATCCCGTGGGTATCTTGGAAGACGTTCCGGTCAAGTTAGGTAACTTCTATTTACCTATAGACTTTGTTGTACTTGACATTCCCGCAGATTATCCTGTTCCTATCATTCTCGGGAGGCCATTTCTAGCAACTTCGGGTTGCAACGTGGATTGTAAGAACGCCAAGTTGAAATTCATCATTGGTGGAGATGAAGTGGAGTTCGCACTACTTGCGGCCATGAAAGGAGAGCAAGTAAGCGATGATATCTTCAACATCTACGATGAAGAAGAATCAAGAGAATTGGTGATCTCTTTCCTTATTAACGATCCACTAGAAAGAGTTATTAGTTTTAGTTTAAATGAGGAAGGTATAGATGCTTCTTGTGATGCGGATATACGGAGCTTAAAGGCGCTGGAAGAAGATCCAGGAGCTAAAACTGAGAAGCTAATCCAGGAGACGAAGATCTTCAGTTTCGGTTCCAGTTACAGTACCTCGACCGAGGCACTTTTTGGACTGAGCAAGGCGACTGAAGAACATCTCGGTCAACGCCTCTACCCCTCGACCGAGGTCGAAGGCGAGATGATGTTAACTGAGACTCCCGAAAGTCCAGTTTCTAGATCTACTCCACTGGAAGGAGGAAGCAAGGATCCCCCTCAGAAAGTACCCCCAGTTGTGGAGCTTAAACAACTCCCAAATCACTTGAGGTATGTCTTTCTTGGACCGGATTCCACTTATCCCGTTATTGTTAGTGCTTCCCTCTCCGAATCTGAATTGTCTAAACTAATGTATGTCCTGAGGAAGCATCAAAAGGCTTTGGGTTATACTATAGATGATCTTATTGGCATTAAGGCTTCTTTTTGCATGCATAGAATTCTAATGGAGGATGATCATAAGACTTCACGGGAACCTCAAAGACGGTTAAATCCGATCATGAAAGAGGTTGTGAAGAACGAAATTCCTAAGTTATTGGATGCAGGTATCATATATCCTATCTCGGACAGCAAATGGGTTAGCCCGGTACATGTAGTTCCGAAGAAAGGAGGGATGACCGTTGTGACGAATAAGAACAACGAGTTAATCCCCACCAGGACCGTCACGGGCTGGAGGGTTTGCATTGATTATAGGAAGCTGAACACGGCCACTCGGAAGGACCATTTTCCACTTCCCTTCATTGATCAAATGCTCGAACGGTTGGCCCAGCATTCACACTTTTGCTACTTAGACGGCTATGGTGGATTTTTCCAGATTCCTATCCATCCGGATGATCAGGAGAAGACCACTTTCACTTGTCCATGGGGGACATTTGCTTATAGGAGGATGCCATTTGGATTGTGCAACGCACCCGTTACCTTCCAGCGATGCATGATGGCTATCTTTTCCGAGTATATAGAGGAGATCATGGAGGTATTTATGGATGATTTTTCAGTATATGGTTCCTCTTTTGATGATTGCCTATCTAACCTTTCTCTAGTACTACAAAGATGTGAGGACACTAACCTTGTTTTGAATTGGGAGAAGTGTAATTTTATGGTTAATGAAGGCATTGTTCTAGGACACCTTGTATCTAATCGAGTTATTGAGGTCGATCGCGCTAAGATCGAGACTATTGAGAAACTCCCTCCCCCTTGTTCTGTTAAAGGTGTGAGGAGTTTTCTCGGGCATGCAAGTTTCTACAGGAGATTCATCAAGGACTTCTCTAAGATTTCTAAACCTCTAACTAACCTCTTGAATAAAGATGTTGTTTTTGAGTTTTCGCAGGAGTGTCTTGATGCATTTTACAGGATTAAGGAAGCGTTGATCTCCGCTCCCATTATCCAACCTCCGGATTGGACGTTGCCCTTTGAGATCATGTGTGATGCTAGTGATGTAGCCGTAGGAGTGGTGCTTGGACAGAAGAAGGATGGCCGGACCGCCGCCATTTATTATGCTAGCAAGACGCTAGATGTAGCCCAGCGCAACTACGCTGATAACGTGATTTATGACGTTAGTATAGGCATACATTTAGATAGTTTTTCCCGTTATTCATGCACGGTTTGGCACTAGTTCACGACGTTTACACTCATTTCATGCATATTTCTAGAAAAGACGTCTACACGAGCTTTTGTCGGTTTTGTAGGTATTTCGGGGATCTTTTGGGCCTTAATCGATACATTCGAGGGTCAAGCCTCATGGTGGTACATATCCAAGGCCTTGAAGGAACATAATTGGAGCAATGAAGGACACAAGGACCCTTATTGGTGCAAGCAATGGAGCAACTCATGGCTAGATGATCATAACAAGTCTCTGATGAAGAAAATCGACCTACACCCAGGAAAATCGGCCGATTTTTCCTACTGGGTCGATTTTTGGGCCTTTGACAGCTTAAGCCAGGTGTCCCACGATCTCTTGTCCGGCCTTGCTCTTGGTGGAGAATATAAGTGGTCCTTAAAGCTTGTTGCTGATTGATTCTGGATTCCTCTCCTCTCCCACATCCTCTAGCATCTTCCCAAAAACTCTCCCAAGAGGGAGCTCTCTTCAAGACACCCTTGTTGGTGTTCTTGAGAGAGATTAGTGTAGATTTCGATTTCATAGTGAGATTTGAGTGATTTTGTGAAGAAACTTGTTAAAAGGTTGTAAGATCCGACTTGGAGCTACATTTGGTTTGTTGAAAGACTTGTTTTGAGCTCAAATCTAGCTAAGTTTCATTGCTTTCATCTCTTTACTTCATCTTCTTGCTATGGATTCCATGTATGCTTGTATGATGATTTTAGATCTTGAAATGCATGTTGTTGGCTAGTTTAATGTGATTCTGGAGTGATGGATTGATGGTTATAGCTTGGGTGATGATAGAATGGACTTACATGTTAGTTTAGGATGATTTTTGTGCCCGAAACCTAAACCAGAGGAGAAAAATCGACCTGTTCTTCAGTAAATCGGCCGATTTTTGCTATGATCCACCCGATTTTTCCTTCTGTTGCTCTTTAATTGATGAATCTGTATGTTAGGATGTTAGATTGTTGAAATCCTAGTGTTTGCTGAGCATGATATAGCTTAGGGTGACCTATTGCTAGCAAACTAAGTGAGGAAAGAGACCTACCCGGTGATTTCCGATCTTAGATACCTAAGATGATGAATTCTAGGTAGTAGTGAGCCTCACAAGCCGCTATTGGATTGAGTGTGCTAGGATTATTGCTTGAGACTTACCTTTTCCGAGACTTACCCGGTAAGGAGAGGTTTGCCCCTTAAGTAGTGTCCGGTTTGTGTAGAATTCCCAACTTTACCTCCTTGAGACTTACCCGGTAATAGGAGTTTGGTGCGGGATTAGTGAAGCATGAGACTTACCCGGTAATTGCTTCCATTATAGAAACACCCTTTCCCAACACCGCAACCTTGTCCTTAGAATCTTTAGAACCTTGAGTCCAATGCCATAACCGGAAATCTTGACCTCTAGAATCCACTTTTCTCTCTTTGATCACATAGTTTATGCTTGTGTTACTTGTTTGTTTTCGTTGATTTGTTAGCATAGTTGATTGTTCATTTTGCATGATTTGTGATCTTGCTTGATCACCACAAAAACCCAACCAAAAATATCATCATTTCCATTTCTTTGTTTCTTCCTTTCTTAGACTAGATTTGCACTATCTTTGATTATTGAATGACTTGATTTCGCCTGAGTCCTTGTGTTCGACCTCGGAATACTTTCCTTTCTACATAACGATCCGTACACTGCGGGTTTCGCTAAGTAGTTTAGGAGATTAGATCGAGTTTATAAATGTAAAGCTTTTTGTGCTATTTCCTAGCGTAACAAGTTTTTGGCGCCGTTGCCGGGGACTAGGTCTAGATTGAGTCATTTGCTTTTGATCGTTTTTAGTGTTTATCTTTCTTGTTACTTTTGATCTTGTGTTGTTTTTGTCTTTGCCTTTTCATGTTTGCCATGGACGGATTGTACTTCCAAGACGACCTTGACGACATGGCGTATGAGGAGTGGATGGAAAGCCAAGATCTAGGACCTCTCCATGATGAGTTTGAGTATTGGGAGGAGTTTAATGCCTATCATGAGTCCCATGATCAAGCTCACATGACTACATTGCCTTATGTGGAACCTCACCATCAACCTCACAATGACCGAGTGGAATCAATGCTAGAAGAAATGTTGAGGAAGATGGATGATCTAGAGAGCAATCTTGCTTCCATTTCGAGTTCCTACATGGTGCTTTAAGAGGAAGTATTTCAACAAGAGGAAGTTCACCATGAGGAGATCCAAGAATTACCCGGTTCAACCATAACCAATAGAGACCTTGAGGAAGAGTTGAATGAAGCTCGGAAGCAATTGTGGCTAAGGGATTTGGCCCTGGAGGATGCAAGAAGATTGAATGTCGAGAGAGAAGAACAAATGAGGAGGGAGATTGAGGAGATTAGGTATGCCCTTATGCTAGGAGATCCTACCATCCTTCAAGGCTTACCTCCACCTCCTTCACCTTTGGAGGAGTGCAATGAAGTATTCTCACCCCGGACATCCTTGCCATCAACCCCGGAACCACACTTGAAGAGCTCACGAGGGAGAGCCCTAAGTTAACTTCAACTCCTTCCAATCCTTTCTTCCTTGCCCGGAGTACACACGAAGATTGGAGTCCCTTTCCTAAGGAGTCTCCCATGTTGAATGATGGAAGCAAGCATGATGGATCCATGATGGTTATGGAGCACCTCAATGAAGAATTCTTTCCAAGAACCGGCCTTCTTTGGATCATAGAGGATGAGGATGACAAGCATCTCACCGGTGTGACCGCGGAGTACCAATTGTCTAAGTATGGGGTGACACCTATGGTTGCAACTCCATACTATCATCAAGGGAGCGGTGATGATGGAGTCTACTACTCACCGGTGAAGAGAAAACTTAAAGCTTATTTGGGCATCAAGTGGCCCTTGCTTGTCATCATGGATGCCGGAAAGCAATGGTTGCTTGGACTTCTCAAGCAAACCATGGTATTTTAGGTGGATTGACACATCCTCGGAGTTTGGTCAAGCTAATGACCTTAAAGAAGCGCTTAATGGGAGGCAACCCGTTGGTACATATTTTTCCCTTTTGTTTTTTCTTGCTTTTGTTTGATCTTACTCTTGGTGTGCTTTGTTTTTCTTTTGTGTTTTTGAGTGCTAGATCTTGTTGATTGTCATGTGTGATGAGATATTGGAGGTCATGTGAAAACCTCATGGAACTATTGAAGGTACAAGATCCGAGCACATGGACGAGGAAGAAAACACCCAGAAAATCGGACTGTTCATCAACACAAATCGGCCGAATTTCCTGGGTTATGGGTCGATTTTTCTTTCTGTAAAGGAAAGTGATGATCTCCAATCAAGCGTGGATGGAGCGGACGTGGAACTTGGACGGCTTGCGGTGCCAAGCGCGGGTCCCGACACCATATTGAACATCAAGAGCTCTCTACCATCATTGATTGATCGTCCACCATCATCATTCAATGAGAACCGAAATACCAAAGCATCACCAATTTTACATTGTGAGGACCCTCTTTCACTTCTTTATTTAGTTTCCACATTGGGGACAATGTGTTTCTAAGTCTGGGGTGGGGTTATCATGATCACTTGCATGATTAACATCTAGGATAGTTTAATATTGTCACATGTTTCATTATGTCTTGCATTGTACATACATATTTCGAAAAATCAAAAAACAAAAAATCAGAAAATTTAAAAAATTTCAGTGCTTCTAAAGCTTGGGAATGACCCTTATGATGAGATTGTCTTGTGAATTGGCTATGGATGGCCTTATGTGTTGAATAGATGAATGCATATGTGGACTTGAAGTACTTATCTTGAATCCCATGAATGATTTGTCATCATGAATGCTTGCCTTGATTAAATTGAGTATTGAAAGTCGAAATTACATGCTAGTTCTTGCACATCATTTAGGAATGAATGAGGCAATTCATCTTTCTCTACTTCTCATCTTGATCATGTTGTTTGAGCACCTCAATTGATGAAAAATTTGACCTCTTTTGACCCATCCGGGAATAGGAGCATGCTAGTGTGTTGATGTGTGTGAAAAGCAAGTGTGGGGTGAAGTTGTTGATGAATGAATGACGTGAATGAAGTGCTGAATTTGTTGTGAAAGTGTAGACAAAAAAATTATAGGTTTGGGGACGTTGGTTTAAATGACGAGTAACTCGGCACACTTCACATAATCGGGTGTTGGTGCCTTGCCAAAGTCAAATAAACCGATAGTCCTAACGAGCTTTGGTATGTGTGCCCGGTGTGGATGCACCTCGAAAAATAAAAAAAAAGCCCGAGGACGGCTAATCACCAAGGTTTCGGCTTTTGTACACCAATGCCATTGTCTCAAAAATGAGTGAAAAACAAAAGAAAACAAAGGAAAGATGGGAAAATTATACACTTGTTGGGAAGTTGAGCAAAAACGAAATTGTGAAGTTAGTTCCTTTCCCGGATTAGCATCACATGACCTAAAAATTCCCACCTAATCACAACGTTTCTTAGCCTCTTCTTTCCTAAGTCCTTGTGACCTAAATGCATGTGTGTAAGACTTAGTGATCTAGATTGAACATACTCATGATCATCTTGACTTCTTCATTTTCACCTATCATGCATGCCTTCTAGTTAAGTATAATTGTATTTCCATGCCTTCACTTATTTGATGCATGATTGCTTATCCATTGCTATGAAACATGACTATGAAGGTGATCCAATGTTAGAAGCACAATTCCAAAAAGATTTTGTCGTTTTTCTGCATGCATAAATCACGTCATCTCTTAATCTATAGTTGGGTCTTGCTCGGGGACGAGCAAATCTTAAGTATGGGGTATTTTGATAACGTGATTTATGACGTTAGTATAGGCATACATTTAGATAGTTTTTCCCGTTATTCATGCACGGTTTGGCACTAGTTCACGACGTTTACACTCATTTCATGCATATTTCTAGAAAAGACGTCTACACGAGCTTTTGTCGGTTTTGTAGGTATTTCGGGGATCTTTTGGGCCTTAATCGATACATTCGAGGGTCAAGCCTCATGGTGGTACATATCCAAGGCATTGAAGGAACATAATTGGAGCAATGAAGGACACAAGGACCCTTATTGGTGCAAGCAATGGAGCAACTCATGGCTAGATGATCATAACAAGTCTCTGATGAAGAAAATCGACCTACACCCAGGAAAATCGGCCGATTTTTCCTACTGGGTCGATTTTTGGGCCTTTGACAGCTTAAGCCAGGTGTCCCACGATCTCTTGTCCGGCCTTGCACTTGGTGGAGAATATAAGTGGTCCTTGAAGCTTGTTGCTGATTGATTCTGGATTCCTCTCCTCTCCCACATCCTCTAGCATCTTCCCAAAAACTCTCCCAAGAGGGAGCTCTCTTCAAGACACCCTTGTGGGTGTTCTTGAGAGAGATTAGTGTAGATTTCGATTTCATAGTGAGATTTGAGTGATTTTGTGAAGAAACTTGTTAGAAGGTTGTAAGATCCGACTTGGAGCTACATTTGGTTTGTTGAAAGACTTGTTTTGAGCTCAAATCCAGCTAAGTTTCATTGCTTTCATCTCTTTACTTCATCTTCTTGCTATGGATTCCATGTATGCTTGTATGATGATTTTAGATCTTGAAATGCATGTTGTTGGCTAGTTTAATGTGATTCTGGAGTGATGGATTGATGGTTATAGCTTGGGTGATGATAGAATGGACTTACATGTTAGTTTAGGATGATTTTTGTGCCCGAAACCTAAACCAGAGCAGAAAAATCGACCTGTTCTTCAGTAAATCGGCCGATTTTTGCTATGATCCACCCGATTTTTCCTTCTGTTGCTCTTTAATTGATGAATCTGTATGTTAGGATGTTAGATTGTTGAAATCCTAGTGTTTGTTGAGCATGATATAGCTTAGGGTGACCTAATGCTAGCAAACTAAGTGAGGAAAGAGACCTACCCGGTGATTTCCGATCTTAGATACCTAAGATGATGAATTCTAGGTAGTAGTGAGCCTCACAAGCCGCTATTGGATTGAGTGTGCTAGGATTATTGCTTGAGACTTACCTTTTCCGAGACTTACCCGGTAAGGAGAGGTTTGCCCCTTAAGTAGTGTCCGGTTTGTGTAGAATTCCCAACTTTACCTCCTTGAGACTTACCCGGTAATAGGAGTTTGGTGCGGGATTAGTGAAGCATGAGACTTACCCGGTAATTGCTTCCATTATAGAAACACCCTTTCCCAACACCGCAACCTTGTCCTTAGAATCTTTAGAACCTTGAGTCCAATGCCATAACCGGAAATCTTGACCTCTAGAATCCACTTTTCTCTCTTTGATCACATAGTTTATGCTTGTGTTACTTGTTTGTTTTCGTTGATTTGTTAGCTTAGTTGATTGTTCATTTTGCATGATTTGTGATCTTGCTTGATCACCACAAAAACCCAACCAAAAATATCATCATTTTCATTTCTTTGTTTCTTCCTTTCTTAGACTAGATTTGCACTATCTTTGATCATTGAATGACTTGATTTCGCCTCAGTCCTTGTGTTCGACCTCGGAATACTTTCCTTTCTACATAACGATCCGTACACTGCGGGTTTCGCTAGGTAGTTTAGGAGATTAGATCGAGTTTATAAATGTAAAGCTTTTTGTGCTATTTCCTAGCGTAACAAGTTTTTGGCGCCGTTGCCGGGGACTAGGTCTAGATTGAGTCATTTGCTTTTGATCGTTTTTAGTGTTTATCTTTCTTGTTACTTTTGATCTTGTGTTGTTTTTGTCTTTGCCTTTTCATGTTTGCCATGGACGGATTGTACTTCCAAGACGACCTTGACGACATGGCGTATGAGGAGTGGATGGAAAGCCAAGATCTAGGACCTCTCCATGATGAGTTTGAGTATTGGGAGGAGTTTAATGCCTATCATGAGTCCCATGATCAAGCTCACATGACTACATTGCCTTATGTGGAACCTCACCATCAACCTCACAATGACCGAGTGGAATCAATGCTAGAAGAAATGTTGAGGAAGATGGATGATCTAGAGAGCAATCTTGCTTCCATTTCGAGTTCCTACATGGTGCTTTAAGAGGAAGTATTTCAACAAGAGGAAGTTCACCATGAGGAGATCCAAGAATTACCCGGTTCAACCATAACCAATAGAGACCTTGAGGAAGAGTTGAATGAAGCTCGGAAGCAATTGTGGCTAAGGGATTTGGCCCTGGAGGATGCAAGAAGATTGAATGTCGAGAGAGAAGAACAAATGAGGAGGGAGATTGAGGAGATTAGGTATGCCCTTATGCTAGGAGATCCTACCATCCTTCAAGGCTTACCTCCACCTCCTTCACCTTTGGAGGAGTGCAATGAAGTATTCTCACCCCGGACATCCTTGCCATCAACCCCGGAACCACACTTGAAGAGCTCACGAGGGAGAGCCCTAAGTTAACTTCAACTCCTTCCAATCCTTTCTTCCTTGCCCGGAGTACACACGAAGATTGGAGTCCCTTTCCTAAGGAGTCTCCCATGTTGAATGATGGAAGCAAGCATGATGGATCCATGATGGTTATGGAGCACCTCAATGAAGAATTCTTTCCAAGAACCGGCCTTCTTTGGATCATAGAGGATGAGGATGACAAGCATCTCACCGGTGTGACCGCGGAGTACCAATTGTCTAAGTATGGGGTGACACCTATGGTTGCAACTCCATACTATCATCAAGGGAGCGGTGATGATGGAGTCTACTACTCACCGGTGAAGAGAAAACTTAAAGCTTATTTGGGCATCAAGTGGCCCTTGCTTGTCATCATGGATGCCGGAAAGCAATGGTTGCTTGGACTTCTCAAGCAAACCATGGTATTTTAGGTGGATTGACACATCCTCGGAGTTTGGTCAAGCTAATGACCTTAAAGAAGCGCTTAATGGGAGGCAACCCGTTGGTACATATTTTTCCCTTTTGTTTTTTCTTGCTTTTGTTTGATCTTACTCTTGGTGTGCTTTGTTTTTCTTTTGTGTTTTTGAGTGCTAGATCTTGTTGATTGTCATGTGTGATGAGATATTGGAGGTCATGTGAAAACCTCATGGAACTATTGAAGGTACAAGATCCGAGCACATGGACGAGGAAGAAAACACCCAGAAAATCGGACTGTTCATCAACACAAATCGGCCGATTTTCCTGGGTTATGGGTCGATTTTTCTTTCTGTAAAGGAAAGTGATGATCTCCAATCAAGCGTGGATGGAGCGGACGTGGAACTTGGACGGCTTGCGGTGCCAAGCGCGGGTCCCGACACCATATTGAACATCAAGAGCTCTCTACCATCATTGATTGATCGTCCACCATCATCATTCAATGAGAACCGAAATACCAAAGCATCACCAATTTTACATTGTGAGGACCCTCTTTCACTTCTTTATTTAGTTTCCACATTGGGGACAATGTGTTTCTAAGTCTGGGGTGGGGTTATCATGATCACTTGCATGATTAACATCTAGGATAGTTTAATATTGTCACATGTTTCATTATGTCTTGCATTGTACATACATATTTCGAAAAATCAAAAAAAAAAAAATCAGAAAATTTAAAAAATTTCAGTGCTTCTAAAGCTTGGGAATGACCCTTATGATGAGATTGTCTTGTGAATTGGCTATGGATGGCCTTATGTGTTGAATAGATGAATGCATATGTGGACTTGAAGTACTTATCTTGAATCCCATGAATGATTTGTCATCATGAATGCTTGCCTTGATTAAATTGAGTATTGAAAGTCGAAATTACATGCTAGTTCTTGCACATCATTTAGGAATGAATGAGGCAATTCATCTTTCTCTACTTCTCATCTTGATCATGTTGTTTGAGCACCTCAATTGATGAAAAATTTGACCTCTTTTGACCCATCCGGGAATAGGAGCATGCTAGTGTGTTGATGTGTGTGAAAAGCAAGTGTGGGGTGAAGTTGTTGATGAATGAATGACGTGAATGAAGTGCTGAATTTGTTGTGAAAGTGTAGACAAAAAAATTATAGGTTTGGGGACGTTGGTTTAAATGACGAGTAACTCGGCACACTTCACATAATCGGGTGTTGGTGCCTTGCCAAAGTCAAATAAACCGATAGTCCTAACGAGCTTTGGTATGTGTGCCCGGTGTGGATGCACCTCGAAAAATAAAAAAAAAGCCCGAGGACGGCTAATCACCAAGGTTTCGGCTTTTGTACACCAATGCCATTGTCTCAAAAATGAGTGAAAAACAAAAGAAAACAAAGGAAAGATGGGAAAATTATACACTTGTTGGGAAGTTGAGCAAAAACGAAATTGTGAAGTTAGTTCCTTTCCCGGATTAGCATCACATGACCTAAAAATTCCCACCTAATCACAACGTTTCTTAGCCTCTTCTTTCCTAAGTCCTTGTGACCTAAATGCATGTGTGTAAGACTTAGTGATCTAGATTGAACATACTCATGATCATCTTGACTTCTTCATTTTCACCTATCATGCATGCCTTCTAGTTAAGTATAATTGTATTTCCATGCCTTCACTTATTTGATGCATGATTGCTTATCCATTGCTATGAAACATGACTATGAAGGTGATCCAATGTTAGAAGCACAATTCCAAAAAGATTTTGTCGTTTTTCTGCATGCATAAATCACGTCATCTCTTAATCTATAGTTGGGTCTTGCTCGGGGACGAGCAAATCTTAAGTATGGGGTATTTTGATAACGTGATTTATGACGTTTGTATAGGCATACATTTAGATAGTTTTTCCCGTTATTCACTGCACGGTTTGGCACTAGTTCACGACGTTTACACTCATTTCATGCATATTTCTAGAAAAGACGTCTACACGAGCTTTTGTCGGTTTTGTAGGTATTTCGGGGATCTTTTGGGCCTTAATCGATACATTCGAGGGTCAAGCCTCATGGTGGTACATATCCAAGGCATTGAAGGAACATAATTGGAGCAATGAAGGACACAAGGACCCTTATTGGTGCAAGCAATGGAGCAACTCATGGCTAGATGATCATAACAAGTCTCTGATGAAGAAAATCGACCTACACCCAGGAAAATCGGCCGATTTTTCCTACTGGGTCGATTTTTGGGCCTTTGACAGCTTAAGCCAGGTGTCCCACGATCTCTTGTCCGGCCTTGCACTTGGTGGAGAATATAAGTGGTCCTTGAAGCTTGTTGCTGATTGATTCTGGATTCCTCTACTCTCCCACATCCTCTAGCATCTTCCCAAAAACTCTCCCAAGAGGGAGCTCTCTTCAAGACACCCTTGTGGGTGTTCTTGAGAGAGATTAGTGTAGATTTCGATTTCATAGTGAGATTTGAGTGATTTTGTGAAGAAACTTGTTAAAAGGTTGTAAGATCCGACTTGGAGCTACATTTGGTTTGTTGAAAGACTTGTTTTGAGCTCAAATCCAGCTAAGTTTCATTGCTTTCATCTCTTTACTTCATCTTCTTGCTATGGATTCCATGTATGCTTGTATGATGATTTTAGATCTTGAAATGCATGTTGTTGGCTAGTTTAATGTGATTCTGGAGTGATGGATTGATGGTTATAGCTTGGGTGATGATAGAATGGACTTACATGTTAGTTTAGGATGATTTTTGTGCCCGAAACCTAAACCAGAGGAGAAAAATCGACCTGTTCTTCAGTAAATCGGCCGATTTTTGCTATGATCCACCCGATTTTTCCTTTTGTTGCTCTTTAATTGATGAATCTGTATGTTAGGATGTTAGATTGTTGAAATCCTAGTGTTTGTTTAGCATGATATAGCTTAGGGTGACCTAATGCTAGCAAACTAAGTGAGGAAAGAGACCTACCCGGTGATTTCCGATCTTAGATACCTAAGATGATGAATTCTAGGTAGTAGTGAGCCTCACAAGCCGCTATTGGATTGAGTGTGCTAGGATTATTGCTTGAGACTTACCTTTTCCGAGACTTACCCGGTAAGGAGAGGTTTGCCCCTTAAGTAGTGTCCGGTTTGTGTAGAATTCCCAACTTTACCTCCTTGAGACTTACCCGGTAATAGGAGTTTGGTGCGGGATTAGTGAAGCATGAGACTTGCCCGGTAATTGCTTCCATTAGAGAAACACCCTTTCCCAACACCACAGCCTTGTCCTTAGAATCTTTAGAACCTTGAGTCCAATGCCATAACCGGAAATCTTGACCTCTAGAATCCACTTTTCTCTCTTTGATCACATAGTTTATGCTTGTGTTACTTGTTTGTTTTCGTTGATTTGTTAGCATAGTTGATTGTTCATTTTGCATGATTTGTGATCTTGCTTGATCACCACAAAAACCCAACCAAAAATATCATCATTTTCATTTCTTTGTTTCTTCCTTTCTTAGACTAGATTTGCACTATCTTTGATCATTGAATGACTCTATTTCGCCTCAGTCCTTGTGTTCGACCTCGGAATACTTTCCTTTCTACATAACGATCCGTACACTGCGGGTTTCGCTAGGTAGTTTAGGAGATTAGATCGAGTTTATAAATGTAAAGCTTTTTGTGCTATTTCCTAGCGTAACATACGCTACCACCGAGAAGGAGTTATTGGCGGTTGTAAATGCTTTCGAGAAATTTCGTTCTTACTTAGTAGGGGCGAAAGTCATTGTCTACACCGACCACGCAGCCATCCGTTACTTGCTTGCTAAGAAAGATGCCAAGCCACGCCTTATTCGATGGATTCTCTTGCTTCAAGAGTTTGACTTAGAGATCCGCGATAAGAAGGGATCCGAAAATTCTGTTGCGGATCACCTCAGCCGGCTACCTGCATCTTCACGCGAGAAGGACGATCCACCCATAGACGATTCATTCTCCGATGAGCACTTACACTTGTTGGAACGTTTGATAGACTTACTTACTTCACCCCATGATGGAGGTGAAGTATGGGGTGAGGGCACCTCCCATCACGTTTGAGAGACGCCGTATGGTACAGCTAGCGACCTTAAACCAAGCGCTTCTTGGGAGGCAACCCAAGGTATTGCTTTCTTTTCCCTTTTTCTAGTCTAGCTTAGATAGTTTGCTTTTGCTTTCTTTTGTTTTTGGCGTCCTAGACAGATAACATGTGACATCTAAGGAAGGAATATAAACTAGGAGCACAACTGGAAGGACAGAAGTTCGAGAATTTGAGAAGACGGAGTTTGACTGAGGCACATCTCGGTTGCTATCAAAACACCTCGACCGAGATGCTTCTTGAGCAACCGAGGCGACTAGGGTTTATGAAGATCCACCTCGGTCCGTACCACCTCGGTCCAGTCGAGACCACCTCGACCGAGGTGACAGCAGTTCCAGAAAAGGGTATAAAAGGGGGCTGAATTTCTCTCTCTTCTTTTACCTTCTCCTTGACCGCGGAAGCCTCCTCGCCTCGCTTCGCCATTCTTTGCTCGTTTTCGACGATTCTTGCTTCCAAATTGCAAAGAAAGGGTAGAGGATCCCAGTGCAAGTGCTAATCTGCAAGAAAAACGAACTAAATTGACCGAATCGAGGTAAAATCAGAAAAACCTTAACCTCGCTCCTCTCCACTGTTTTCCTTCAAATTGGGCTTTGGTTGCCCCTGTATTTGTTGAGAAACAAATTAAGTACCCCATAGGAACCAGTTGTAGTGATTTTGGGGGAAAAGAACTGGATTTTTGAGGAAATTCGTCGCGCAGTTATTCGCCTCGGTCCAGTCGACCTGTGCCTCGGCCGAGGTGTTCTTGAGAGTGTCAGGCCGACCGAGGTGATCTGACAGAATATTTTCGAGATGAGTTCAGATAGACAGCTTGTCCTAAGGGATAGATCCTCCCCTTCCCCTTCTTCTTCTTCCTCTAGACCTTATAGACCGGTGATCCACGAGAGACACCGGGTTGATTATGACCGGAAAGCAGCCCGTCCAGTGATTGCACCTCGCTTCCTGGACGTATCAGCTTTCGATTTTCTCCATGTGGATGGAGGCTTGAGACGGATGATCTCGATGGTAGGGCTAGATCAGTTTACTGAGATCCTAGCACCTGCCTACTTAGAGCCTACTTTGGAGTTTGTTAGCTCTTTCACCTACCTTCCCACAAAGCGTGTTGTGAAGTACCGGTTGATGAACCAGAACTTCCTGGTCCCTTTAGATTACTGGTGGGATATCTTTGGTTTCCCGACTCCGACTGTTGTTGATTTTCCCTCCCGAGTTGTAGCTAGGGAGTTCTGGAGAGAGATAGCTCATGTGGTTGAGCACCCAGACAGGTGGCGCCATGGAGACTCCAGGGAGCGTATCATATTTCACCTAGCTTTTAGGTTAGCTCACCGGATTTTCAGTGAGACTCTTCTGGTGCGTATTGAGACGCCCCAGAAGGTCAGACAGGGGGAGCTGTTTAGCCTTTACTGCATGGTGACTGGAGGGATTCCAGACTTTGGCTTGATGCTGGCAGAGGATCTGCACAGGATCAAGGCCAAGGCGAGAGGGGATATCTACTGCGGAGGCATCGTGACCCATATTGCTAGCTATCAGGATATGGATCTCAGCGCATGTACCATGGTGGCGGCTGCCAAGCCGCTAGGACTTCAGGAGATGATCACTCGGAGGATTCTGGTTCCCCGAGGACTTACTACGCCATACATGGCGATGCCATGGGAGTCGACGACACCTCAGGGGATCAGATGGTCGCCCCAGTTTTCCGTTTATGATCCTCACTATTGGCAGACTACTTGGATTCCATTGATGGAGGATGCTAGAGAGGCAGCAGCTGCACCAGCTGAGGAGGACGAGGCTGAGGATGATGATGATGATGCTGAGGATGGTGGAGTTCCTATGGATACAGGGACTGATACTGCTGGGACGAGTGCGCCGGTCATCGACTTAGACGGTGACGATACTGAGACCGAGCCGGCCGCACCACCATCACGCCCTGCTAGGCGTAGGGTACGAGATCGAGCTGCTCACCGTCGGATCGATGACCTCACCGATCAGATGATAGACTCCTATGCTGCCCTTACTGTGGACATCCAGGAGAGGTTTGACACCCAGCACCGAGAGATCGACCGCTGGACTCATCAGATGCTAGAGGGCCAGCACTATCAGCGCTGGATGATGGAGATCCAATTTCAGCAGACTATGGGTTATCCATTTGACCCATCCCAGTATCCGTATATGCCACCACCACCACCACCGGATCGCGATCATTGAGAGCTTGCAGGATTATCTTTCTGTATTTATTATGCACCTCAGCTATATGTCCGGTGAGTACTTTATTTCTCTAGACTTATTCTGACCCACTGGGACAGTGTGTCCCAAGTATGGGGTGTTTATGTATTTTATTGACTTATGTGATGTATGACTCGACATTATCGGATATTTATGCTTCATTTTGCTTCTATGGATTTATCTGAGATTACATGCATGCATACAGGCTATTTGATTGAGAAAAACGTGAAAAACAGGACAAAAATCTATAAAAAAAAAAATAAAATTGACCTCGACCGGGGCAGTTCGGGCCAAACGAGGTACTTCACCTCGGTTGACCTAAGAACACCTCGACCGAGGTGGGTTTAACTGAGAGTTTTCGAAACGATTTTTGTGCTTCTTATCTGGATATGATCTCAGTGAAGATCTTGTTTACTAACTGGTTTTGAAATCTTTATATGTTTGAAAGGTTTTATGATATGTTTAAGTTGCTAAATGCTTTGTTTGAAATTTTTGGCATGTTTAATACTTTGTTTTTATCCAAATTATGCTGAATTTGAAGGTTGACACCACATTATGAGTTCTCTCACTTTCTTCCTGGAAAGACCAAGGCAATTCATTCTTCTCTCTTCTTCTTCTCGATCATGCTTAGCCCCTCATATACATTTTTGCCTCCCTTTACCTATCTGGGAATTTGGAAGCAAACAAAGTGGTGAAAGCAAGTGAAGTAAAAGTTGAGAAGTTAGCTAGAAGTGAAAGTGTTAGAAAGTAATAAATAGGTTTGGGGAAGTCAATCATGATGATGAGTAACTCGGCACCATTCACATAGCCGGGTGTTTGTGTCTTGCCAAAGTCGGATTGAGCGATATTCCTAACGGGTCATGGTATGTGCATCAAGGGTTTGATGCATCTCAAGAAATTGATGATTGCTGATTTCCTAGGCTTTGGTTATTGTGCACCTCTGTCCATGCATCCCAAAAAGTAAAGTAAAAAAAGAAAAAGTGTGAAATAAGCAAAGCTTATTGGTGGAAGATGTTGAAAGTCAAAGTGAAAGTGAAGTGATATCCTTTTCCCGGATTCTAGCACCACATTACCTTTTATACATCCCTACCCTACACGTTTCTTGACCTTTCTTTTGGGAAGCCCTTGAGACCTCGAGCTTGTTGATTGACTTAGTGGATTAAACTGGATTATGCATGATTAATTTCGATAATTATGATCTATTATGCATTCTACGATTTTATGCAAAGATGAACAACTTTCTTATATTTATAAAATGTTTTGATCATATTTTGATTTTGAATTCCACGAAGTATTCTCTTAGAGTGATCTATCATTGCAGCATACCATTGAAATGTTTTTGAAAAGACTTTTCCATTGATCTTCTTGACTTATAATCCATTCTATCTTGCCTTTTATATGCGGAACTTGCTTGGGGACAAGCAAGGGCTAAGTATGGGGTATTTTGATAGCATGAATTATAGTCTATATTTTGGGGTTTGTTTGGACGTTTTATCTTCAATAATCTGCATGTTTGTATGTATATTATGTGATTATATTACCGTTTCATCTACCTTTGCGGGAATGGAGGTCTACACCTAGTTTCATTGTAATCGTAGGTAAAATGGCACGTTTTGCATCAAAAAGGAGCAAAAGGAGCTATGGAGTCATTGGAGCTACATTTAGGAAACATCCAGGAAGCATAGCCATGGATTAAAGATTCACTTTGGACCAGATTTGAGAGATTTCACATTCAGTTGTGACTCACCTCGGTTGACTACAGAGTCACCTCGACCGAGGTGATCCAGAGAAGTCGACTCGACCGAGGCGAACACCTGGGACGCGGCGAGAATATTTTATTCTTGGCTGAGATCTTTTATCTTTGGAAAGAGGATCTTATATTTTTGGGCTTGGCTCCTGGAAGGAAGAAGATATGATAGACCATATATTTTACCTATTTTTATGGGAAGAGATCTTTCTAAGATATCTTATCTTTGGAGAGTAATTTTCCTATAAAAAGGGTCGGATTTCCCACAAATCCGACATCCGCTATCACCCGGAACAGCTCGAATACACCGTTGCAGCCATACTCCAGTTGGGAGGTTTGAAGAACCTTTTTGAAGGTTAAAGAAGGAAGTTTATAGCTTTTATAGCTTTTGAAGGGTTTTTGTAAGATCATCTTAGATTTCCTTCTTGTTTGTTGTCTTGTTGGATTTCTATCCAAGGAACGCTTGTTGGTTTTATAATTGATTCAGTTATTGAAGCCTTTCTCTTAAGGTTTTCTCGTTCAATTATCCCTTTTCTTCCCATATATTTGATTAATACTTTCATGATGATGAGTGGCTAATCTCTTTGTGTGATTCTAGGGTGATTGGCTGAAGGTTGTGGGAAAAACAATGATAGAATAATCTTAATCACAGTAGGACCTTGAAAGTTCGAGCCTTTACCTTAATCCTAAGCATCTCGCACAGTCGATGAACATCTCGGCCGGGGTGGGATTTGGCTGACCGAGGTGACTTGTCTAATCCGAAACTGAGAGTTAAGTGTTAGAGTTTGCCAAATCCTATTCTTATTACACCTTTCCTGGTTCAAAGCAAGCTTAGGATGAGACTTACCCGGTAATTCCTTTGTTTGTTTACCTAAGATCATAAGTGTAGGTAATAAAGGTTTATCCTTTATTGGGGTTTGAGTGTGTTTTCATCCCATCTTCGTGAGTTAGCCTGAGACTTACCCGGTAAAGGTTCATTCTATTCCCTTAGGTGGTGTGTTAGTTTGAGGTTATAGTTCTTTACCTTAATTCCTTGAGACTTACCCGGTAATAGGAGTTACGGTTTGGGATTAGTGAGTAGTGAGACTTACCCGGTGATCTATTCCACTTAGTAACACCTCCCCTATGCAAAAATCTCAGCTTTGTCCGCTTATCTTTAGATCTTGGGTTGGAACCACAACTAGATGCTATAATCCCTAGAATTGCATATTTCCTTTATTGACTTTTTATCATCTTTGATTGTTTTAATTGCTTTCGTGGTTAGTAATTTACAAAGCTTACCTATTCCGACTTTGTTTCACTAAGTCCCTGTGATCGACCCCTGGAATTCCTTGCTTTTTACTACGATTGACCCGTACACTGCGGGTTCGCATCCTTGTTTCTGTCCAGTTTATGTATTTTATTGACTTATGTGATGTATGACTCGACATTATCGGATATTTATGCTTCATTTTGCTTCTATGGATTTATCTGAGATTACATGTATGCATAAAGGCTATTTGATTGAGAAAAACGTCAAAAACTGGACAGAAATCTATATAAAAAAAAAAGACCTCGACCGGGGTAGTTCGGGCCAAACGAGGTACTTCACCTCGGTTGACCTAAGAACACCTCGACCGAGGTGGGTTTAACTGAGAGTTTTCGAAACGATTGTTGTGCTTCTTATCTGGATATGATCTCAGTGAAGATCTTGTTTACTAACTGGTTTTGAAATCTTTATATGTTTGAAAGGTTTTATGATATGTTTAAGTTGCTAAATGCTTTGCTTGAAATTTTTGGCATGTTTAATACTTTGTTTTTATCCAAATTATGTTGAATATGAAGGTTGATACCACATTATGAGTTCTCTCACTTTCTTCCTGGAAAGACCAAGGCAATTCATTCTTCTCTCTTCTTCTTCTCGATCATGCTTAGCCCCTCATATACATTTTTGCCTCCCTTTACCTATCAGGGAATTTGGAAGCAAGCAAAGTGGTGAAAGCAAGTGAAGTAAAAGTTGGGAAGTTGGCTGGAAGTGAAAGTGTTAGAAAGTAATAAATAGGTTTGGGGAAGTTAATCATGATGATGAGTAACTCGGAACCATTCACATAGCCGGGTATTTATGTCTTGCCAAAGTCGGATTGAGCGATATTCCTAACGGGTCATGGTATGTGCATCAAGGGTTTGATGCATCTCAAGAAATTGATGATTGTTGATTTCCTAGGCTTCGGTTATTGTGCACCTTTGTCCATGAATCCCAAAAAGTAAAGTAAAAAAGAAAAAGTGTGAAATAAGCAAAGCTTATTGGTGGAAGATGTTGAAAGTCAAAGTGAAAGTGAAGTGATATCCTTTTCCCGGATTCTAGCACCACATTACCTTATATACATCCCTACCCTACACGTTTCTTGACCTTTCTTTTGGGATGCCCTTGAGACCTCGAGCTTGTTGATTGACTTAGTGGTTTAAACTGGATTATGCATGATTAATTTCGATAATTATGATTTATTATGCATTCTACGATTTTATGCAAAGATGAACAACTTTCTTATATTTATAAAATGTTTTGATCATATATTTGATTAATACTTTCATGATGATGAGTGGCTAATCTCTTTGTGTGATTCTAGGGTGATTGGCTGAAGGTTGTGGGAAAAACAATGATAGAATAATCTTAATCATAGTAGGACCCTGAAAGTTCGAGCCTTTACCTTAACCCTAAGCATCTCGCTCAGTCGATGATCATCTCGGCCGGGGTGGGATTTGGCTGAACGAGGTGACTTATCTGATCCGAAACTGAGAGTTAAGTGTTAGAGTTTGCCACATCCTATTCTTATTACACCTTTCCCGGTTCAATGCAAGCTTAGGATGAGACTTACCCGGTAATTCCTTTGTTTGTTTACCTAAGATCATAAGTGTAGGTAATAAAGGTTTATCCTTTATTGGGGTTTGAGTGTGCTTTCATCCCATCTTTGTGAGTTAGCTTGAGACTTACCCGGTAAAGGTTGATTATATTCCCTTAGGTGGTGTGTTAGTTTGAGGTTATAGTTCTTTACCTTAATTCCTTGAGACTTACCCGGTAATAGGAGTTACGGTTTGGGATTAGTGAGTAGTGAGACTTACCCGGTGATTTATTCCACTTAGTAACACCTTCCCTATGCAAAAATCTCTGCTTTGTCCGCTTATATTTAGATCTTGAGTTGGAACCACAACTAGATGCTATAATCCCTAGAATTGCATATTTCCTTTATTGACTTTTTATCATATCATCTTTGATTGTTTTAATTGCTTTCGTGGTTAGTAATTTACAAAGCTTACCTATTCCGACTTTGTTTCACTAAGTCCCTGTGATCGACCCCTGGAATTCCTTGCTTTTTACTACGATTGACCCGTACACTGCGGGTTCGCATCCTTGTTTCTGTCCAGTTTATGTTTTTTATTGACTTATGTGATGTATGACTCGACATTATCGGATATTTATGCTTCATTTTGCTTCTATGGATTTATCTGAGATTACATGCATGCATACAGGCTATTTGATTGAGAAAAACGTCAAAAACTGGACAGAAATCTATATAAAAAAAAAGACCTCGACCGGGGTAGTTTGGGCCAAACGAGGTACTTCACCTCGGTTGACCTAAGAACACCTCGACCGAGGTGGGTTTAACTGAGAGTTTTCGAAACGATTGTTGTGCTTCTTATCTGGATATGATCTCAGTGAAGATCTTGTTTACTAACTGGTTTTGAAATCTTTATATGTTTGAAAGGTTTTATGATATGTTTAAGTTGCTAAATGCTTTGCTTGAAATTTTTGGCATGTTTAATACTTTGTTTTTATCCAAATTATGTTGAATACGAAGGTTGATACCACATTATGAGTTCTCTCACTTTCTTCCTGGAAAGACCAAGGCAATTCATTCTTCTCTCTTCTTCTTCTCGATCATGCTTAGCCCCTCATATACATTTTTGCCTCCCTTTACCTATCAGGGAATTTGGAAGCAAGCAAAGTGGTGAAAGCAAGTGAAGTAAAAGTTGAGAAGTTGGCTGGAAGTGAAAGTGTTAGAAAGTAATAAATAGGTTTGGGGAAGTTAATCATGATGATGAGTAACTCGGCACCATTCACATAGCCGGGTATTTATGTCTTGCCAAAGTCGGATTGAGCGATATTCCTAATGGGTCATGGTATGTGCATCAAGGGTTTGATGCATCTCAAGAAATTGATGATTGTTGATTTCCTAGGCTTCGGTTATTGTGCACCTCTGTCCATGCATCCCAAAAAGTAAAGTAAAAAAGAAAAAGTGTGAAATAAGCAAAGCTTATTGGTGGAAGATGTTGAAAGTCAAAGAGAAAGTGAAGTGATATCCTTTTCCCGGATTCTAGCACCACATTACCTTATATACATCCCTACCCTACACGTTTCTTGACCTTTCTTTTGGGAAGCCCTTGAGACCTCGAGCTTGTTGATTGACTTAGTGGTTTAAACTGGATTATGCATGATTAATTTCGACAATTATGATTTATTATGCATTCTACGATTTTATGCAAAGATGAACAACTTTCTTATATTTATAAAATGTTTTGATCATATTTTTGTTTTGAATTCCACGAAGTATTCTCTTAGAGTGATCTATGATTGCAACATACCATCAAAATGTTTTTGAAAAGACTTTTCCATTGATCTTCTTGACTTATAATCCATTCTATCTTGCCTTTTATATGCGGAACTTGCTTGGGGACAAGCAAGGGCTAAGTATGGGGTATTTTGATAGCATGAATTATAGTCTATATTTTGGGGATTGTTTGGACGTTTTATCTTCAATAATCTGCATGTTTGTATGTATATTATGTGATTATATTACCGTTTCATCTACCTTTGCGGGAATCGAGGTCTACACCTAGTTTCATTGTAATCGTAGGTAAAATGGCACGTTTTGCATCAAAAAGGAGCAAAAGGAGCTATGGAGTCATTGGAGCTACATTCAGGAAACATCCAGAAGCATAGCCATGGATTAAAGATTCACTTTGGATCAGATTTGAGACTCACCTCGGTTGACTACAGAGTCCTTTCGACCGAGGTGATCCAGAGAAGTCGACTCGACCGAGGCGAACACCTGGGACGCGGCGAGAATATTATATTCTTTGCTGAGATCTTTTATCTTTGGAAAGAGGATCTTATATTTTTGGGCTTGGCTCCTGGAAGGAAGAAGATATGATAGACCATATATTTTACCTATTTTATGGGAAGAGATCTTTCTAAGATATTTTATCTTTGGAGAGTAATTTTCCTATAAAAAGGGTCGGATTTCCCACAAATCCGACATCCGCTATCACCCGGAACAACTCGAATACACCGTTGCAGCCATACTCCAGTTGGGAGGTGTGAAGAACCTTTTTGAAGGTTGAAGAAGGAAGTTTATAGCTTTTATAGCTATTGAAGGGTTTTTGTAAGATCGTCTTAGATTTCCTTCTTGTTTGTTGTCTTGTTGGATTTCTATCCAAGGAACGCTTGTTGGTTTTATAATTGATTCAGTTATTGAAGCCTTTCTCTTAAGGTTTTCTCGTTCAATTATCCCTTTTCTTCCCATATATTTGATTAATACTTTCATGATGATGAGTGGCTAATCTCTTTGTGTGATTCTAGGGTGATTGGCTGAAGGTTGTGGGAAAAACAATGATAGAATAATCTTAATCACAGTAGGACCCTGAAAGTTCGAGCCTTTACCTTAACCCTAAGCATCTCGCTCAGTCGATGAACATCTCGGCCGGGGTGGGATTTGGCTGACCGAGGTGACTTATCTGATCCGAAACTGAGAGTTAAGTGTTAGAGTTTGCCAAATCCTATTCTTATTACACCTTTCCCGGTTCAATTCAAGCTTAGGATGAGACTTACCCGGTAATTCCTTTGTTTGTTTACCTAAGATCATAAGTGTAGGTAATAAAGGTTTACCCTTTATTGGGGTTTGAGTGTGCTTTCATCCCATCTTTGTGAGTTAGCCTGAGACTTACCCGGTAAAGGTTGATTCTATTCCCTTAGGTGGTGTGTTAGTTTGAGGTTATAGTTCTTTACCTTAATTCCTTGAGACTTACCCGGTAATAGGAGTTACGGTTTGGGATTAGTGAGTAGTGAGACTTACCCGGTGATCTATTCCACTTAGTAACACCTTCCCTATGCAAAAATCTCAGCTTTGTCCGCTTATCTTTAGATCTTGAGTTGAAACCACAACTAGATGCTATAATCCCTAGAATTGCATATTTCCTTTATTGACTTTTTATCATCTTTGATTGTTTTAATTGCTTTCGTGGATAGTAATTTACAAAGCTTACCTATTCCGAATTTGTTTCACTAAGTCCCTGTGATCGACCCCTGGAATTCCTTGCTTTTTACTACGATTGACCCGTACACTGCGGGTTCGCATCCTTGTTTTAAGCTTACATCTAGGGTTATAAATTTAAAGCTTGCACACACCGTTTGGAGCGAACAATGATTATATTGTCATTTCATCTACCTTTGCGGGAATCGAGGTCTACACCAAGTTTCGTTGTAAATGTAGGTAAAATGGTACGTTTTGCATCAAAATGGAGCTAAAGGAGGTAAGGAATCATTGGAGCTACATTTAGGAGCTTAAGGAAGAATCGAGGAAGCATGGAAATGGATTAGAGATTTACTTTGGACCAGATTTGAGAGATTTCACATTCAGTTTAGAGCCACCTCGGTCAGCTACAGTACCGTCTCGACCGAGGTGATTTCGAGGAGCGTCTCGACCGAGGCGAATACCCTGACACGGCGAGATCGCTTATTCTTGGCTGAGATATTTTATTTTTGGAAGGAGAGGTCTTATATTTTTGGGCTGGATTTCTGGAAGGAAGATTATATATTTTGGAGATCTATTTTAGAGATTAAGATATATTTTATTAGGAAATTATCTTTATAAGATATTTTATCTTAGGAAGATAATTCTCCTATATAAAGGGTTGTATTTTCCACAAGTTCAACCATGCTTATACATGCTTAGAGGGCTGAGAGCATCCAGCAGTTAGGAAGGATTTTTGGAAGGTTTGAAGGAAGATTGAAGGAAGGAAGATCATAGCTTCTTATAGCTTTTGTGAAGGGTTTTGTAATACTCTCTTAGATTCCCTTCTTGTTTACTTGTCTTGTCGGATTTTGATCCAAGGAACGCTTATTTATTTCATATTTGATTCAGCTATTGAAGCCTTGTTTTTAAGGTTTTTGTGTTCAAATAATCATTCTCTTCCCTTATATTTGATTATTGCTTTCATGATGATGAGTGGCTAATTTCTTTGTGCAATTCTAGGGTGATTGGCTGAAGGTTGTGGGAAAAACAATGATAGAATAATCTTAAATCCAGTAGGACCGTGAAAGCTCGAGTCTTTATCCTTAACCCTAGAGTATCTCGTTCAGTCGATGAACATCTCGGCCGGGGTGGAACTTGACAGACCGATGTGACCTTTCTTGATCCGAAACTGAGAGTTAAGTGTTATAGTTTGCCAAATCCTATTCTTATTACACCTTTCCCGGTTCAATGCAAGCCTAGGATAAGACTTACCCGGTAATTCCTTTGTTTGTTTACCCATGATCATAAGTGTAGGTAATAAAGGTTTATCCTTTATTGGGGTTTGAGTGTGCCTTCATCCCATCTTTGTGAGTTAGCCTGAGACTTACCCGGTAAAGGTTGATTCTATTTCCTTAGTTGGAGTGTTGGTTTGAGAATATAGTTCCTTTCCTTAGTACCTTGAGACTTACCCGGTGATAGGTTCTTTGGCTTGGGATTGTGAGTATTGAGACTTACCCGGTGATCTATTCCACTTTAGTAGCACCTTCCCTTGCAAAAATCTCAGCTTTGTCCGCTTATCTTGTGATCTGGAGTTGGAACCACAACTAGATGCTTTAATCCCTAGAATTTGCATATTTCCTTAATTGACTATATTATCATCTTTGATTACTTTAATTGCTTTTGTGGTTAGTTGCAATATTGACTACCTATATTGGTTTTGTTTCACCTAAGTCCCTGAGATCGACACCCCGGAATTCTTGCTTTTACTACGATTGACCCGTACACTGCGGGTTCGCATCCTTGTTTTAAGCATATTTCCTCGGTTATAAATTTAAAGCTTGCACACATCTTTTGGAGCGAACAAGTTTTTGGCGCCGTTGCCGGGGACTTTGTCTAGACCGAGCTGGTTGCGGTTGTCTTTCGGGGCACTTGCCCCTGTTGCTATTAACCACTCTACTTGAGTGAATTTCGCAGGTTCTTTCTTGTAGGTTTATTCGAAGAACCCGCACTGGGAAGGAAATCGTTCCTTACGATCCCGAACCAGAATAGACATACAAAAGACGCTTGAAAGAAGCTAAGATGGCCAATCAAGAGAATCGCGATCTTGAGGCCGAATTGAAGGAGGCATTGGAACAACTACGCCTCAGTAAAGAAGAACTGCGACTGGAAAAGGAAGTAACTCGCGCAAGGACGGAAGCGATCGAAGCAGATATGGCGAATTTACGGGACCAATATCTACCTCGACCAAATCCAGCTCCTCGACCGAGGCAAGACCCAGTTCCAGACCCTCGACCGAGGCAGGACCCAGCTCCAGCTGCCCCGGCTGAGATACTTCCACCTCGGATGCCAGTCCGAGATGCTCTTTTTGCAGGTATTCCACAAACCCTAGGGAAGAGGATGGGCCCTAACCAGCAACTGAGGAGTCCAGGAGTCAACCTAGGTGATCCAGCGGAGCATGACTATGAGCTTCGACTGCAAGTTCTTTCCATGATTCGCCAATGCCAGTTTGGAGGGCTAGAGAGGGAATCTCCGCATCAACATCTACAAAACTATGAGATCTTGATGGAGACCTTGAGACCTTCAAGGCTGGAAAACAACAATTACAAGCTAAAGCCTTTCTACTTCTCTTTGAAAGATAGGGCGCTTACTTGGTATCAATCTCTCCCTCCAGGAAAAATCAACACTTTTGGATTGCCCACATCATGGGTTTCCAAAGATGGAGTTCTTGACTAAATTATTTCCCCCCTCTAAAACCGCTGAAATGAGAGGGAAGATAAATGCATTCATCATGAAGGACAAGGAGAGTTTGTCCAAGTCATGGGAGAGATTAAAAGACATCCTTTTGGATTGCCCACATCATGGGTTTCCAAAGATAGAGTTGTTGGAGATATACTTCAAGGGACTGGACGGAAACACCCAGTTCAACCTTCAACTACTATCCGCCGGCACGTTCATGGATATGCCGATTGATGAAGCTTGGGAGTTCATAGAGAAGCAAGCTTTGCACATAGAGAAATACTCCCACCAAGGAGCTGAAGGTGGAGTTAAAAGAGTCAACTTCCAAGAAGCTCCACCAAACAAGGATCAACTCACCTCTCTAAAGAATGATGTGAAGCAATTGAAGGAACTTTTTGTTGCTCAAACCAAGAAAGAAGAGGAAGGATATCAAAACTCAAGGAACAACGGTTACCGGAACAACAACAACGGTTCCCGGAACAACAACTACAACAACAATAGAGGATCCAAGAGCAATAATTGGAGGCCAAACAATCAAAATTCGGGTAACTCTTACTCTAACTCCAATTCGAACAACTCTTCGAATCCTTTCCTCTCTTCTTCTTCTTTTTCTTCTACTCCATTGAAGAGCCAGGAGCCTGGATCGAGCTCGTCCCAACCGGAAAAGAAAGATGCCGTGCTGGAGGCTATCTTGATCAAGCTCAATGCTATGGAGACGTCCATGACTTTATTTTCGAAGGCACAAAAAGCCTTAGAGCAACAATTCTTTAATAAGGCGAATGAAGCCCTGAGAGATCCAAGGAAGCTTCCAGCAAGGACGGAAAGCAACCCTAAAGGACTGTTCATGGCAATAACGACAAGAAGAGGACTAAAAACTGCAGATCCAGTGCCTCGGTCGATGCCAGTACAGACGAAGAACACCTCGGTCCAGGTACAGTCGAAGAACACTTCGGCCGAGGTTCCAACCGAGGTTGAGCCTCAGAGAGCGTCGGACAAAACTGAAGTTTATGTCCCACCTCCTACATTTAAACTACCACTTCCATTCCCGCAGTCAAGGGCCAAAGCACATCTAGACAAGCATTTTGGTAAGTTCCTTGACTTGATGAATAAACTACATATTAACATCCCTTTCCTTGATGCTATTTTAGGGATGCCCGCCTATGGGAAGTTCTTAAAAGAAATTCTATCAAGGAAGAGGAAGTTGGAAGACTTTGGTGAAGTAAGGATGACATCTAAATCCTCGGAGCTTATTCAAATCATGAAGGAGAAGATGCCACCCAAATTGAGAGATCCCGGCTCATTTTGCATTCCCATTCAAGTTGGGGATGTCACTTGTGAGGCATTGTGTGATCTAGGAGCCAGCGTGAGCATCATCCCGCTGGAGCTATGTGTGAGGATCGGACTTGGAGAGCCCAAGCGGGTGAATATACGATTGTACATGGCGGACCGCTCCATTACCCATCCCGTGGGCATTTTGGAAGACGTTTCGGTTAAGTTAGGTAACTTCTATTTACCTATAGACTTTGTTGTGCTTGACATTCCCGCTGATTATCCCGTTCCTATCATTCTCAGGAGGCCATTTCTAGCAACTTCGGGTTGCAATGTGGATTGTAAGAACGAAAAGTTGCAATTCAACATTGGCGGTGATCAAGTTGAGTTTGCATTGTTTGCGACATTGAAAGGAGAGCCGCTGGGAGATGATATCTTCAACATCTATGATGAAGAAGACTCAAGAGAATTGGTGAGCTCTATCCTTATTAATGATCCACTTGAGAGAGTTATTAGTTTTAGCTTAATGGAGGAAGGTATAGATGTTTCTTGTGATGCAGATATACGGAGCTTGAAGGCACTGGAAGAAGATCCAGGAGCTAAGATTGAAAAACTAATCCTAGAGAAGAAGATCTCCAGTTTCGGTCCCAGTTGCAGTACCTCGACCGACGCACTATCCGGACCAAGCGAGGTGTTCTTGACTGAAGAACATCTCGGTCACCCTCTTTGGACCTCGACCGAGGTCGAAAGCGAGATGATGTCAACTGAGAATAACAAACTTCTTACTACCTTTCCTGACATTCATCCTCAGTTGGTGGAACACTTTCTCCACCAAATTTCTGATAATAAAGGGCCTTGGTTGCTGACATTGTTAATTATCTTGTTTGCCAGGAAATACCACCCGAATTGACGTACGCTCAAAGGAAGAAATTCTTTAAGGATATACGCCATTACTGTTGGGATGAACCTCTACTATTTAAGAGAGGTCCGGATGGGATGCTTCAAAGATGCATTCCGGAAGATGAAGTTACTAGTGTCATACGGCATTGTCACTCACTTCCTTGTGGAGGGCATGCTAGCGCTCACAAACGTGAGCCAAGGTATTACGTTCCGGTTTCTTTTGGCCTACATTATTTAAGGATGTGCAAACGTTTGTTGTCTCTTGTGATCCATGCCAAAGAACTAGGAATTTATCTAGGAGGAACGAGATGCCACTCAATAATATAGAGGAAGTTGAGATCTTTGATGTATGGGGAGTAGATTTCATGGGACCTTTCCCATCATCCGGAGGAAACCTCTATATTCTCCTAGCTGTCGACTACGTCTCTAGATGGGTTGAAGCGATTGCCTCTCCCACTAATGACGCCATGGTGGTTGTGAAGTTCTTTAACAGGACTATCTTTCCACGTTTTGGGACTCCACACATCATCATCAGCGATGGAGGGACACATTCCATCAACCGGAAGTTTAAGGCACTACTATCGAAGTATGGGGTCACCCACAAGGTAGCAACCCCTTTATCACCCTCAAACTAGTGGACAGGTCAAGATCTCTAATAGAGAAATTAAACCAATCTTGGAGAAGACCGTCTCTAGGACGAGGAAGGATTGGGCCATGAAGTTGGACGACTCTTTTTGGGCCTACAGGACCGCATTCAAGACTCCCATTGGTACCACCCCTTATAATTTGGTATATGAGAAGTCTTGTCATTTGCCCGTTGAGTTAGAACACAAGGCGTATTGGGCAATCAAATGGTTGAACTTCGACATCAAGGAAGCCGGTGAGAAGCGGCTATTGGATATCAATGAGCTGGAGGAGTTGCGTTTGAACGCTTATGAGAATGCCAAGATCTACAAGGAAAGGACAAAGAAATGGCACGACAAGCGTATCATCCCTAAGGAGTTAAAAGAAGGAGATTTAGTTCTACTCTTCAACTCCCGCCTTCGCCTCTTTCCAGGTAAGTTAAAGTCTAGATGGACAGGACCTTACGTTGTGAAACATGTTTTCCCTTATGGTGCAGTCGAGATCTGGGGAGAAACAAGTGGAAGATTCAAGGTCAATGGTCATAGACTCAAGAAATATAAACCGGAAGTCCCGGTTTAGGAGATTGCACCACTATACCTTGTTTAGAGACACCGTACGTTCCAGCTAGCGACCTTAAATCAAGCGCTTCTTGGGAGGCAACCCAAGGTATTGCTTTCTTTTCCCTTTTTCTAGATTAGCTTTAGATAGTTTGCTTTTGCTTTGCTTTGCTTTGTTTTTGGCGTCCTGGACAGACAACAGGTAATCTCTAAGGAAGGAATACAACCCTGGAGCAATACTGGAAGGACAAAAGTTTGAGAAATCGAGAAGACGGAGTTTGACTGAGACACATCTGGGTTGCTGTCACAGCACCTCGACCGAGATGATTCTTGAGCAACCGAGGCAACTAGGGTTTTTGACAATCCACCTCGGTCCGTATCACCTCGGTCCAGTCGGGACCACCTCGACCGAGGTGACAACAGATCCAGAAAAGGGTATAAAAGGGGTTCGAATTCTCTCTCTTCCCTCTCTCACCTTCTCGACCGCGGTGCACATATCCATCCCGTTCTCTGATTTTTGATCGTTTTCGACGATTCTTGGTTCCAAACTGTAAGGAAAGAGTAGAAGATCAGTTTGCAAGCGACAATCTGCAACAAAAACGCTCTGAATCGACCGAATCTGGGGTAAATCGAAAAAACCTTAACTCGCTTTTCTTCACTGTTTTGGTCAATTTGGGCTTTGGTTGCCCTTGCATTGTGTTGGAAAAGGATTAAGTACCCCATAGGAACAATTGGTAGTGATATTGGGGGAAAATAACTTGATTTCTGAGAGTTACGATCGAACAACACATCGCCTCGGTCCAGTCGACCTGCATCTCGACCGAGGTGTTCTTGAGATCTGACAACCAACCGAGGTGGTCTGACAATGAGTGGAAAATGAGTTCTGACAGGAAGATTGTTCTGAGGGATAGATCCTCCCCTTCTCCTTCTTCTTCTTCTCGCCGCTCCATACCGGTGATCCATGAGCGTCACCGGGTAGATTATGACCGCATTGCGGCGCGTCCAGTGATCGCGCCGTGGTTTCTAGATGTTGCTGCGTTTGATTGCCTCTACGTGGATGATGATTTGAGGCGGATGGTTGCTACGGTAGGGCTGGAGCAATTTATGGAGATTAGAGCTCTAGCCTACCTCGAGCCCACATTGGATCATCTTCCACCTCGCCTTTAGACTTGCTCACCGTATTTTTAGCGAGACACTTCTGGCGCGTATTGAGACGCCCCAGAAGATTAGATAGGGTGAGCTTCTGAGTCTATACTACATGGTTACCGGAGGAGTTCCTGACTTCGGAGTGATGCTGGCGGAGGATTTGCACAAGATAAAGGCGATGGCGAGGGGAGATATCTGTTGTGGAGGGTTAGTGACTCATTTAGCTACAGCGATGGGGCTGGATTTGAGTGCTTGTACTATGGTGGCGGCTGCCAAGCCGCTTGGTCTGCAGGAGATGATTACGAGGAGGATCTTGGTTCCTCGTGGACTTACTACGCCATATGTGGCGATGCCCTGGGAGCAGACTGCCCCTCAGGGTATTAGATGGTCATCTCAGTTCTCAATATTTGACCCTCAGTACTAGTACACTACGTGGATTCATCTTATTGAGGACGCTAGAGACGCAGCAGCAGCAGTAGCAGCAGCCTAGGGGCAGGATGAGGAGGAGGATGATGAGGAGGATGATAGCGGTGCCGCTATGGATACAGGGACAGATACAACTGGGACCAGTGTGCCAGTCGTCGATCTAGACGATGAGGAGACAGAGGACGAGCCAGCTGCAACACCAGCACGTCCTGTCAGGCGTAGAGTTCAGAGACAGATGATCCCGTAGCTCACCGCCGGATCGACGATCTGACAGATCAGATGATTGACTCCTACGCAGCCATGACCGTCGATCTAGGAGGACGTTTGGATGACCTTCATAGAGAGTTGGATAGCCGGACTCATCAAATACTGGAGAGCCAGCACTATTAGCGCCGGATGATGGAGATCCAGTTCCAACATATGATGGGACATCCATTCGAACCGTCCCAACATCCGTACATACCATATCCTCCACCACCGCCAGCAGATCAGGATTAGAGCTTGCAGGATTCCTTTCTTTATTTATTATGCAGCTCAGCTTATGTCTGGTGAGTATCCCGTTTCTTTAGACTTATTTGACCCATTGGGACATTGTGTCCCAAGTATGGTGTATGCGGATATGTATTTGACATTTGATGTATGCTTGTATGACTTGATTCGGATATTTATTATTTTCTTATGCTCTATGTGCTTATCTGAGACTACATGCATGCATAGAGGTTATTTGATTGAGAAAAAAACGTCAAAAACTGGTTTAGAAAAAACCTGTATGCATGCATGTATTTGACATTTGATGTATGCGGATATTTATGATTCGGATATTTATGATTTTCTTATGCTCTATGTGCTTATCTGAGACTACATGCATGCATAAAGGTTATTTGATTGAGAAAAAACGTCAAAAACTGGTTTAGAAAAAAACTTTATAACCTCGACCGATGTACTCTGACCAATCGAGGTACAATACCTCGGTTGACTTAGAACATCTCGACCGAGGTGGTTTAACTGGAATAGTTTTCGAAACAATTTTTGTGCTTCTTATTTGGATATGACCTCAGTGATGATTCTGTTTGCTGACTGGTTTTGAAATCTTTATATGTTTGAAAGGTTTTATGATATGTTTAAGTTGCTAAAAGATTTGTTTGAAATTTGTGGCATGTTTAATACTTTGTTTTTATCAAAATTATGTTGAATTTGAAGGTTGACACCACATTATGAGTTCTCTCACTTTCTTCCTGGAAAGACCAAGGCAATTCATTTTCTTCACTCTTCTTCTTCTTGATCATGCTTATCCCCTCGTATACATATTTGCCTCCCTTTACCTATCCGGGAATTTGGAAGCAAGCAAGTGAAAAGCAAGTAAAAGAAAGGTTGAGATGTTGGCTGAAAGTTAGAAAGAAACAAATAGGTTTGGGGAAGTAAAACATGATGATGAGTAACTCAGCACCATTCACATAGCCGGGTTTTTCAGTCTTGCCAAAGTCGGATTGAGCGATATTCCTAACGGGTCATGGTATGTGCATCAAGGGTTTGAGGCATCTCAAGAAATTGATGATTGCCAATCTCACAGGCTTCGGTTATTGTCCACCTCTATCCATGCATCCCAAAAAGTGAAGTAAAAAGTAAATAAGCAAAGCTTATTGGTGGAAGATGTTGAAGTTCAAAGGAAGTGAAGTAAAAGATCCTTTTCCCGGATTCTAGCACCACATTGCCTATATACATCCCACCCTCACACGTTTCTTGACCTTTCATTTGGAAAGCCCTTGAGACCTCGAGCTTGTTGATTGGCTTGGTGGTTTAAACTGGATTATACATGATTAATTTCGATAATTATGATTTATTATGCATTCTATGATTTTATGTAAAGATGAACAACTTTCTTATATTTATAAAATGTTTTGAGCATGTTTTGATTTTAAACTCCATGAAGCATTCTCTTAGAGTTATCTATGATTTGAGCACACCACCAAAAATGTTTTGAAGTACTTTTTATTGATCTTTATGACTTATAATCCATTCTATCTTGTACTTAGGATTTGGAACTTGCTTGGGGACAGGCAAGGGACAAGTATGGGGTATTTTGATAGCATGAATTATAGTCTATATTTTGGGACTTGTTTAGATATTTTATCTTCAATAATCTGCATGTTTGGATGTATGTTATGTGATTATATTGTCGTTTCATCTACCTTTGCGGGAATCGAGGTCTACACCAAGTTTCGTTGTAAATGTAGGTAAAATGGTACGTTTTGCATCAAAATGGAGCTAAAGGAGCTAAGGAATCATTGGAGCTACATTCAGGAGCTTAAGGAAGAATCGAGGAAGCATGGAAATGGATTAATGATTTACTTTGGACCAGATTTAAGAGATTTCACATTCAGTTTAGAGCCACCTCGGTCAGCTACAGTACCGTCTCGACCTAGGTGATTTCGAGGAGCGTCTCGACCGAGGCGAATACCCTGACACGGCGAGATCGTTTATTCTTGGTTGAGATCTTTTATTTTTGAAGGAGAGATCTTATATTTTTGGGCTGGATTTCTGGAAGGAAGATTATATATTTTGGAGATCTATTTTAGAGATTAAGATATATTTTATTAGGAAATTATCTTTTTAAGATATTTTATCTTAGGAAGATAATTCTCCTATATAAAGGGTTGAATTTTCCACAAGTTCAACCATGCTTATACATGCTTAGAGGGCTGAGAGCATCCAGCAGTTAGGAAGGATTTTTGGAAGCTTTGAAGGAAGATTGAAGGAAGATTGAAGTTCATAGCTTTTTATAGCTTTTGTGAAGGGTTTTGTAAGACTCCCTTAGATTCCCTTCTTGTTGACTTGTCTTGTCGGATTGTGATCCAAGGAACGCTTATTTGTTTGATATTTGATTCAGCTATTGAAGCCTTGTTTTTAAGGTTTTTGTGTTCAAATAATCATTCTCTTCCCTTATATTTGATTATTGCTTTCATGATGATGATTGGCTAATTTCTTTGTGCAATTCTAGGGTGATTGGCTGAAGGTTGTGGGAAAAACAATGATAGAATAATCTTAAATCCAGTAGGACCCTGAAAGCTCGAGTCTTTATCCTTAACCCTAGAGTATCTCGTTCAGTCGATGAACATCTCGGCTGGGGTAGAACTTGACTGACCGAGGTGACCTTTTCTGATCTGAAACTGAGAGTTAAGTGTTATAGTTTGTCAAATCCTATTCTTATTACACCTTTCCTGGTTCAATGCAAGCCTAGGATGAGACTTACCCGGTAATTCCTTTGTTTGTTTACCCATGATCATAAGTGTAGGTAATAAAGGTTTATCCTTTATTGGGGTTTGAGTGTGCCTTCATCCCATCTTTGTGAGTTAGCCTGAGACTTACCCGGTAAAGGTTGATTTTATTTCCTTAGTTGGAGTGTTGGTTTGAGATTATAGTTCCTTTCCTTAGTACCTTGAGACTTACCCGGTGATAGGTTCTTTGGCTTGGGATTGTGAGTAGTGAGATATACCCGGTGATCTATTCCACTTTAGTAACACCTTCCCTTGCAAAAATCTCAGCTTTGTCCGCTTATCTTGTGATCTTGAGTTGGAACCACAACTAGATGCTTTAATCCCTAGAATTTGCATATTTCCTTAATTGACTATATTATCATCTTTGATTGCTTTAATTGCTTTTGTGGTTTGTTGCAATATTGACTACCTATATTGGTTTTGTTTCACCTAAGTCCCTGAGATCGACACCCCGGAATTCTTGCTTTTACTACGATTGACTCGTACACTGCGGGTTCGCATCCTTGTTTTAAGCATATTTCCTCGGTTATAAATTTAAAGCTTGCACACACCTTTTGGAGCGAATATTTATCGATAATTAAACTTAATCATTACTTGACAAAGCTCTCTTGGGATCGACCCTTACTTGCACTATACAAACCAACTAGTGTAACTTTAGGCAATTACTTTGACTTAAACTAAAAGACAATGACCTTAGAATTTTAGCCTCGTCAAATTTTGGCGCCGTTTCCGGGGAGTTCTTGTTTTTTTTTTTTGATTTATTTCAATTATTGATTATTGGTTTGGGCCAATTTCATGGTGCAAACCTGTGCTAGTAACTCCGATTTTGCTACTTTTGATCTTGAAATTGAAAGAATGCACAATCGACTTCGTAGGCAACAACGAACCCGAGAAGAGATGGCTAATTGAACTCTTCGACAACTCACGCAACCGGACTTGACTCAACACCCTCTTGCGGTTACCATACAGGCAATTGGGGAAGGAGTCAACTTTGAGCTCAAGCCGGGGCTAATCCACTTGCTCCAATCCTTCCACGGGTTAAGTGGTAAAGACCCCATCAAGCACCTTGGGAAATTCCATACCGTGTGTATGAGCATGAAGCCGTCTAATGTTACCGAAGAACAAATCAAGATGAGGGCGTTTGGCTTCACTCTCAAGGATGGGGCGGATGATTGGAACTACCACCTTCCATCCGCTAGCATCGACACATTGGAGAATCTCCACAAGGCATTTCTGGAGAAGTACTTCCCCGCTAAGAAGGCGAACAACTTGAAGAAGGCCATAAGTAACATAGATCAAGAAGCGGACGAAACTCTTTATGAGTTCTTCGAGCGCTTTGCCAAACTGAGGTCAAGATGCCCCTTTCACGGCTACTCCACGCAAGACTTAGTGCTCTATTTATAAAACGGTTTGTTGGACAATGAAAGAAGGATAGTGGATGCCGCTTGCGGAGGTAACATTCTTAACTCTACTCTTGAAGGTGCTATGGAAAAAATACAAGAAATGGCGCAAGGAACAAGGAACTTCGGAAGATCCTCTACCAACAGAGGAGTCCATGCCATTAATCCCAGCCGTCCAGAGATTGTACAGGAGATAGCTGAACTGAAAGAGATGGTGAAGAGGCTGACTTTGATGGGAACCCCACAATAGCTCAAGGCGTGTGGAGTTTGCGCTGATCCGTTCCACCCTACGGACTTATGTCCACAAGTCCAAGATGATGCTACGGAGGTAAATGTTGTTGGCTATGGTCAACAACAGCAGCAACATCCAAGGAATGATCCATATGCACAAAACTGTGTGCCCAATTCGCGTGATCAACAAAATTATCGATGGAGGGATCAACAAAATCAACAGCAGCAACCCCGCCAATGTAAGTCTCAATCCACTGAGGATATGCTGCTGGTTTTAACAAAACATTTTTCTACCCATGTCTAAACTATAGAGTCTAGCATCAAAAACCTCGAAAAACAAGTTGGACAAATTGCGGAGGCCATTACAAGGATCGAAGCTCGATCCTCCGGAAACTTGCCCTTCCAGACAGTGGTAAACCCTATAAAGAATGTTGGTTCTCTAACATTGAGGAGTGGGAAGCAAGTCTAGCAAAAGCCAGCAATAGAGGCTAAGGGAAAACCCTTTGACGAGTTTGACGCCCCACCAGCCGCCCACGCGGTTGCAACTACGTCAGCTCCTATGCAAACGCCGCCCCTGCGGCTGGATGTCGCCACCCCTACGGTGACAGCCCCTTAGCCGCCCCTACGCCTACAAACTTCCGCCCCTGCGGAAAAGACGACAGAGGGTTCTGCTGAAGGATTCTTACATCCATCCTAGCTTTCCCCCTCTATATGCTGAGAAACCCCCTGCTCCCTTTTCTGAGGCACTAAAGAGTGAATAGTGATTGAGGATAAGAATCTCTTTGAGACCTTTTCCAAATGTGAGGTAAATATCTCCCTCCTTAAACTTGTGAATAGTATTCCTAAACATGCTCGTTTTTTGAAGGAACTTTGCACCATCAAGAGGAACCATAAGCTGAAGGGAAAGCAAAAGGTGCAAGTTAGTTAGCATGTGTCTGCTGTCTTCCAACGCCGAATGCCCAAGAAGTGTAGTGATCCGGGCATGGTAAGCATTCCTTGCGTTATTGGGGAAACCCGTTTTGATAAGGCAATGCTTGATCAAGGTGCTTTTATCAATGTTCTTCCTTACTCCATCTATAAATCCCTTGGCCTTTGGCCACTCATTGAAACTCGTATTGTAGTCCAACTTGCTGATAGATCAAATGTTTACCCGAAAGGGATTATTGAAGATGTATTAGTAACGTCTAGCAAGTTGTCAACCATTCAAGAAGAGAAGTTGGTGAAGGTTTCGAAAGAGCATAAGACGGCTCTTGGATGGACCATTGCGGACATCAAAGGGATTAGTCCCTCCACATTTATGCATAGGATCCTCCTTGAGGAAGAGGCGAAACCATCTAGGCAACCCCAAAGAAGATTGAATCCGCCGATGATGGATGTGATAAAAAAGGAGGTATTAAAGCTCCTCCAAGCGGACATGATATTCCAATTTCGAATAGTAAGTGGGTTAGTCCAACCCAAGTGGTTGCGAAGAAAGGGGGTATCACCATGGCGGAGAACCAATACGGTGAGATGGTCCCGAGCAAGACACAAACCGGATGGAGAGTTTGCATTGACTACCGCAAACTAAACACGGTAACTCGTAAAGACAATTTTCCTTTACCTTTTATTGATCAAATGTTGGAACCCCTTGCAGGTCACCCCTATTAGTGCTTCTTGGATGGATATTCGGGCTATTTCCAAATAGCCATTTCTCCGGAGGATCAAGAGAAAACGACTTTCACATGTCCATTTGGCACTTTTGCGTACCGCATAATGTCATTTGGACTTTGCAATGCTCTCAGCACCTTCCAACGGTGCATGATAAGTATTTATTTATAATACATAGAGAATTTTATTGAAGTGTTATAGATGATTTCACCGTCCATGGAAATAGTTTTGATGCATGCTAAGGACATTTAAAACTTGTTCTTCAAAAATGCGTAGAGACCAATTTAGTCTCAATTCTGAAAAATGTCATTTCATGGTTGAACAAGGAATTGTGTTAGGACATGTAATATCTTCAAAAGGGATAGAAGTAGATAAGGCAAAAATTGATGTGTTTCAAAGTTCACCTTATCCTACTAATGTGAAATCCGTTCTATCCAAGGTCATGCAGGTTTCTATCGGCGATTCGTTAAGGATTTTTCCAAGATCTCAGCGCCGTTGTGTGAGCTACTCAAGAAGGACACCACTTTCATTGTTGATGAAGATTGCAAGAAGGCGCTTGACACCTTGAAAGCGTGCCTCATTAGTGCACATATCATCCGATCTCCGGATTAGAAGAAGCCATTTGAGAGCATGTGTGACGCTAGCGATTATGCTGTAGGAGCTGTCCTAGGACAATAGGACGGAA
The DNA here is from genome assembly GCA_033239045.1 of Fagopyrum esculentum. Taxonomy (NCBI): domain Eukaryota; kingdom Viridiplantae; phylum Streptophyta; class Magnoliopsida; order Caryophyllales; family Polygonaceae; genus Fagopyrum; species Fagopyrum esculentum. The sequence goes on along the minus strand of BSUD01000004.1, from coordinate 41,591,986 downwards.
GAGCATCACATGTCATCCATTATGCATCCATGACGCTTAATGGAGCTCAAAGAAACTACTCCACCACCGAGAAGGAGACGTTGGCGGTGGTGTTTGCACTAGAGAAATTCAGACAATACCTCCTTGGTGTAAAGGTAATAGTATTCACTGACCATGCAGCCCTCCGGTACCTCATGACGAAGAAGGAAGCAAAGCCAAGGTTGATTCGGTGGGTGCTCCTTCTAAGCGAGTTTAATTTGGAAATACGGGACCAGAAGGGAGCTGAGAACCTTATGGCCGACCACTTGAGTAGGCTGGTGAAGGAGGAGGAAGATTCAGCAAGAGGAAGAGCCATACTTGGGAGTTTTCCAGACGACACATTCTACACAACTCTTTGTTGTGTAACCGCCCCTGCACAACCAGAGGCCCGCCCCTGCGCACAGCCGCCCCTACGGCTCGAGCCAGGCGCCCCTGCGTAAAGCCTTGGCCGCCCCTGCGTATTACACGAAAGAGGTTCTGTTTAAGCTTCACTCTCTTAAACCATGATTTGCTGACATTGTAAATTTCCTTGTTAGAGGTGAGTACCCTCCAAACTTCACCAAAGCAGAGCGAGAGAAGGTGAAGGCACTACGTTTGGGACGATTCATACCTTTGGAAGCATTGTAGTGATCAGGTAATACGCCGTTGCATCCCGGATAATGAGATACAATGTGTTTGTACATTCTGTCATTCTGAAGCATGTGAGGGACATTTTGGGGCCAACAAAACAGCTAGGAAAGTCTTAGACGCGGAATTCTATAGGCCACACATCTTTAGAGACGCTTATGCGTTTTGTAAGGTGTGTGATAAGTGCCAAAGAGTGTGGAATGTCTCTAGGAGAAATGAAATGCCTCAATCTTCACTTATATTTTGTGAAATTTTTGATGTTTTGGGGATAGATTTCATGGGTCATTTTCCTACCTCTTTTGGGCATACTTATATATTACTTGTGGTGGACTATATTTCCAAGTGGGTGGAAGCAAATGCCACCAAAACTGATGATTCTAAAGTTGTTACATCATTTCTTAAGGACAACATTTTTGCAAGGTTTGGCATCCCCAAGACTTTGATAAGTGATAGGGGAACTCACTTTTGCAACAAGACAATCATCGCTCAACTTAAGAAGTACCACGTCCATCAACATGTGTCAACGGCCTACCACCCACAAACAAATGGTCAAGCGGAAGTGTCAAACCTGGAGATTTAAACCATCCTTGAAAAGACGGTTTCCCCCCGGAAGGAAAGATTGGAGTTTGAGGCTCAATGATGCTCTATGGAAATACCGAACAACGTACAAGACTCCTATAAGGATCTCCATTCCGACTTGTGTTCGGAAAGGCTTGCCACCTTCCGGTGGAGCTAGAACACAAGGCATGTGTAACACCCCGATTCCGCGGGACTCTGAGTGCCACATTAGGCTAGTATCTCACAATGGATCGTGACCCTAGTCTGACAACAAGTTCACTGGACCTTACAACATGGCACTGACATATATAAAAAAATGCATAAAACTGCATAAAACTTTACAACCAAAAGGTAAAGATATCACAGCTGAGTATAAACAACAACATCCTTACACAAGAGGTAACAAAAGATCATCCTCACGCAGGAGGGAAATGTAAATAACCCCAAAAGACCACAACCATCCTATGTGCAAGAGGTCCTCAGCCTGCCATCCTGCTAGATCACTCAACAGCATGCCTATCCTGTAGGGCATCTACAACATGGTAATAAACCATTAGCTAACCATACATATATAAGGTAATGCATAAGCACAAGCACAATCATGAAAGATAAACACATCAGAATGCTATCACACATTTACCCATTTATCATCTTTATATAATAGCCATTCACTCAAATCGTGTACATATAGATAGATGAAAGTATGTGACACGAGGACCATATCATCCCCGCCTCTGAGTGCTATAACCAGCTGCAGTAGTATCGGTCACACAACCCGTGTACCCTATGGGAGTGCATTGCACCCTTCTTGTAAACCAGTCTAGTCTGACGTCAGAGAACCTCCCAGACTTCGAGGCGGGATGAAAGGGGAAGGTTATCACGGCCACGCAACGAGGCAGTAAATAAAACATAAGTCGGTATAAACGACATCTCATGCTATCATAGCAAACATACAACGCACACACCTCTCATGCAAACACCCGATATAGGGATGGTAGCTATGTAAGTCCTACGGACTTACCTCAACCACGTATAACCTCAACCACGATCAACCTCTAATCCTGAGAGAGGGGCACTGCCTAATAACAAGGCATAGAAAGATATCAACCTCTATTCAGCCAAGGGGGTGACACCAAGACCCAAGGGATCCATAGGGTCATCATCAACCTAACCTCACAACCTAATAATCCTCAAAAGCTATACAAGGCATAAACCGATCATAACCTCATCAAAACACATCCTCACACATCTAGCATGATCTTATACACTCACACTAGGAAAGGAGGGAACAAAGGCATCCTAAAGCAAGCCTAGAAGCAACACACACCTGCAGAACCAAGTGGAAACACTAGGTAGTGCAGGTGGCCGCAAGGGTGACTCACAGGTGGCGTAGGGGCGGATCTTGGCCGGCGCAGGGGCGGCTGCAAGGTGGCGCTGGGGCAAATGGACAGCAGAAGACTCCAATCCAGCCCTTTCTTCACTTCGTCCTTCGATTCTTGCACTCCTTCGTCGACCAACACACATACATACACAAACATACATATATACATCAACATAAGCCAATCATGGCTGGAACAAGATCCAAACCTAAGGAATCTAAGCTAGACTAAGGAAAGAGAGGAAAAGATGAAAGAATGAAGAAAGGAAGAGAAAAATCTATGAGACTCACCAGTTGAGCTCTCCAAGAGATCAAACACAACACCCCAACAACCTCAAGCTGGCTCACAAGGCACAACAACATCAATAATCAACCATCAACAAGCAAATCCAAGCATAAAGCTCTCAAATTCAATAAAACTTGAAGAAAAGATCAAAGATGATCTAAGGAGAGATGAGAGGAGAAGAAAGAACATGAGAAAGATGGAGCAGGAAAGAGAATGATGAAACCCTTATCTGGAAGGAAAGAAGAAGATATAAAGGAAGGAAAAGAGTAAAGCATGGGTCAAGGGGTCAACAAAGACGGCTGCAGCCACACAGAGCCGTAGGGGCGGACCTTGTGAGGCGCATGTGCGGCCCAGACAAACCGTAGGGACGGCCTCAGGGTCACGTAGAGGCGGTCCAGGATAAAACCAGGTCCTCAGCTCACATACTCAGCAACTAGGCTCTTACATCTCACCCCCCCTAAAAACAAGTTTCGTCCCGAAACTTGCAAAACCTCTACTCCTCTCAGACCCATAAGTCGAGGTATAACTCTCTCTCTCTCTCTCTCTCTCTCTCTCTCTCTATCGGAGGTATCACATTTCCGCTCAGAAGGTCATAACCTATATCAATCTATAACCTCAAACATGAACATGGAGGAATAATCACGTCAGAAAAACAAGGCCATAACGCTATCCAAAGGTGTAGAGGACACAAGGCATAGAGGAAGCACATCTCTAGTCAAACATACTCATATACATCGCATGGAGGAATAACATCTCCAACGAGACTATGTCCATCAAGGTAGCGTGGAGGAAAGAACCATCTCCAGCTATATCCTAATCACACTCAAATAGCATGGAGGAAAGAACCATCTCCATCTATAGTATCAATCACGCTAGCACAACAAGATCTACTAAGATCATAATACATCACATCCTCGCTAGCACGAAAATAAACATATCAAGGCATATAAGCACATAAGCACAACATTCATCAAGATAGCACTAAGATCTGATCATGCTCCTACAGATGGATATGTCCCGTCATAAACTCTGGATAGTTCCTCTGGATACTGTCCTCAGTCTCCCATGTAGCCTCATCGAGTCCTCATCTCGACCACTGTGTCCTCAATATGGGAAAGTCCTTCGAATGTAGGCGTCTCATATCTCACTCTAGAAATGTAATCAGATGCTTAGAAAAGATGTGGTTTGGCTCAACCACTATATCATCCTAACTCGTAAGGTGTCTCGGATCTTGTATGTGCTCTCTCATTTGAGACACATACAACACAAGGTAAACACCCTCTAACCCCGGAGACAAGCTAATCAATATGTTACCTTCACAATTCTGTTCAAACCGACATATTGGGAACTCAACTTCCCCTCTATGCTAACATGTTCTGACGTCTTGCATCAGAGATACTCTCATCCAAGCATGACCTCTCACTTTGAACTCTAGAGGTCGACACCTCCTGTCTACATACGACTTCTGGCATCTCTGTGCAGCCAACATTCTTTCTCTAATCAGCGCTACTCGAGTCATATCATCTGGTATTTTCTCTGACGCTATCCCGCTGATACTGCTAGGCATCCCAACATAAAGGTGTACGGCACCTATGTCCATGGATTTCCTCATAAGGATCATCCCAATAGATAAACGTCAATCATAGTTATATGATATCTCAAATAACGAGAGGTAATCACACCATCCTTATCTCCAATCCAACACATAAACTCATAGTATATCCTCAAGGGTCTGGATGGTCTTCTTTGACTGACCATCAGTCTAGGGGTGAAACGCAGTCATGAAATGTAGACTCGTCCCCAAAGCAGTCTGAATCTGCTGCCAAAATCTCAAGGTAAGCCGTCCATCTCGATCAAAAACGATCGTCTTTGGTATACCATGGAGTCTCACTATTTGTCTAGTGTAGTCCTCAACTAATTGGTTCACTAGCCATGTCTCTCTAATAGGAATGAAACGTACCGTCCTCGTCAGTCTATCAACAACCCTCCAGCTAACATCAAAACTCCTACTAGCTCTCAATTTAGTCACAAACTCTATGAAGATGTCCTCCCACTTCCACTACAGCACTGGCAGTAGATGGGCTCACCTCCAAGTCTACAATGTTGTGTCTTGACCTGTTGACAGGTCGCACACTGACCACAAATCGGGCTACATCGGGCTTCAGCCCTCTCCACCAGTATGAGCGTCTCACATCATGGTACATCTCACTCGTACCTACATGTACTGAGTAAGGTGTATAGTGAGCCTCCTGTAAGACCCTCTGTCTCAACTCTACATCAACAGGTACACAAATGCGGTTATGACGCCTTATCATCCCATATGCTCCCATGGAGAACCGTGGTGCCTCTCCACGAGATATCCTATCTCGTATCGTCATCAAGGTCAGGGAGGTCCCCTGCTTCTGTTGGGTCTTATCCAACAAACCAGGTAAAACTTCTAAAGCATGTAACTCGCATCCTCATCAGGAAACTAGATGTCCAGCTCTAGCCAAACTAGTTCCCTATGAATTTGGGGTTGTATTGTCAATCTAGCAATCGCATTCTTTCGAGGTGTCTTCCTGCTCAAGGCGTCGACTACCGCTACTAACTCCAGAACGTGAGTCAAGTAGTTCTCCTCATACGTCTTAAATTGTCTAGACATATATACAACCTCTCTTCTCTACTGCATAAAAGTATATCCTAATCTTAGCTTGGATACGTAACTCTAAACTATAAAGTCCTCCGACTATGCTTAAAGATAGAAGTGGAAATTAGACATCATTTCAGCTCCTCCAAAATCTTGATATATAGCTCGGACCATATAAACTGGATAGTCTTTCTCATCAGCCTGATAAGTGAACAGGTAGTCATCAAAAATCTCTCTACCACTTGTCGGTATTATCCAGCTAGGTTACAAAAGCTACATACCGACTCAATCTTCGCTAGATCAACCTTGATCCCATCGGCGGAATAACGTGACTCTGAAATGTTACCTTCTGCATCAGAACTCGCACCCTGAGAACTTAGCACACAATTCCCTATTCCTCAAAGCTCGCATCATTGTCCTCAGATGTCCTTCATATTCCTCTCTACTACGAGAGTATACCAAGATGTCATCTATAAAGACTACCATAACTGATCTAGGAAGTCGATGAAAATGTTGTTCATTAACTCCATGAAAACCACTAGGCATTTTATAAGCCTAATAGTATAATTACTAACTCATATTGTCCATCGGATCCAAAAAGTTGTCTTGTATACACTCTGCTCTTTCTCACCCTTCACTGGTGATATATAAAGTGCAGATCCAACTGGGAGAACATAGTCACTCCCTGAAGCTGGTCCAATAAGCCGTCATTGTGAAACAGTAGGTACTCATTCTTGATAATGACCTAGTTCAAATCCTTATAGTGAATACGTAATCTCACCGATTCGTCCTACCTTCACATGAAGAGGACATGTACTCCACATGGGAAAACGCTGGGGTAATGAAGCCCTTTTCAGCCAACTTCTCAAGTTGTCTCTTCAGCTCTAACATCTCAACAGGCGCTATACGATATAGGGCCTTTCAAAACGATCTCAAACCACACTTCAACTCAATATTAAGGTCCACACTCCACTAAAGCAGCAAACTAGACGGTTCATTAACACGTGTCTAAGCTCATAAACCATTGGAATATCCTCCAAGGCTGGACTCTCTTCCTCCTTCATGGCATAACATCAAAAGGCATCACATGACTGTGCTATAAGCCTTGTTGCCCGTATGGCACTAATGACAAAACCCGTCTCTTCATAGGTCTTAACCTCGGAAGAATTCTATCTAATCTATCTCAGTAGAGACTATAACAGTCTTCTAATTGACATCTAACACAGCATGATATCTATCCGTCTCATCCACACACATAATGACCCCTTGATGCACCTATGGCATGACAAAGAAGTCTACAAGTAACACACAAGTCCCTACATAAAGGGGACAATCACATATCTTGCGGGTACCTCATACCCCTAACTAGTATAACTATCAAGAAACATCTACCCTCTATTGTATCTAAAATCAATCTATGCATGCATCAAAAGCGAAGAGTACATAGCACCCATATCAAACAAAACTCCACTTGGTAAACCATTAACGAGAATGGTACTTGTAACAGCTAACGCCAGCAGCACCATTGTATATCATCACTCAAACCTCGGACATATGCTCCTCAGGTATCACTGAGGTTATCACCATAGCCTCCACTTCCTCTTTCTGAACCGGAAAGAGGAAGGTCTTGCTGAGAAGAAACACTACCTTGTTGACAAAAAGGGGCCAAATGGCCTAGTTCACCACATGTAAAGAACGCTATCGGTGCCAAGGAACACTCAAGGGGAAAATGATTTGGATCGCCACCGTTGAGACACATACGTCCCATCTTTGTTACCGATACAGGTGACTCGTCTGCACTTTTCAGCTCAAGGGCTCTACCTTGAGCTCATCTGGTGTCAGTGGTACTTCTGCCATGACCTCTACCTCTACTCGACCCGGGAACAGATCCCTGAGTAGAAGGACGATATGGGGCTCTTTGTTGTCCCTGTGTTTGCTGCTGAGGTGTCCTCTGACCACCTCCCGCCACACTGGCAAGGGAAGATCCCTGATGTGATGCAACTCTACCTTGCCTACAAAAGGCAGCTCTATGACCCGGTCTACCACATGTGTAGCAAGTCAATGGTGGTCTCGTACACTTGGGTCGCTAATGTCCAGACTTCCCACAGTTATAACAAGATCTCATCCCACCAGTAGTCCGCATAGAACGGGGATCACTCGAATGTCCATGTGCTAGACTCTGTCTACCTCTTGAAGGGTCTACTTCCTCATTCAATAGCTCAATTCGTTGTTTCTTCTTTGATCTGGAAGCTTCAGTTGATCCCACAAATGTTGGTAAGCTCGTTTTAGGTTTACGTGCACATGTAGCTTCATATACTTGGCGTATATATTCTCGAAACTCGAGTCCAGTCATCGAGACGTAATCAAGCTCTTCATGGTCGTCCTCTGCTATAGGCGATACAACAGCGGAAACTGGTCCCTGACCTATCAATACTGGTGGAAGAGGGGGCATATTCCCTCCTCGTCCCACTACAAACATTGCTTTAGTCTGAGTCATCTACAGAGTATACACACCTAATCTTATAAGGCTATATATATGCAATATGTATCGGTATATATGTATATAATTCATCCACATAATCCATTATATATGTATACATATCTATGAGATCCATAGCAGAGGTGGCGACTTCTTGTACATTCTACTCCAAAACCACACTTAAAACCAAAAATCCTTTGAAAATGTCAGACCCTTTTCGGGTTCTGTTTATTTTACCTATCAAACCTCATTACAGGTAGCAAGTGCCGTTGTTGTCAACCTAAGGCTCTGTTATCAGCTTTGTAACACTCCGATTCCGCGGGACTCGGAGTGCCACATTGGGCTAGGATCTCACAATGGATCCTAACCCTAGCCTGACAACAAGTTCACTGGACCTTATAACATGGCACTGATAGATATAAAACAAATGCATAAAACTTTACAACCAAAATGTAAAGACATCACAGCTGAGTATAAACAACAACATCCTCACACAGGAGATAACAAAAGATCATCCTCACGCAGGAGGCAATCGTAAACAACCCCAAAAGACCACAACCATCCTATGTACAAGAGGTCCTCGGCCTGCCATCCAGCTAGATCACTCAGCAACACCCCTATCATGTAGGGCATCTACAACATGGAAATAAACCATTACCTAAACATACATATATAAGGTAATGCATAAGCACAAGCACAATCATGAAAGATAAACACATCAGGAAATTATCACACATTTAACCGTTTATCATCTTTATAAAATAGTCATTCACTCCAATAGTGTATATATAGATAGATGAAAATATGTGACACGAGGACCGTATCATCCCCGCCTCTTAGTTCTATAACCAGTTGTACTAGTATCGGTCACACAACCTGTGTACCTTATGGGAGTGCATTGCGCCCTTCCTGTATAAACGACATCTCATGCTATCATAGGAAACATACAACGCACACACAACTCGTGCAAATACCGGATAAGATGGGATGCAGGCACACTCAAACCCCAATAAAGGATAAACCTTTATTACCTACACACATGATCTTGGGTAAACAAACAAAGGAATCACCGGGTAAGTCTCATCCTAGGCTTGCATTGAACCAGGAACGGTGTAATAAGGATTGATTTAGCAAACTAGAACACTTAACTTCAGTTTCGGTTCAGGAAAGGTTCACCTAGTTCAGTCAGATCCCACCCCGGTCGAGATCTTCATCGACTGAGCGAGGTGTTATAGGGTTAAGGTAAAGTTTTCGCTCCAAACGGTGTGTGCAGGCTTTAAATTTATAACCCTAGACGTAAGCTTAAAACAAGGATGCGAACCCGCAGTGTACGTGTCAATCGTAGTAAAAAGCAAGGAATTCCAGGGGTCGATCACAGGGACTTAGTGAAACAAAGTCCAATTACGGTAAGCTTTCGCAATTACTAACCACAAGTAATTAAAACAATCAAAGATGATAAAAGTCAAGTAAAGGGAATATGCAATTCTAGGGATTAAAGCATCTAGTTGTGGTTCCAACTCAAGATCTAAAGATAAGCGGACAAAGCTGAGGTTTTTTTGCAAGGGGAAGGTGTTACTAAAGTGGAATAGATCACCGGGTAAGTCTCACTACTCACTAATCCCAAACCGTAACTCCTATTACCGGTTAAGTCTCAAGGAATTAAGATAAAGAACTATAATCTCAAACTAACACACCATCTAAGGGAATAGAATCAACCTTTACCGGGTAAGTCTCAGGCTAACTCACAAAGATGGGATGAAAGCACACTCAAACCCCAATAAAGGATAAACCTTTATTACCTACACTTATGATCTTAGGTAAACAAACAAAGGAATTACCGGGTAAGTCTCATCCTAAGCTTGCATTGAACCAGGAAAGGTGTAATAAGAATAGGATTTGGCAAACTCTAACACTTAACTCTCAGTTTCGGATCAGATAAGTCACCTCGGTCAAAAGAATTCCACCCCCGGCCGAGATGTTCATCGACTGAGCGAGATGCTTAGGGTTAAGGTTAAAGACTCGAACTTTCAGGGTCCTACTGGAATCTAAGATTATTCTATCATTGTTTTTCCCACAACCTTCAGCCAATCACCCTAGAATCGCACAAAGAGATTAGCCAATCATCATCATGAAAGATCAAGTATATGGGAAGAAAGTCAATATTTGAACAAGAAGAATTTAATGAAAAGACGTCAGTAACTGAATCAAATATCACAACAAAGCGTTCCTTGGATAGAAATCCAACAAGGTAAGACAACAAGGAAGGGAATCTAAGATGATCTTACAAAAACCCTTCAAAAGCTATAAAAGCTATAATCTTCCTTCTTCAACCTTTAAAAAGGTTCTTCAAATCTCCCAACTGGAGTATGGCTGCAGCGGTGTATAAACCCTGATCGGTGGTATAGCATCATGTGGATTTGTGGAAAATCCAACCCTTTTTATAGGAAAATTACTCTCCAAAGATAAGATATCTTAGAAAGATCTCTTCCCTTAAAAATAGGTAAAATATATGATCTAGCATATCTTCTTCCTTCCAGGAGCCAAGCCCAAAAATATAAGATCTCTTTCCAAAGATAAAAGATCTCAGCCAAGAATAAAATATTCTCGCCGCGTCCCAGGTGTTCGCCTCGGTCGAGTCGACTTCTCTGGATCACCTCGGTCGAGGTGAATCTGTGGTCAACCGAGGTGAGTCACAACTGAATGTGAAATCTCTCAAATCTGGTTCAAAGTGAATCACTAATCCATGGCTATGCTTCTTGGATGGTTCCTTATGTTCCTGAATGTAACTCTAATGACTCCATAGCTCCTTTTGCTCCCTTTTGATGCAAAACGTGTCATTTTACCTATGATTACAACAAAACTAGGTGTAGACCTCGATTCCCACAAAGGTAGATGAAATGGTAATATAATCACATAATATACATACAAACATGCAGATTATTGAAGATAAAACGTCTAAACAAACCCCAAAATATAGACTATAATTCATGCTATCAAAATACCCCATACTTAGCCCTTGCTTGTCCCCAAGCAAGTTCCGCATATAAAATAAAAGATAAAATGGATTATAAGTCATAAAGATCAATGAAAAAGTCTTTCAAAAACATTTTTATGGTATGCTACAATCATAGATCACTCTAAGAGAATACTTCATGGAATTTAAAATCAAAACATGCTTAAAACATTTTATAAATATAAGAAAGTTGTTCATCTTTGCATAAAATCATAGAATGCATAATAAGTCATAATTATCGAAATTAATCATGCATAATCCAGTTTAAACCACTAAGTCAATCAACAAGCTCGAGGTCTCAAGGGCTTCCCAAAAGAAAGGTCAAGAAACGTGTAGGGTAGGGATGTATGTAAGGTAATGTTGTGCTAGAATCCGGGAAAAGGATATACTTCACTTTCACTTTGACTTTCAACATCTTCCACCAATAAGCTTTGCTTATTTCACACTTTTTCTTTTTACTTTACTTTTTGGGATGCATGGACAGAGGTGCATAATAACCGAAGCCTAGGAAATCAGCAATCATCAATTTCTTGAGATGCATCAAACCCTTGATGCACATACCATGACCCGTTAGGAATATCGCTCAATCCGACTTTGGCAAGACACAAACACCCGGCTATGTGAATGGTGCCGAGTTACTCATCTTCATGATTGACTTCCCCAAACCTATTTCTTTCTTTCTAACACTTTCACTTCCAGCCAACTTCTCAACTTTAACTTCACTTGCTTTCACCACTTCGCTTGCTTCCAAATTCCCGGATAGCTAAAGGGAGGCAAAAATGTATATGAGGGGCTAAGCATGATCAAGAAGAAGAAGAGAGAAGAATGAATTGCCTTGATCTTTCCAGGAAGAAAGTGAGAGAACTCATAATGCGGTGTCAACCTTCAAACTCAACATAATTTAGATAAAAACAAAGTATTAAACATGCCAATAATTTCAAACAAAGCATTTAGCAACTTAAACATATTATAAAACCTTTCAAGCATATAGAGATTTCAAAACCAGTCAGCAAACAAGATCTTCACTGAGATCATATCCAGATAAGAAGCACAAAAATCGTTTCGAAAACTCTCAGTTAACCCACCTCGGTCGAGGTGTTCTTAGGTCAACCGAGGTGAAGTACCTCGCTCGGCCAGAACTGCCCCGGTCGAGGTCAAAAAACATTTTTTTTAAAAAGCAGTTTTTTTTCAGTTTCGACGTTTTTCTCAATCAAATAACCTGTATGTATGCATGCATTCTCAGATAAACACATAGAAGCAAAAGTGAAGCATAAATATCCAATCAAATAGAGTCATACATCACATAGGTCAAATACGTACATCCAAATACCCCATACTTGGGACACACTGTCCCAGTGGGTCAAAATAAGTCTAAGGAATAAAATACTCACCGGATATAAAGCTGAACTGCATAAAAATAAGAAAGAAAATCCTGCAGCTCTCAGTAGTCGCGATCCGGTGGTGGTGGTGGTGGTGGCACATATGGATACTGAGACGGGTCGAACGGGTAGCCCATGATGTGCTCAAACTGGATCTGGGCCATCATGTGCTGGTAATGCTATCGCTCCTGCATCTCGCGGATATCCAGTGATAGAGCGGCATAAGAATCAATCATCTGATCTGTCAGATCATCGATCCGACGGTGAGCCTCTGGATCTCTGCGTCGGCGTGTCCTACGCCTAGCAGGTCTCACTGGTGATGTAGCTGGTGTAGGCTTAGTATCATCATCATCAAGATCAATAACTAGCGCACTCGTCCCGGCAGTATCCGTCCCTGTATCCATCGGGACTCCACCATCTCTGTCATCAGCAGTCTCCTCATCATATACCTCCTCCTCCTCAGCTGGGGCGGCTGCTGCCTCTCTATAATCCTCCATCAGTGGGGCCCAAGCGGTCTGCCAGTAGTGTGGGTCATAAACTGTAAACTGTGCTGACCACCTGATCCCCTGCGGTGCAGTCAGCTCCCATGGCATAGCTACGTATGGTGTAGTCCTCGGGGAACTAGAATCCGCCGAGTAATCATCTCCTGCAGCCCAAGCGGCTTGGCAGCCGCCACCATAGTGCAAGCGCTGAGATCCATATCCTGGTAGCTGGCGATGTGGGTCACAATCCCTCCGCAGCAGATGTCCCCTCTCGCCTTGGCCTTGATCCTGTGCAGATCCTCTGCCAGCATCAAGCCAAAGTCGGGGATCCCTCCAGCCACCATGCAATATAGGCTAAAAAGCTCCCCCTGTCGGACCTTCTGGGGCGTCTCAGTACGCGCCAGAAGCGTCTCGCTGAAAATGCGGTGGGCTAACCTAAAAGCTAGGTGAAAAATAACTCTCTCCCTGTAGTCTCCAGGGTGCCACCTGTCTGCGTGCTCAACCACGTGAGCAATCTGTCCCCAAAACTCCCTAGCTACAGTCCGGGAAGGGAAATCAACAGCGGTCGGGGCAGGAAAACCAAAAATATCCCTCCAATGCTCTAGTGGCACTAAGATGTTCCGGTTCATCAACCGGTACTTCACAGAACGCTCTGTGGGGAGGTAGGTAAAGGAGCTAATAAACTCTAAGATGGGCTCCAAATAGGCAGGGGCTCGGATCTCAGTAAACTGATCCAATCCTACCGTCGATATCATCCGTCTAAGGTCTCCATCCACATGGAGACAGTCAAAGGCTGACACGTCCAAAAAGCGAGGTGCAATCACTGGACGGCCGGAAATACGGTCGTAATCAACCCGGTGTCTCTCGTGGATCACCGGTCGATAAGGTCGGGAAGAAGAGGAAGAAGGGGAAGGGGAGGATCTATCCCTAATGGCAAGACGTCTGTCAGAACTCATTTTCAATTCTCTTTCTGTCAGGTCACCATGGTCGGTATGACAAACTGAAGAACACCTCGGCCGAGGCACAGCACGTCTGCACCGAGGCGAAAAACTGTGCGATCTAATCTCTCAGAAATCCAGTTCTTTTCCCCCAAAATCACTACAGCTGGTTCCTATGGGGTACTTAATTTATTTCTCAGCAAATGCAGGGCAATCCAAGCCCAAATCGAAGCAAAAACAGCGAGGTTAGGGTTTCGTTCTCTTTTTACCTCGTTCGGCCGTTTCGGTTCGATTTCTTTGCAGATTGATGCTTGCACTGGGATCCTCTATGCTTTAATTGCAGTTTGGAAGCAAAAATCTTCGAAAACGAGCAAAAATCGAAGGGCGAGGTGACAGGCAGCGCCGCGGTCGAGGGAGGGTAAAATAGAAGAGAGAGAAAATTAATCCCCCTTTTATACCCTTTCTGGAACTGCTGTCACCTCGGTCGAGGTGGTCTCGACTGGACCGAGGTGGTTCTTCAGAAACCCTAGTCGCCTCGGTTGCTCAAGAATCATCTCGGTCGAGGTGCTCTGACAACAACCGAGAAGTGCCTCAGTCAAACTTCGTCTTCTCAAATTCTCGAACTTCTGTCCTTCCAGTTATGCTCTTGGTTTGTACTCCTTCCTTAGATGTCACCTGTTATCTGTCTGGGACGCCAAAAACAAAACAAAGCAAAGCAAAAGCAAAACTATCTAAGCTAGACTAGAAAAAGGGAAAAGAAAGCAATACCTTGGGTTGCCTCCCAAGAAGTGCTTGGTTTAAGGCCGCTGGCTGGACCATACTGCGTCTCAAACGAGGTATATTGGTGCAACCTCCTCAACCGGAGTTTCCGGTTTGTATTTCTTGAGTCTATGACCATTGACCTTGAAGCTTCCGCTCGTTTCGCCCCATATCTCAACTGCACCATGAGGAAAAACATGTTTCACAACATAAGGTCCGGTCCATCTAGATTTTAACTTACCTGGAAAGAGGCGGAGGCGGGAGTTGAAGAGTAGAACTAAGTCTCCTTCGTTAAGCTCCTTTGGAATGATACGCTTGTCATACCATTTCTTCGTTCTCTCCTTATAGATTTTGGCATTCTCATAGGCGTTCAAACGTAGCTCCTCCAGCTCGTTGATATCCAATAGCCGCTTCTCGCCGGCCTCCTTAATGTCGAAGTTCAACTATTTGATCGCCCAATATGCTTTGTGTTCTAGTTCAACGGGCAAATGGCAAGACTTCCCATATACCAAATTATAAGGGGTGGTACCTATGGGAGTCTTAAATGCGGTCCTGTAGGCCCAAAGAGCGTCATCCAATTTCATGGACCAATCCTTCCTCGTCCTAGAGACGGTCTTCTCCAAAATTGCCTTGATTTCTCTGTTTGAGATCTCAACTTGTCCACTAGTTTGAGGGTGATAAGGGGTTGATACCTTGTGGGTTACCCCATACTTCGATAGAAGTGCCTTGAACTTCCGGTTGATGAAGTGCGTTCCTCCATCGCTGATGATGATGCGTGGAGTTCCAAAACGTGGAAAGATAGTCCTGTTTAAGAACTTCACAACCACCTTGGCGTCATTAGTTGGAGAAGCGATGGCTTCAACCCATCTAGAGACGTAATCAACCGCAAGAAGGATATAGAGGTTTCCTCTGGAGGATGGGAAAGGTCCCATGAAGTCAATCCCCCATACATCAAAGATTTCCACTTCTTGAATGTTATTAAGTGGCATTTCATTTCTCCTTGATAAATTTCTTGTTCTTTGGCACGCATCACAAGAGACAACAAATGATTGCACATCCTTAAATAATGAAGGCCAAAAGAAAACAGAATGTAATACCTTAGCGCATGTTTTATCGGTGCTAGCATGTCCTCCACAAGGAAGTGAATGACAATGCCGTATAACGCTATTAACTTCATCTTCCGGAATGCATCTTCGAAGCATCCCATCCGGCCCGCGCTTGAATAGCAGCGGTTCATCCCAGTAGTAATGGCGTACTTCTTTGAAGAATCTCTTCTTTTGAGAGTACGTCAATCCGGGCGGTACTTCCTGGCAAACAAGATAATTCACAATATCAGCATACCAAGGTCCTTTATTATCAGAAAGTTGGTGGATGGAGTGTTCCACCAACTGAGGATGAATGTAAGAGAAAGGAGTAAGAAGTTTGTTATTTTCTGCAGTCTCAGTTGACATCATCTCGCCATCGACCTCGGTCGAGGCACAGGGGCGTTGACCGAGATGTTCTTCAGTCGCCTCGCTTAGTCCAGATAGTGCCTCGGTCGAGGTACTGCAACTGGAACCGAAACTGGAGATCTTCGTCTCCTGGATTAGCTTCTCAGTTTTAGCTCCTGGGTCTTCTTCCAGTGCTTTTAAGCTCCGTATATCTGCATCACAAGAAGCATCTATACCTTCCTCCATTAAACTGAAACTAATAACTCTTTCGAGTGGATCGTTAATAAGGATAGAGCTCACCAATTCTCTTGATTCTTCTTCATCGTAGATGTTGAAGATATCATCGCTCAGCTGCTCCCCTTTCATGGCTGCAAGTAATGCGTACTCCACCTCATCGCCACCAATGTTGAATTTCAACTTGGCGTTCTTGCAATCTACGTTGCAACCCGACGTTGCTAGAAATGGCCTCCCGAGAATGATAGGAACAGGATAATCTGCGGGAATGTCAAGTACAACAAAGTCTATTGGTAAATAGAAGTTACCTAACTTGACCGGAACGTCCTCCAAAATTCCCACGGGATGGGTGATGGAGCGATCCGCCATGTATAGTCGAATCTTGACTGGCTTGGGCTCTCCAAGTCCGATCTTCACACATAGCTCTAGCGGAATGATGCTCACGCTGGCTCCTAGATCACAAAGGGCTTCACAAGTGACATCCCCAACTTGAATGGGAATGCAAAATGAGCCGGGATCTCTCAATTTAGGTGGCATCTTCTCCTTTATGATTTGAATAAGCTCCGAGGATTTAGATGTCATCCTAGCTTCACCAAAATCTTCCAGTTTCCTCTTCCTTGATAAGATCTCCTTCAAGAACTTACCATAGGCGGGCATCCCTAGAATAGCATCAAGGAAAGGAATGTTAATGTGCAGTTTATTCATCAAGTCAAGGAACTTACCAAAGTGCTTGTCCAGATGTGCCCTGGCCCTTGACTGGGGGAATGGAAGTGGTGGTTTGTATGCAGGAGGTGGAACATAAACTTTAGTTTTCCCCTCTGCTTTCTGTTGCTCCACCTCGCTTGGCATCTCGGTCGAAGTGTTCTTCGACTGCACCTGGACCGAGGTGGTCTTCGTCGGTACTGGCACCGACCGAGGCACTGGATCTGCAGTTTTCAGTCCACTCCTCGTAGTTATGGCCATGATTTGGCCCTTAGGGTTGCTTTCCGTCCTTGCTGGAAGCTTCCCTGGATCTCTTGGCGCTTCATTCGCCCTACTTGCAAGTTGTTGTTCAAAGGCTTTTTGGGCCTTCGAAAATGAAGTCATAGAAGTCTCCATATCACTAAGCTTGATCAAGATAGCCTCCAGAACTGCGTTTTTCTTTTCCGGTTGAGACGAACTTGATCCTTGCCCCTGGCGTTTTAATGGAGTGGAAGAAGAAGAAGGGGAAGAGAGGAAAGGATTAGAGGAATTGTTAGAATTGGAGTTTGAATGATTGTTACCAGAATTTTGGTTGCTCGCCCTCCAATTGTTGCTATTGGATCCTCTATTGTTGTTGTTGTAATTGTTGTTCCGGGAACCGTTGTTGTTGTTACGGTATCCATTGTTGTTGTTCCTTTGTCCTTGATCTTCCTTCTTGGTTTGAGCAACCAAGAGTTCCTTTAATTGCTTCACGTCATTCTTCAACGACGTGAGTTGATTGTTGTTGGGCTGAGTATCTTGGAAGTTAACTCTTTTAACTCCACCTTCAGCTCCTTGATGGGAATATTTCTCCATATGCAAAGCTTGCTTCTCGATGAAGTCCCAAGCTTCGTCAATCGCCATGTCCATAAAGGTACCGGCGGAGAGTAGTTGGAGGTTGAACTGGGTACTTCCGTCCAGTCCCTTGAAGTATATCTCCAATAACTCTATCTTTGGAATCCCATGATGTGGGCAATCCAAAAGGATGTCCTTGAACGTCTCCCATGACTTGGACAAGCTTTCCTTGTCCTTCATAATGAAAGCATTGATCTTCCCTCTCATTTCAGCGGTCTTTGAGGGGGGAAAGAATTTGGTCAAGAATTCCGTAGTCATCTCCTCCCATGTGCTAATTTTTCCTGGAGGAAGAGATTGATACCAAGTAAGAGCTCTATCTTTTAAAGAAAAGAAAAAAGGTCTTAGCTTGTAGTTGTTATTTTCAATCATTGAGGGTCTCAAGGTCTCCATCAAGATATCATAGTTTTGAAGATGTTGATGTGGTGATTCCTTCTCTAGCCCTCTGAATTGACATTGGCGAATCATGGATAGAACTTGCGGTCGAAGTTCGTAGTCATGGTCTGCTGGATCTCCTAGGTTAACTCCTGGACGCCTCAGTTGCGGTCGAAGTTCGCACCCTGAGAACTTAGCACACAATTCCCTATTCCTCAAAGCTCGCATCATTGTCCTCATATGTCCTTCATATTCCTCTCTACTACGAGAGTATACCAAGATGTCATCTATAAAGACTACCATAACTGATCTAGGAAGTCGATGAAAATGTTGTTCATTAACTCCATGAAAACCACTAGGCATTCTATAAGCCTAATAGTATAATTACTAACTCATATTGTCCATCGGATTCAAAAAGTTGTCTTGTATACACTCTGCTCTTTCTCACCCTTCACTGGTGATATATAAAGTGCAGATCCAACTGGGAGAACATAGTCACTCCCTGAAGCTGGTCCAATACGCCGTCATTGTGAAACAGTAGGTACTCATTCTTGATAATGACCTAGTTCAAATCCTTATATTGGATACGTAATCTCACCGATTCGTCCTACCTTCACATGATGAGGACATGTACTCCACATGGGAAAACGTTGGGGTAATGAAGCCCTTTTTAGCCAACTTCTCAAGTTGTCTCTTCAGCTCTAACATCTCAACAGGCGCTATACGATATAGGGCCTTTCAAAACGATCTCAAACCACACTTCAACTCAATATTAAGGTCCACACTCCACTAAAGCAGCAAACTAGACGGTTCATTAACACGTGTCTAAGCTCATAAACCATTGGAATATCCTCCAAGGCTGGACTCTCTTCCTCCTTCATGGCATTACGTCAAAAGGCATCACATGACTGTGCTATAAGCCTTGTTGCCCGTATGGCACTAATGACAAAACCCGTCTCTTCATAGGTCTTAACCTCGGAAGAATTCTATCTAATCTATCTCAGTAGAGACTATAACAGTCTTCTAATTGACATCTAACACAGCATGATATCTATCCGTCTCATCCACACACATAATGACCCCTTGATGCACCTATGGCATGACAAAGAAGTCTACAAGTAACACACAAGTCCCTACATAAAGGGGACAATCACATATCTTGCGGGTACTGATAACACGATTTATGAGCTAGTTTTAGGTAGTCATTTAGATAGATTTCTCACTCATTCATGCATGGTTTAGCATTAGTTCATGACGTTTTGCACTCAATTCACGTATTTTGCCGAGATAGACGTCTACACGGACTTGTGCGTGTTTTATAGGTACTTTGGGAGATTTAGGAGCTTAATTGATGCATTCGAGAATCAATCCTCGAGTTGACACACCTCCGGGCTCATTAGGATGCAAACTAGAGGCTAAGGAAGACTCATGGAGCCTTGCCAAAACAAGCCATGCACCAAATCACAGCTTAATGACCCAAGAGAAGATTCTGGAGCAAATCACGGTTGGTCCTCAAACCACGGCCGTGGAGTTGCCCGTGGATTTTGCCTGATTCTTGTGACAGCTGTGCCACGACTCTCATGGCCAGCTCATGCAAAATTTGTTATAAAAGTGTTGCTTCATTGGCTGAGAAAAGGCATCTTGGAGCAGCCCTCCATTATCCATCTTCTTCCAATCAATAATTCTCTCTAAAAACAAGAAGGTTTTCTAGGAAGGAAAGTGCCATTGAAGAAGAAGAGGAGCTCCATTGAAGAGGAGAAGAAGAACACACACCATTGCTAGTACTTTGATAGCTCTTGTAGTGAAGGATTTCGGATTCATTCCTAGAGTTGTATGAACCATTTGAACCTTCTTTAAGAAGGATTGTGAGTTATTCTAGTTCTATTTTCAGCTTGGTTTTGTTTAGTTCACTTGTTCATCTCCTTCTCTTCATTATCTTGCAAATGGATGCCATGATTTTATGTTTGTTTGTTTCGATTCCTATTATGAATGTCGTAGGCTAAATAGATGTGGTTCTAGGGTAAGGAAAGGATGGTTATGGCTAGGACTATGATAGGATGGAATTAGATTTGCCTTTGGATGACTTGTGAGCATGAACGTAGCCTCTGTTAGGAATCACAGTCAGTTCTTGCCAAACCACAGCCGTGGAAAGGTAGAACGAACCGTGATCTTCCCTGGTTCGATGAGTCTAGCTTTAGATTGTTAGAATGTTGAAATCCTAGGTGTTAGTTGAGTTAATCTAGCCTAGGGTGACCTAGTGTTAGCCACTAAGTGTTAGAAGAGACCTAACCGGTGATTCTTACCCTTAGATTCCTAAGATGACTAACCTTAGGTAGTGGTGAGCCTCATAAGCCGCCATTGGATTAAGTGTGCTAGGATAGATGCTTAGAACTTCCCTTTCCGAGACTTACCCGGTAAGGATAGGTTAGATCTTTAAGTACCAATCCGGTTTGTGTAGAATTCCAATCCTAAGGTTCTTAGAGACTTACCCGGTAATGAGACCTTAGGAATGGACTAGTGGATCATGAGACTTACCCGGTGATTGATCCCAATCCAGAAACGCTTATTCCCAACATATCATAGTTAATCCAAGGAATGATTAGATAGCTTGAGTCCTATGCCATAATCGGAACTTCCAACCCCTAGAATCCGTTTTCTCTCTTTTGATTCATATCTCGTGTTTAGCTTGTTTCTTTGTGTTGATTGGTTAGCTTAGTTGATTGCTTACTTTTGCGTAAATTGTGATCTTTGATTGATCACCAAAAAACCAACCAAAAACAATTGAGATCTTCATTTCTTTATTCCTTTCTTTTCTTAGCCTAGATCTTCATTAAACTCAACCATAAACTGAATCAAGTTCACCTTAGTCTTTGTGTTCGACCTCGGAATACTATCCATGCTACAAACGTCCCGTACACTGCGGGTGCGCTAGGAGTTAGGATAAATATAACGAGTATAAATTTAAAGCTTATTGCGTGCACATCACACGATCTTAGCGTGACAAGTTTTTGGCGCCGTTGCCGGGGACTAGGTCTAGATTGAGTCTATTTTATGATTGTTTATAGTGTAGATCTTTCTTGTTGCTTTTGATCTCTCTTTGGTTTGTGTCTTTGCTTTTCAGGACATCTATTACTCTTTAGGTGCATGCGAAGATCTCGTGGCAAGGATTTAGCTCCATTCGATCCCGAACCGGAGAAAACCCTTAGATCTAGATCCAAGAGCATTAAAAGGGGAAAAGAGATGGCCGGAAGAGATCTCCAAGCTGAATTAGATGAAGCCTTAGAGCAAATTAGGATAAGGGATGAAGCTTTGGAGAATGAAAGGAGGCTTGCCAATGAGAGGCAAGAGGCAACTAGGAGGGAGATTGAGGAGATTAGGCAAGCTCTTGTGCAAAGAGAGCTTAACCGTCAACAAGCTCCTCCACCTCCACCACAACCGCAGCCGGCGGTTAATATTCGGGTTGTGCCCATTGCTATGGAAGAACCACAAACGTTGGGGCAACGTATGGATCCGGCACAAAGAGCACACCGTCCGGGTGTGAACTTAGGAGATCCCGTAGCCCATGATTACGAGCTCCGCCCTCAAGTTCTACAAATGATCCGGCATAATCAATTTGGAGGGATGGAAGGAGAGTCTCCTCATCAACACTTGATGAACTATGAGATTTTGATGGAGACTCTTAGACCACCAAGATTGGAGAGCAACAACCATAAGCTTAGGGCTTTCTCCTTCTCTCTTAAGGACAAAGCCTTAGCTTGGTATCAATCTATTCCACAAGGGCGAGTTGGTACTTGGGAGGAGATGACAACCGAGTTTTTGACTAAGTTCTTCCCACCTTCCAAGACTACCGAATTAAGAGGGAAGATCAATGCCTTCGTGATGAAGGATAGAGAGAGTTTATTCAAGTCTTGGGAGAGGTTCAAGGACCTTCTCCTAGATTGTCCACACCATGGCATACCAAAAATTGAGCTATTGGAGATCTACTTCAAGGGACTTGATGAAGATAGCCAATTCAAACTTCAATAGCTTTCCGGTGGGACATTTATGGAGAAGCATGTAGATGAAGCTTGGGAGTTTGTGGAGAAGCAAGCTCTAGTGATTGAGAAATACTCCCATAGGAAGAGTGAAGGGAGAAAGGCGGGAGCATATGAGGTGAGTGAGGTCACCATGAGCAATTTCAAGCTTGACGCCATCAACAACGAGCTAAAGTCCTTGAGGGAGTTGTGTGCTACAACTTTGAAGAACCAAGCAACTCCTCAAATGCTTCCACAAGCTAACTTATCTTCCAAGGAGGAAGATGTCAATTACATGGGAAGGGGTAACTACAACAATTATCAAGGCCCAAGGAGCTACAACAACAACCGGCAATTCAACAATTACTGTCCAAACCACAACCATCCCGGGTTTTCTTACTCTAACCCGGATGGATCCTTGAACCCTACCGCTTCCACAAGCACAACTCCTCT
This sequence comes from Fagopyrum esculentum, assembly GCA_033239045.1. NCBI lineage: Eukaryota > Viridiplantae > Streptophyta > Magnoliopsida > Caryophyllales > Polygonaceae > Fagopyrum > Fagopyrum esculentum. Next base: position 41,569,366 of record BSUD01000004.1, on the reverse strand, counting down.
ACCGAAAGCTTCACAAGAACCTCCACCCGGATTCACTCAACCCCCAAAAGATAGAACCGAAATGATGTTTGAGCAATTGCTTGGAAGGTTGAGTGGTCTTGAGAGCACCGTGACTTCAATTTCTAAGGCTCAAAAGGTTTTGGAAGCACAAGTGTTCCAAAAAGCGGGTGAAGCACATAGAGATCCGGGAAAGCTTCCCGGGAGGACCGAAGACAACCCAAGAGGCCAAGTGTTGGCCATCACAATAAGGAGTGGGTTGAGCATGAAAGACCCTTTGCCCAAGGAGAATGCTAAAGGGAAACAAGTGGTGATAGAGGATGAGACTTTGCAAGGAGATGGAAGCAAGAGCAATGATGAAGAGCCAACTTATGTGGCACCGCCTCCATACAAGCCACCACTACCGTTCCCACAATCACGAGCAAGAGCTCGCTTGGACAATCACTTTGGTAAGTTCCTTGAACTAATGTCTAAATTGCATATTAACATTCCGTTCATGGATTCCATTTTAGGAATGCCGGCATATGGCAAGTTTTTAAAAGAGATACTCTCCAACAAAAGGAAGTTGGAAGAGTATGGGGAGATAAGAATGACCAAGAGGTCCTCGGAGTTAATTCAAACGATGAAGGAGGAGATGCCTCCCAAGCTAAGAGATCCGGGTTCCTTTTGTGTCCCAATTGGAGTCGGAGATGTAAAGTATGAAGCCCTTTGTGATCTTGGGGCAAGTGTAAGCATCATACCGCTTGCACTTTGCAACAAGGTTCGGCTAGGAGAGCCTAAACCGGTCAAGATGAACCTTTACATGGCGGATCGCTCTATTACTCATCCGGTTGGGATCCTAGAAGACATCCCGGTGAACCTAGGAGGATTCTATGTGCCTATTGATTTCGTAGTGTTGGACATTCCGGCGGACTATCCGGTTCCCATCATCTTGGGAAGAACCTTCCTAGCCACCTCCGGATGCCTAGTGGATTGCAAGAATGGGGTTCTTTCCGTCAACATTGGAGAAGAGAACATCAAGTTCAAGTTGTCCACAATGATGAAAGGGCCAACCCTTGATGAAAATGTCTTCAACATAGTCGAGCAAGAGGAGTCTAGAGAAGTTGTGAGCTCGATTTTGATCAAGGATCCGTTGGAGAAGGTTCTTACCTTAAGCTTGATGGAGGAACGTGATGAGGAGGCTTGCAATGAAGAAATCAAGGCCTTGGAAGCACTAGAACAAGAGACAAGGGCTGGAATTGAGGTTCACGAAGGCATGGTGAGTTCCTGTAGGAACCACGGTCGTGGAAGTGGTTCCACGGCCGTCAAACTCTCTGCACGGCCTCAACAAACGAGCCAGGCAAAGTCCACGGCCGTGGAAATGAAGCAAACCGTGGACTTGGCCGTGGTTTCCCCTGGATCAGCTCTTGATGGTGATCAAGCTTCTAGGAGCCATGGAGAGCCTTCATTTGCTTTGGATTCATCTCATCCAACCCTATTTGGATCATCTCCGATCGATAAAGGTCCTCCTAAACTTGAACTTAAACCCCTCCCCTCTCATTTGAAATATGCTTTTCTTGGTGATAATTCAACATATCCGGTGATTGTTAATGCATGCTTGAGTGATGATGAACTTGCTAAGTTGTTGCATGAACTAAGATTGCATAGGAAAGCCATTGGCTATACTATTGATGATTTGGTCGGCATTAAGCCATCTTTGTGCATGCATAAGATAATGATGGAAGATAACCATAAACCCTCTATTGAACATCAAAGAAGATTGAATTCTATAATGAAAGAGGTAGTTAAGAAGGAGATCATTAAGTTGCTAGATGCGGGGATTATCTACCCTATCTCGGATAGTAAGTGGGTTAGTCCCGTTCATGTAGTACCTAAGAAGGGTGGAATGACTGTAGTGACTAATGAGAACAATGAACTAATCCCGACTAGGACGGTTACAGGGTGGAGGATGTGTATTGATTATAGAAAATTGAACATGGCCTCTAGGAAAGATCACTTCCCTCTCCCTTTCATTGACCAAATGCTAGAAAGGTTAGCTCAACATTCTCATTTTTGCTACCTAGATGGCTATAGTGGATTCTTCCAAATCCCTATCCACCCCGATGACCAAGAGAAAACAACCTTTACATGTCCATGGGGTACTTTTGCATATAGGAGAATGCCATTTGGGTTGTGTAATGCACCCGCCACCTTCCAAAGGTGTATGATGGCTATCTTTTCGGAATACATAGAAAATATCATGGAGGTGTTCATGGATGATTTCTCTGTTTATGGTTCTTCCTTTGATAATTGCTTGGCTAACTTGTCCTTAGTATTGCAAAGATGTGAGGAGACAAATCTTGTCTTGAATTGGGAAAAATGTCACTTCATGGTAAGTGAAGGTATTGTGTTAGGACACTTGGTGTCTAACCGTGGCATTGAGGTTGATAGGGCCAAGATTGAAACGATAGAGAAGTTGCCACCACCTACCTCGGTGAAGGGGGTAAGGAGTTTCTTAGGGCATGCCGGTTTTTACCGAAGGTTTATTAAAGACTTCTCTAAAATTTCTAAGCCTCTCACTAACCTACTAATGAAGGATGTTGATTTTGTCTTTTCCAAAGATTGTCTTGAAGCTTTTTGTAGGTTGAAGAACGCCTTGATCTCCGCACCTATCATGCAACCTCCGGATTGGAGCCTACCATTTGAGATCATGTGTGATGCAAGTGATGTAGCCGTTGGGGCTGTTTTGGGGCAAAGGAAAGATGGGCGCACTCATGCCATTTATTATGCTAGCAAGACGCTAGATGATGCCCAACTCAATTATGCTACCACCGAAAAAGAGTTGCTAGCGGTAGTATATGCTTTTGAGAAGTTCCGCTCATATCTTGTTGGAGCGAAGGTCATAGTGTATACGGATCATGCTGCGATCCGTTATCTACTTACCAAGAAGGATGCCAAGCCAAGGTTGATTCGGTGGATCCTTCTTCTACAAGAGTTTGATTTAGAAATCCGGGACAAGAAGGGATCCGAGAACTCGGTGGCGGATCACCTTAGTAGACTCCCACCATTGGAGCTTGAAAGAGATGACATCCCAATCGATGACTCATTCCGGGATGAGCAATTGCAAATGGTGGAGGAATGCTTGTTCCAAGTGTCTAGAGGAAGTGAGCAATGGTATGCCGACATTGTGAACTACTTAGTGTGTGAGGAAGTGCCTCCCGGATTGACATATGCACAAAGAAAGAAGTTCTTCAACGATGTGAGGCACTACTATTGGAGTGAACCACTACTATTCAAGAGAGGGCCGGATGGAATGTTTAGAAGATGCATACCGGAAGATGAAGTGGAGAGTGTGATCCGGCATTGTCACTCCTTACCATGTGGAGGCCATGCTAGCTCACACAAAACGTGTGCAAAGGTATTGCAATCCGGTTTTTATTGGCCTAACTTGTTTAGAGATGTGCAAGGTTTTGTAACGACATGTGATGCTTGCCAAAGGACGGGCAACATCTCAAGGAGGAATGAAATGCCCTTGAACAACATCCAAGAAGTCGAAATATTTGATGTGTGGGGTGTGGACTTCATGGGACCATTCCCTTCTTCATGTGGCAATCTCTACATCCTATTGGCGGTAGACTATGTGTCGAGATGGGTGGAGGCAATCGCCTCTCCTACAAATGATGCCAAGGTGGTGGTGCGGTTCTTCAACCGAGTGATTTTCCCTAGGTTTGGTACACCAAGGGTGATCATTAGTGATGGAGGGAAGCACTTCACAAATAGGAATTTTGGAGCGTTTTTGGCTAAGTATGGGGTGACTCATAAGGTGGCAACACCCTACCATCCCCAAACTAGTGGCCAAGTGGAGATCTCCAACCGGGAGATCAAGGCCATCCTTGAGAAGACGGTCTCTAGGACTAGAAAGGATTGGGCTATGAGGCTCAATGACGCATTATGGGCATATAGAACCGCTTTCAAGACACCGATTGGCACCACTCCTTACAAGTTGGTCTATGGCAAGTCTTGCCACCTTCCGGTAGAGATGGAGCATAGAGCTTATTGGGCCATTAAGTGGCTAAATTTTGATCTCAAGGAGGCGGGAGAAAAGAGATTGCTTGATTTGAATGCCCTTGAGGAGATCCGGTTGGATGCTTATGAGAATCCCGGATTTACAAGGAGAGAACCAAAAGATGGCATGACAAGAGGATCATCCCCAAGGAGTTGAGTGAAGGAGATCTTGTCCTTCTCTTTAACTGAAGGCTAAGGCTCTTTCCCGGAAAGCTCAAATCAAGATGGACCGGGCCATATGTGGTGAAGAAGATCTTTCCCCATGGAGCTATTGAGATAGGTGGGGAACATTGTGGGAACTTTAAGGTGAATGGGCACCGGTTGAAGAAGTATATCCCGGGAGCTCCGGTGGACATGATTGCCCCACTTCACCTAGAGTGAGACATCCCGAGTTTGGTCAAGCTAATGACCTTAAAGAAGCGCTTGGTGGGAGGCAACCCATTGGTAACGTTTTTCCCTTTTCATTTTTCGTTTTTGCTTAGATTTTTCTGTTTTTGTGTGCTTTGTGTGTTTGGTGTGTTTTATGTGTGCTAGAACCTTAGTAGCATGGGAAGCCTTGTTTGGCATGTGAATGATGATGATGAACCCCTCATCAACTATGGGTGGAGCGGACGCGGAACTTGGACGGCTAGCGGTGCCTAGCGCGGGTCCCAACGCTTTGATGAACACTTAGAGCTCTCTACCATTGTTGATAGGATCATCCACCATCAATCCATTTGAGTCATCCCAAATACCATAGCAAACCATTTTTACATTGTGAGAACCCTCTTTCACTCTTCTTTACTTCAATTACACATTAGGGACAATGTGTTTCTAAGTATGGGGTGGGGTTTGCATGATCTTTTGCATGATTAGCATCTAGGATAGTTTAATATTATCACATGTCTTGCATTGTATATACTCATTTCAAAAATTCCAAAAAAATCAGAAAATTTAAAAAAATTTGTGCTTTCTAGGCTTGGATATGATCCTAATGATGAATCTTGTCTTGTGGATTGGCTATGGATGGCCTTATGTGTTAAATTGATGAATAGCATATGTGGACTTGAACTACTTCTCTTGAACTCCATGAATGATTTGTGATCATGATGGTTGCCTAGAATGATTGAGTATTGAAGGTCGAAATTACATGATAGTTCTTGCATACCATCTAGGAATGAATGAGGCAATTCACCTTTCTCTACTTCCCATCTTGATCATGATTGTTTGAGCACCTCAATGATTATAAATTGACCTCTCTTGACCCATCCGGGAATAGGAGCATGATTAGTGTGTTGATATGGTGAAAAGCAAGTGTGGGGTGAAGATGTTGATGAAAGAATGTCATGAATGAAATGCTGAAATATTGTGAAAGTGTAGCCAAAAATATAGGTTTGGGGACGTTGGTTTAAATGACAAGTAACTCGGTACACTTCACATAATCGGGTGTTGGTGCCTTGCCAAAGTCAAATAAACCAATAGTCCTAACGAGCTTTGGTATGTGTGCCCGGTGTGGATGCACCTCGAAAAATAGAAAAAGCCCGAGGATGGCTAATCACCAAGGTTTCGGCTTTTGTACACCAATGCCATTGTCTCAAAAATAATTCAAAGAAAAAGAAAAGAAAGAAAAGATAGAGAAAAATATACACTTGAGGGAAGTTGATCGAGGACAAGGAAGTGGTTTAGTTCCATTCCTGGATTAGCATCACATAAACTAGAAAATTCCCCACCCAGTCACAATGTTTCTTGGCCTTTTACTTCATAAGACCTTATGACCTATTTGCATGTTTGTAAGACTTAGTGATCTAGATTGAATATGCTCTTGATCATCTTGACTTCCTCATTTTTACATTTCATTGCATGCTTTCAAGCTAAGTACAATTGTCTTTCCATGCTTTCACTTGTTTGATGCATGATTGCTTATCCATTACCATGAAGCATGACTATGAAGGTGATCCAATAGTAGAAGCACAAACTCAAAAAGATTTTGCCATTTTTCTGCATACGTAAATCATGTCATCTCTTAGTCTATAGTTGGGAATTTGCTCGGGGACGAGCAAACCTTAAGTATGGGGTATTTTGATAACACGATTTATGAGCTAGTTTTAGGTAGTCATTTAGATAGATTTCTCACTCATTCATGCATGGTTTAGCATTAGTTCACGACGTTTTGCACTCAATTCACGTATTTTGCCGAGATAGACGTCTACACGGACTTGTGCGTGTTTTATAGGTACTTTGGGAGATTTAGGAGCTTAATTGATGCATTCGAGAATCAATCCTCGAGTTGACACACCTCCGGGCTCATTAGGATGCAAACTAGAGGCTAAGAAAGACTCATGGAGCCTTGCCAAAACAAGCCATGCACCAAATCACAGCTTAATGACCCAAGAGAAGATTCTGGAGCAAATCACGGTTGGTCCTCAAACCACGGCCGTGGAGTTGCCCGTGGATTTTGCCAGATTCTTGTGACAGCTGTGCCACGATTCTCATGGCCAGCTCATGCAAAATTTGTTATAAAAGTGGTCCTTCATTGGCTGAGAAAAGGCATCTTGGAGCAGCCCTCCATTATCCATCTTCTTCCAATCAATAATTCTCTCTAAAAACAAGAAGGTTTTCTAGGAAGGAAAGTGCCATTGAAGAAGAAGAGGAGCTCCATTGAAGAGGAGAAGAAGAACACACACCATTGCTAGCACTTTGATAGCTCTTGTAGTGAAGGATTTCGGATTCATTCCTAGAGTTGTATGAACCATTTGAACCTTCTTTAAGAAGGATTGTGAGTTATTCTAGTTCTATTTTCAGCTTGGTTTTGTTTAGTTCACTTGTTCATCTCCTTCTCTTCATTATCTTGCAAATGGATGCCATGATTTTATGTTTGTTTGTTTCGATTCCTATTATGAATGTCGTAGGCTAAATAGATGTGGTTCTAGGGTAAGGAAAGGATGGTTATGGCTAGGACTATGATAGGATGGACTTAGATTTGCCTTTGGATGACTTGTGTGCATGAACGTAGCCTCTGTTAGGAATCACGGTCAGTTCTTGCCAAACCACGGCCGTGGAAAGGTAGAACGAACCGTGATCTTCCCTGGTTCGATGAGTCTAGCTTTAGATTGTTAGAATGTTGAAATCCTAGGTGTTAGTTGAGTTAATCTAGCCTAGGGTGACCTAGTGTTAGCCACTAAGTGTTAGAAGAGACCTAACCGGTGATTCTTACCCTTAGATTCCTAAGATGACTAACCTTAGGTAGTGGTGAGCCTCATAAGCCGCCATTGGATTAAGTGTGCTAGGATAGATGCTTAGAACTTCCCTTTCCGAGACTTACCCGGTAAGGATAGGTTAGATCTTTAAGTACCAATCCGGTTTGTGTAGAATTCCAATCCTAAGGTTCTTAGAGACTTACCCGGTAATGAGACCTTAGGAATGGACTAGTGGATCATGAGACTTACCCGGTGATTGATCCCAATCCAGAAATGCTTATTCCCAACATATCATAGTTAATCCAAGGAATGATTAGATAGCTTGAGTCTCATGCCATAATCGGAACTTCCAACCCCTAGAATCCGTTTTCTCTCTTTTGATTCATATCTCGTGTTTAGCTTGTTTCTTTGTGTTGATTGGTTAGCTTAGTTGATTGCTTACTTTTGTGTAAATTGTGATCTTTGATTGATCACCTAAAAACCAACCAAAAACAATTGAGATCTTCATTTCTTTATTCCTTTCTTTTCTTAGCCTAGATCTTCATTAAACTCAACCATAAACCGAATCAATTTCACCTTAGTCTTTGTGTTCGACCTCGGAATACTATCCATACTACAAATGTCCCGTACACTGCGGGTGTGCTAGGAGTTAGGATAAATATAACGAGTATAAATTTAAAGCTTATTGCGTGCACATCACACGATCTTAGCGTGACAGGTACCTCATACCCCTAACTAGTATAACTATCAAGAAACATCTACCCTCTATTGTATCTAAAATCAATCTATGCATGCATCAAAAACGAAGAGTACATAGCACCCATATCAAACAAAACTCCACTTGGTAAACCATTAACGAGAATGGTACCTATAACAGCTAACGCCAGCAGCACCATTGTATATCATCACTCAAACCTCGGACATATGCTCCTCAGGTATCACTGAGGTTATCACCATAGCCTCCACTTCTACTCTTTCTGCACCGGAAAGAGGAAGGTCTTGCTGAGAAAAAACACTACCTTGTTGACAAAAAGGGGCCAAATGGCCTAGTTCACCACATGTAAAGAACGCTATCGGTGCCAAGGAACACTCAAGGGAAAAATGATTTGGATCGCCACAGTTGAGACACAGACGTCCCATCTTTGTTACCGATACGGGTGACTCGTCTGCACTTTTCAGCTCAAGGGCTCTACCTTGAGCTCATCTGGTGTCAGTGGTACTTCTGCCATGACCTCTACCTCTACTCGACCCGGGAACAGATCCTTGAGTAGAAGGACGATCTGGGGCTCTCTATTGTCCCTGTGTTTGCTGCTGAGGTGTCCTCTGACCACCTCCCGCCACACTAGCAAGGGAAGATCCCTGATGTGATGCAACTCTACCTTGCCTACAAAAGGCAGCTTTATGACCCGGTCTACCACATGTGTAGCAAGTCAATGGTGGTCTCATACACTTGGGTCGCTAATGTCCAGACTTCCCACAGTTATAACAAGATCTCATCCCAACAACAGTCCGCATAGAACGGGGATCACTCGAATGTCCATGTGCTAGACTCTGTCTACCTCTTGAAGGGTCTACTTCCTCATCCAATAGCTCAATTCGTTGTTTCTTCTTTGATCTGGAAGCTTCAGTTGATCCCACAAATGTTGGTAAGCTCGTTGTAGGTTTACGTGCTCATGTAGCTTCATATACTTGGCGTATATATTCTCGAAACTCGAGTCCACTCATCGAGACGTAATCAAGCTCTTCATGGTCGTCCTCTGCTATAGGCGATACAACAGCGGAAACTGGTCTCTGACCTATCAATACTGGTGGAAGAGGGGGCATATTCCCTCCTCGTCCCACTACAAACATTGCTTTAGTCTGAGCCATCTACAGAGTATACACACCTAATCTTATAAGGCTATATATATGCAATATGTATCGGTATATATGTATATAATACATCCACATAATCCATTATATACGTATACATATCTATGAGATCCATAGCAGAGGTGGGCGACTTCTTGTACATTCTACTCCAAAACCACACTTAAAACCAAAAATCCTTTGAAAACGTCAGACCCTTTTCGGGTTCTGTTTATTTTACCTATCAAACCTCATTACAGGTAGCAAGTGCCGTTGTTGTCAACCTAAGGCTCTGTTATCAGCTTTGTAACACTCCGATTCCGCGGGACTCGGAGTGCCACATTGGGCTAGGATCTCACAATGGATCCTAACCCTAGCCTGACAACAAGTTCACTGGACCTTATAACATGGCACTGACAGATATAAAACAAATGCATAAAACTTTACAACCAAAAGGTAAAGACATCACAGCCGAGTATAAACAACAACATCCTCACACAGGAGATAACAAAAGATCATCCTCACGCAAGAGGCAATCGTAAACAACCCCAAAAGACCACAACCATCATATGTACAAGAGGTCCTCGGCCTGCCATCCAACTAGATCACTCAGCAACATGCCTATCATGTAGGGCATCTACAACATGGTAATAAACCATTAACTAACCATACATATATAAGGTAATGCATAAGCACAAGCACAATCGTGAAAGATAAACACATCAGGAAATTATCACACATTTAACCGTTTATCATCTTTATAAAATAGTCATTCACTCCAATAGTGTATATATAGATAGATGAAAATATGTGACACGAGGACCGTATCAGCCCCGCCTCTTAGTTCTATAACCGGTTGTACTAGTATCGGTCACACAACCTGTGTACCTTATGGGAGTGCATTGCGCCCTTCCTGTATAAACGACATCTCATGCTATCATAGGAAACATACAACGCACACACAACTCGTGCAAACACCCGATAAGATGGGATGCAGGCACACTCAAACCCCAATAAAGGATAAACCTTTATTACCTACACACATGATCTTGGGTAAACAAACAAAGGAATCACCGGGTAAGTCTCATCCTAGGCTTGCATTGAACCAGGAACGGTGTAATAAGGATTGATTTAGCAAACTAGAACACTTAACTTCAGTTTCAGTTCAGGAAAGGTTCACCTAGTTCAGTCAGATCCCACCCCGGTCGAGATCTTCATCGACTAAGCGAGGTGTTATAGGGTTAAGGTAAAGTGTTCGCTCCAAATGGTGTGTGCAAGCTTTAAATTTATAACCCTAGACGTAAGCTTAAAACAAGGATGCGAACCCGCAGTGTACGGGTCAATCGTAGTAAAAAGCAAGGAATTCCAGGGGTCGATCACAGGGACTTAGTGAAACAAAGTCCAATTACGGTAAGCTTTAGCAATTACTAACCACAAGTAATTAAAACAATCAAAGATGATAAAAGTCAAGTAAAGGAAATATGCAATTCTAGGGATTAAAGCATCTAGTTGTGGTTCCAACTCAAGATCTAAAGATAAGCGGACAAAGCTGAGGTTTTTTTGCAAGGGGAAGGTGTTACTAAAGTGGAATAGATCACCGGGTAAGTCTCACTACTCACTAATCCCAAACCGTAACTCCTATTACCGGGTAAGTCTCAAGGAATTAAGATAAAGAACTATAATCTCAAACTAACACACCATCTAAGGGAATAGAATCAACCTTTACCGGGTAAGTCTCACGCTAACTCACAAAGATGGGATGAAAGCACACTCAAACCCCAATAAAGGATAAACCTTTATTACCTACACTTATGATCTTAGGTAAACAAACAAAGGAATTACCGGGTAAGTCTCATCCTAAGCTTGCATTGAACCAGGAAAGGTGTAATAAGAATAGGATTTGGCAAACTCTAACACTTAACTCTCAGTTTCGGATCAGATTAGTCACCTCGGTCAGAAGAATTCCACCCCGGCCGAGATGTTCATCGACTGAGCGAGATGCTTAGGGTTAAGGTTAAAGACTCGAACTTTCAGGGTCCTACTGGAATCTAAGATTATTCTATCATTGTTTTTCCCACAACCTTCAGCCAATCACCCTAGAATCACACAAAGAGATTAGCCACTCATCATCATGAAAGTATTAATCAAGTATATGGGAAGAAAGTGAATATTTGAACAAGAATAATTTAATGAAAAGACTTCAATAACTGAATCAAATATCACAACAAAGCGTTCCTTGGATAGAAATCCAACAAGGTAAGCCACTCATCTTCCTTATTCAACCTTCAAAAAGGTTCTTCAAATCTCCCAACTGGAGTATGGCTGCAGCGGTGTATAAACCCTGATCGGTGGTATAGCATCATGTGGATTTGTGGAAAATCCAACCCTTTTTGTAGGAAATTACTCTCCAAAGATAAGATATCTTAGACAGATCTCTTCCCATAAAAATAGGTAAAATATATGATCTAGCATATCTTCTTCCTTCCAGGAGCCAAGCCCAAAAATATAAGATCTCTTTCCAAAGATAAAATATCTCAGCCAAGAATAAAATATTCTCGCCGCGTCCCAGGTGTTCGCCTCGGTCGAGTCGACTTCTCTGGATCACCTCGGTCGAGGTGAATCTGTGGTCAACCGAGGTGAGTCACAACTGAATGTGAAATCTCTCAAATCTGGTTCAAAGTGAATCTCTAATCCATGGCTATGCTTCCTGGATGGTTCCTTATGTTCCTGAATGTAACTCCAATGACTCCATAGCTCCTTTTGCTCCCTTTTGATGCAAAACGTGTCATTTTACCTATGATTACAACAAAACTAGGTGTAGACCTCGATTCCCGCAAAGGTAGATGAAATGGTAATATAATCACATAATATACATACAAACATGCAGATTATTGAAGATAAAACGTCTAAACAAACCCCAAAATATAGACTATAATTCATGCTATCATAAAGACTCGAGCTTTCAGGGTCCTGTTGGGATTAAGATTATTCTATCATCGTCTTTTCCACAACTTTTAGCCAATCACCCTAGAATCGTATAAGAAACTTAGCCAACAATCATCATGATAACAATAATCAATTTAATGAAAAGGGAATCAATATTCAAACACGAAAACCTTAAGAAAAAGGCCTAAATAACTGAATCAAACAACAAACAAACTGCGTTCCTCAAGTAACAAACAAGCAAAGACAATAAACCAAAAGACAATCTAGAAAGTCTTACAAACTCCTTCAAAAAGCAATTCCAACTATGACTCCTTCCTTCCTTGAACTTCAATATTCAATACTTCATTCAAACCTTCCTTCAAACTTCCATAAAATTCCTCAATTGTGGGATGCTCCCAGCATGGTTGAACTTGTGGAAAATCCAACCCTTTATATAGGAGACTATCTTCCAAAGATAAAATATCTTAAAAAGATAATTTCCCATAAAATATATATCTCTCTCTCAAAACAAATCAATCAGAAATCATATCTTCCTTCCAGAAATCCAGCCCAAAAATATAAGATATCTTCTTTCCAAAAATAAAAGATCTCATCCAAAAATATGGATCTCACCGGCGGCAGGGTATTCGCCTCGGTTGGGACGCTCCTCAAGATCACCTCGGTCGAGGTGGTACTGTAGCTGACCGAGGTGAATCTCAACTGAATGTGAAATCTCTCGAATCTGGTCCAAAGTCAATCTTCGTAATCATTTCCATGCTTCATGAGATCTTCCTTAAGCTCCAAAATGTAGCTCTAATGACTCCTTAGCTCTCTTAGCTCCATTTTGATGAAAAACGTGCCATTTTACCTACGATTACAATGAAACTAGGTGTAGACCTCGATTCCCGTAAAGGTAGATAAAATAACAATATAATCACATACTATACATCCATACATGCTGATTATTGAAGATAAAACGTCTAAACAAGTCTCAAAATATAGACTATAATACATGCTATCAAAATACCCCATACTTGTCCCCAAGCAAGTTTCAAATCTTAAGTACAAGATAAAATGGATTACAAGTCAGAAAAATAAAAAAAAGTGCTTCAAAACATTTTTGGTTGTGTGCTCCACTCATAGATTACTCTAAGAGAATGCTTCATGGCAAATAAAATCAATACATGATCAAAACATTTTATAAATATAAGAAAGTTGTTCATCTTTGCATATAATCATAGAATGCATAATAAATCATATTTATCGAAATTAATCATGTATAATCCAGTTTAAACCACCAAGTCAATCAACAAGCTCGATGTCTCAAGGTCTTTCAAATGAGGTCAAGAAACGTGTCAGGGTGGGATGTATATAGGGAATGTGGTGCTAGAATCCGGGAAAAGGATCTTACTTCACTTTCTTTGAATCACAACATCTTCCACCAATAAGCTTTGCTTATTTTACTTTACTTTTTGGGATGCATGGACAGAGGTGCACAATAACCGAAGCCTAGGAGGTCAGCAATCATCAATTTCTCGAGATGCCTCAAACCCTTGATGCACATACCATGACCCATTAGAAATATCGCTCAATCCGACTTTGGCAAGACACAAACACCCGACTATGTGAATGGTGCCGAGTTACTCATCATCATGATTGACTTCCCCAAACCTATTTGTTTCTTTCTAACACTTTCAGCCAAGATATGAACTTCACTTTCACTTGCTTTTCTTTGCTTGCTTGCTTCTAAGTTCCCGGATAGGTAAAGGGAGGCAAATATGCATATGAGGGGTTAAAGCATGATCAAGGAGAAGAAGAGAAGAGAATGAATTACCTTAATCATCCCAGGAAGAATGTGATAGAACTCATCACGTGGTGTCAACCTTTCAATCCAATATAATTTTGATAAAAACAAAGTATTAAACATGCTAAAACTTCAAACAAAGCATTTTGCAACTTAAACATATCATAAAACCTTTCGAGCATATAAAGATTTCAAAACCAATCTGCAAACAGAATCATCACTAAGGTCATATCCAGAGAAGAAGCACAAAACATTTTGAGAAACTCTCAATTAAGGACCTACCTCGGTCGATGTGATCTGATGTCATCCGAGGTGTCTACCTCATCCAGTCAAGAACATACCGGTCGAGGTCAATAAAAAAAATTTCAAACCAGTTTTCGACGTTTTTCTTAAACATAAACCTGTATGTATGCATGTAATGGCAGATAAACACATAGAACCAAGCAATAGAATAAGATCATAAATATCCAATGAAGTCATACAAGCATACACACATAATGTCAAATCGTACATCCAAATAGCCCATACTTGGGACACATTGTCCCAATGGGTCAAATAAAAGTTAAAGGAAATCAGGAAACTCACCGGACCTAGCTGAACTTCATAATAAATAAAGAAAATCAATGCAGCTCTAATCCTCATCAGCCGGTGGCGGTGGTGGTGGATGTGGAACATATGGGATGTAGGGGTGCTGGGATGGATCAAATGGATACCCCATCATCTGCTGGAACTGAATCTCCATCATTCGCTGCTGGTAATGCTAGCTCTCTTTAATCTGATGCATCCAACCGTTAGTGTGTCAGCGCTCATCACCAAGGTGTTGGGACATATTCACTGTCATAGCAGCATAGGAGTCGATCATCTGATCAGTCAGGTCGTCGATCGGTCGGTGAGCCTCGGGATCTCTGTGCCTACGAACTCTGCGTCGAGCTGGTTTTGGTGGTGGTGCTGCCTCCTCCTTTGTCGCCTCGTCATCAAGATCGATAACTGAAACACTAGGACTGGTGGTATCAGTACCAGTCTCTATAGCAGCTCCGACATCATCATACTCCTCCTCATCATCAACTGCTGCAGCATCTCTAGCATCCTGCATGTAAGGAAACCATGCTGACGACCAATACTGACGGTCGAAGACTGAAAACTGAGCTGACCAAAGAATGCCTTGCGGATCCGTCGTCTCCCATGGCATAGCTACATATGGCGTATTGAGACCACGAGGGACGAGAATATGCCTAGTGACCATCTCCTAAAGACCAAGCGGCTTTGCAGCAACAACCACTATACATGCACTCAAATCCAGACCCATGGCAGTAGCAATATGGGTCACTAATCCTCCACAACAGATATCTCCCTTGGATTTGTCTTTGATCTTATGCAAGTCCTCAGCCAACATCCCTCCAAAATCAAGGACTCCACCTGTAACCATACAGAACATGCTCAACAGCTCCCCCTGTCGGACCTTTTGGGGCGTCTCAGTACGCACCAGAAGAGTCTCACTGAATATACGGTGAGCAAGACGGAAGGCTAGATGGAAGATGATACGCTCTCTAGAATCTCCAGGTCTCCACCTGTCACTATGCTCCACTACATGGGCAATCTCGACCCATAAGTCTCGAGCTACGGCTCGGGAAGGAAAGTCGGTAACGGTGGGAGTCGGGATGCCAAAAACCTCTCTAAATTGATCCATCGGTACTATGTAGTTCCGGTTCAACAACCTGTATTCGATGCTTTTCCTCTCAGGCATGTGAGTGACTGAACTCACGAATTCCATAGTCGGTCTAGGTAGGCCGGATCTCGGATCTCCATGAACTCCTCCAGCCCTACCATCGAAATCATCTTCCTCAAGTCCTGCACCACGTGGAGGCACTCGAAGGCAGCAATATCTAAAAATCGCAGGGCAATTATGGGACGCCCGCATATCCTGTCGAAATTAACCTCGTGACGCTCGTGGATCACCGGTATAGAAGGATGAGATGCCGAGGAAGTGGAAGAACCACTAGGCCTATCTCTCGGAACAAGCTGGCGATCGGATCTGTTGCTCATGATTGCTGATAGGATGAACGCCTCGGTTGCTCTGACAACCACCTCGGCCGAGACACAGCACGCCTAGACCGAGGCGACCGGCTGTTCGATTTCAACTCTCTCATTTTCAAGTTATTTTCCCCCTAATCACTACTAATTGCTTCCTATAGGGTACTTATATCCTTTTCAACAATAATAGTCGGCAACCAGAGCCGGATCTGTCCTAAATTTGTAAAAGGAGAAAAGTTAGGGTTTTCGAACAATTTACCCAGATTACGCAGATTCGGAATGTTTTTCTCGTAGTTTGGTGCTTGAAATCCGATCCTCTTGCTTCTCTTGCTGAAATCGAACCAAAAATTGTGGAAAACAAGCAAGAAACGGGGAAACAAGGAAGATCTCCGCCGCGGTTGAGAGGGAAAAGTGAGGAGAGAGAAATCCGCTTCGCCTTTTATATCCCTCGCTGAATTTGATTTAATCTCGGTCGAGGTGGTCCCGACCGGACCGAGGTGTCTGACTGGATGTTAGACCTAGTCGCCTCGGTTGCCTCAAGAACATCTTGGTCGAGGTGCTGTGACAGCAACCGAGATGTGTCTCAGTCAACTTCGTTTTCTCAATTTCTCGAACTTCTGTCCTTCCAGTGTAGTTCCTGAGCTGTAATCCTTCCTCAAAGAGTACCTGGTTTCTGTCTAGAGGACGCCAAAAGCAAAGAAATCATACGATCTAAATATAAGCTATAAAAAGGGAAAAGAAAGCAATACCGTGGGTTGCCTCCCAAGAAGCGCTTGATTTAAGGTCGCTAGTTGGACCGTACATCATCCTTAAACATGCTGGAAGGTGTCCTCACCCCCATACTTCACCTTCATCAACGGGTGATATAAAGAAGTCTATCAAACGTTGCAGCAAATGCAAGTGCTCATCAGGGAATGAATCATCTATGGGTAGGTCATCCTTCTCGCACGAGGAGGGAGGTAGCCGGTTGAGGTAGTCCGCAACAGAATTCTCGGACCCCTTCTTATTGCGAATCTCTATGTCAAATTCTTGGAGCAAGAGAATCAAACGAATAAGACGCGGCTTCGCATCCTTCTTAGCAAGCAAGTAACAAATAGCTGCATGGTCAGTGTAAACAATAATTTTTGCTCCCACTAAGTATGAGCGAAACTTCTCAAAAGCATATACAACCGCCAAGAGCTCCTTTTCGGTGGTGGCGTAGTTCAGTTGAGCCACGTCTAGAGTTTTCCTAGCATAGTAAATGGCGTTGGTTCAGCCATCCTTCTTTTGTCCAAGTACCGCTCCTACGGCCACAACACTCGAATCACACATGATCTCAAAGGGCAAAGTCCAGTCGGGAGGTTGAATGATAGGAGCGGTGATCAACGCCTCCTTTATCCTGTAAAATGCATCAAGGCATTCCTGCAAAAACTCAAAAACAACATCCTTATTCAAGAGATTAGTGAGTGGTTTAGAAATCTTCAAAAAAATCCTTGATGAACCTCCTGTAGAAACCTGTATGCCCGAGAAAACTCTACACACCCTTTATTGAACAAGGGGGGAAGTTTCTCAATAGTCTCGATCTTAGCTCGATTGACCTCAATACCTCGGTTGGAAACGAGGTGTCCTAGCACCATTTCTTCACTAACCATAAAGTGACACTTCTCCCAATTGAAAACAAGATTAGTGTCTTCACAACGTTGCAGCACTAGAGAAAGGTTAGTCAAACAATTATCAAAAGAGGAACCATATACCGAAAAGTCATCGATGAATACCTCCATGATCTCCTCAATGTACTCGGAAAAGATAGCCATCATATAGCGCTGGAAGGTAGCGGTGCATTACACAATCCAAATGGCATCCTCCTGTAAGTGAATGTCCCCCATGGGCAAGTGAAAGTGGTCTTCTCTTGATCATCCAGATGGATAGGAATCTGAAAGAAGCCACTACAACCATCTAGATAGGAAAAATGGGAATGTTGAGCTAACCGTTCAAGCATTTGGTCGATGAAGGGAAGTGGAAAATGGTCCTTCCGAGTAGCCACGTTCAGCTTCCTGTAATCGATGCACATCCTCCAGCCCGTAACGGTCCTTGTTGGAATCAACTCGTTGTTCTTATTCGTCACAACGGTCATCCCTCCTTTCTTCGGAACTACATGCACTGGGCTCACCCACTTGCTATCCGATATGGGAAATATAATACCTGCATCCAACAACTTAATAATCTCCTTCTTCACAACCTCTTTCATGATCAGATTTAACCGTCTTTGAGGTTCCCGTGAAGTCTTATGATTGTCCTCCATTAGTATCTTATGCATGCAAAAAGATGGCTTAATACCAACAAGATCATCAACAGTATAACCTAAAGCCCTTCGATGTTTCTTCAGGACATGCATCAGTTTAGACAATTCAGTTTCAGAAAGGGAAGCACTAACTATAACGGGATAAGTAGAATCCGGACCAAGGAAAGCATACCTTAAGTGACTAGGAAGTGGTTTAAGCTCCACAACTGGGGGTGCTTTCTGAGGGGGATCCGTGCTTTCTCCTTCCAGTGGAGTAGACTTAGATCGAAGAACTGGACTGTCAGAAGTCTCAGTTGACATCATCTCGCTTGCGACCTCGGTCGAGGTCCAAGGTGGGTGACCGAGATGTTCTTTAGATAAGAACACCTCGTTTGGTCCAGAAATTGCCTCGGTCGAGGTAATGGAACTGGGACCGAAACCTAAATTGCTCTTCTTACCCAGAATTAGTCTCTCAATCTTAGCTTCTGGATCTGCTTCCAGTGCCTTTAAGCTCCGTATATCTGCATCACAAGAAACATCTATACCTTCCTCCATTAAACTAAAACTAAGAACTCTTTCAAGAGGGTCATTAATAAGGATAGAGCTCACCAATTCTCTTGATTCTTCTTCATCATAGATGTTGAAGATGTCATCTTCCAGCGGCTCTCCTTTCATTGCAGCAAGCAATGCAAATTCCACTTGATCTCCACCAATGTTGAATTTCAACTTGGCCTTCTTACAATCAATATAGCAACCCGAAGTTGCTAGAAATGGTCTCCCGAGAATGATAGGAACGGGATAATATGCAGGTATGTCAAGTACAACAAAGTCTATAGGTAAATACAAATTACCTAACTTGACGGGAACGTCTTCCAAAATGCCCATGGGATGGATGATGGAGCGATCCGCCACGTATAGCCTTATCTTCACCGGCTTGGGCTTTCCAAGTCCGATTTTCTCACATAGCTCCAGCGGGATGATGCTCACGCTGGATCCTAGATCACACAATGCCTCATAAGTTACATCCCCAACTTGAATAGGAATGCAAAATGAACCGGGATCTCTCAATTTGGGTGGCATCTTCTCCTTCATAATTTGAATGAGCTCCGCGGACTTAGATGTCATCCTTACTTCTCCAAAATCTTCCAGCTTCCTCTTCCTTGAAAGAATCTCTTTCAGAAACTTCCCATAGGCGGGCATCCCTAGAATAGCATCAAAGAAAGGGATTTAAATGTATAGTTTATTCATTAGGTCTAGAAACTTACCAAAATGCTTGTCTAGATGTGCTCTGGCCCTCGACTGGGGGAATGGAAGTGGTGGTTTATAAGCAGGAGGTGGAACATAAACTTCATATTTGTCCTTCGCTTTCTGGGGCTCCACCTCGGTTCGCACCTTGACCGAAGTGCTCCTCGTCTGATCCTGGACCGAGGTGTTCTTCGTCTACACTGGCACCGACCGAGGTACTGGATTTGCAGTTTTCAGTCCACTTCTCGTCGTTATTGTCATAATTTGTCCTTTAGGGTTGCTCTCTATCCTTGCTGGGAGCTTCCCTGGATCTCTTGGCGCTTCATTCGCCTTATTAAAGAATTGTTGTTTTAAGGCTTTTTGTGCCTTCAAAAATGAAGTCATCGATGTATCCATAGCATTGAGCTTGATCAAAATTGCCTCCAGCAATGCATCTTTCTTTTTTGGCTGGAACGAACTCGATCCAGGCTCCTGGCTTTTCAATGGAGTAGAAGAAGAAGAGGGGGGGTTAAGAGCATTTTGAGCATGAGAATAAGGGTTACCCGGATTTTGTTGATTAGATCTCCAATTGTTGATGTTGGAGTTTCTATTGTTGTTGTAATTGTTGTTCCGTGACCCTTGGTAGTTGTTTCTTCCTTGATATCCTCCATCTTGCTCCTTCTTCGTGTGAGCTACTAAAAGCTCCTTCAGTTGCTTCACATCATTGCTAAGCGAGGTGAGTTGAGCTCCATTTGATGAAGTGTCTTGGAAGCTAACTCTCCTTGCTCCATTCTCGGCTCCTTGATGAGAATACTTCTTCATATGCAAAGCATGCTTTTCAATGAACTCCCAAGCTTCGTCTATCGGCATATCCATGAATGTCCCGGCGGAAAGTAGTTGGAGATTGAATTGAGTGGCTCCATCCAATCCTTTGAAGTATATCTCCGACAACTCTATCTTTGGAATCCCATGATGTGGGCAATCCAATAGAACATCTTTAAATCTCTCACATGACTTGGACAAACTCTCCTTGTCCTTCATGATGAATGCATTGATCTTCCCTCTCATTTCAGCGGTCTTAGAGTGAGGAAAGAATTTAGTTAGAAACTCCGTCGTCATCTATTCCCAAGTGTTGATCTTTCCGGGTGGAAGAGATTGATACCAAGCAAGCACCCTGTCTTTTAAAGAAAAATAGGAAGGCCTCAACTTGTAGTTGTTATTTTCCAACCTTGAAGGTCTCAAGGTCTCCATCAGAATCTCATAGTTTTGCAAATGCTGATGCGGAGACTCCCTCTCTAAACCTCCAAATTGGCATTGTCGGATCATAGATAGAACTTGCGGTCGAAGTTCATAATCAAGCTCAGTTGGATCACCTAGATTGACACTTGGACGCCTCACATGATGATTAGGGTCCATCCTTTGTCCTAGGGTTTGTGGAACTCCAGCAAAAAGAACATCTCGGACAGGCATCCGAGGTGGATGTATCTCGGCCGGGGCAACATGGATTGGGTCTTGCCTCGGTCGAGGATCTCGGTTCGGTCGAGGTAGAAACTGAGCCCTTAGAGCGGCCATATCTACTTCAATCTCTTCAGTTCTTGCGCGAGTCTGTTCTCTCTCTCGCTGTAGTTCTTCTTGGTTGAGGCGTAGCTGTTCCAGCGCCTCCTTAAATTCGGCCTCAAGATCGTGATTGTCTTGATTGGCCATCTTAGCTTCTCTTAATCGTCGCTTGTATGTCTTTTCTGGTTCGGGATCGTAAGGAACGATTTCCTTTCCAGCACGGGTTCTTCGCATAAACCTAAATAGATCTTGCGAAAACACTCAAGTATAGTGGTTACTAGCAACAAGGGCAATAGCCCCGAAAGACAACCGAAACCGGCTCGGTCTAAACCAAGTCCCTCGCAACGGCGCCAAAAACTTGTTCGCTCCAAACGGTGTGTGCAAGCTTTAAATTTATAACCCAAGAACTATGCTTGAACAAATATGTGAACCCGCAGTGTACGGGTCAATTGTAATAAAAGCAAGAATTCTAGGGATCGATCACATGGACTTAGGTGAAACAAAGCACAGAATCGGGTTGTCAAATATTGCAATTAAGTAAAAGCAATTAAAGCAATCGAAGATGATATAAAGTGAAGTAAGGGGAAATGCGGATTCTAGGGATTAAAGCATCTAGTTGTGGTTTCGACTCAAGATCTCAAGGGATAACGCGGACAAAGCTGAGGTTTGCAAAGGGAAGGTGTTTCCAAGGTGGGAATAGATCGCCGGGTAAGTCTCACTACTCACTATCCCAAACCAAAGCTCCTATTACCGGGTAAGTCTCAAGGTACTAAGGAAAGGAACTATAATCTCAAACCAACACACCACCGAAGGAAATAGAATCAACCTTTACCGGGTAAGTCTCAGGCTAACTCACAAAGATGGGATGAAGGCACACTCAAACCCCAATAAAGAATAAACCTTTATTACCTACACTCATGATCTTGGGTAAACAAACAAAGGAATCACCGGGTAAGTCTCATCCTAGGTTTGCATTGAATGAGGAAAGGTGTAATAAGGATAGGATTTGGCAAACTAGAACACTTAACTTCAGTTTCGGTTCAGGAAAGGTTCGCCTCGTTCAGTCAGATCCCACCCCGTCCGAGATGTTCATCGACTGAGCGAGGTGTTCTTGGGTTAAGGAAAAGACTCGAGCTTTCAGGCTCCAGTTGGAATTAAGATCATTCTATCATCGTCTATTCCACAACTTTCAACCAATCACCCTAGAATCGCATAAGAAACTTTGCCAACAATCATCATGATAACAATAATCAATTTAATGAAAAAGGAATCAATATTCAAACACGAAAACCTTAAGAAAAAGGCCTAAATAACTAAATCAAACAACAAACAAACTGCATTCCTCAAGTCACAAACCAGCAAAGACAATAAACCAAAAGACAATCTAGAAAGTCTTACAAACTCCTTCAAAAAGCAATTCCAACTATGACTCCTTCCTTCCTTGAACTTCAATCTTCAATACTTCCTTCAAACCTTCCTTCAAACTTCCAGAAAATCCCTCAATTGTTGGATGCTCCCAGCATGGTTGAACTTGTGGAAAATCCAACCCTTTATATAGGAGAATTATCTTCCAAAGATAAAATATCTTAAAAAGATAATTTCCTATAAAATATATATCTCGCTCTCAAAATAAATCAATCGGAAATCATATCTTCCTTCCAGAAATCCAGCCCAAAAATATAAGATATCTTCTTTCCAAAAATAAAAGATCTCATCCAAAAATATGGATCTCGTCGGCGGCACGGTATTCGCCTCGGTCAGGACGCTCCTCAAGATCACCTCGATCGAGGTGGTACTGTAGCTCCGTAGGTGAATCTCAATTGCAGTTTAAGAGTTATGGCGTCCCAAAGTAGAGACCTTGAGCAGTTTATAGGTTATGTTGAATGTTAAACTGCAACTCGGATTCCTCTCAAATTTCAGTATGTTCTACTATGAAATATCAACTATAACATATCCGAAAATCAGCAATAAAGGAGGCGTCTAACTTACCCAAATCTGGATCACAAAACTAGCAGTTTTTCCAATACTTAAGAAATTTCAGCACAACAGAAAAAACTGCTTACGACCCAATCTTTGACAATTCATAAATCCCAAACCACTCGCTGGATTTATTCCAAATTTTGATATATTCTACTATAAATCTTATCTATAATATATCCAAAATTCAACAGCAAAGGAGGAGTATAACTTACTCAAATCTGAACTCGATGTTAGATGTTCCTCACTTCCGAAAACTCAGAAAAACCTCAGCTCTTCTGGCTATCTTCCGAGGCAGTTCTAGCAGGTTTCCCGACACAAACAGGGGTTCTAATCAGCACATATAGATACAGGGTAATGCAGTGAAGGGAGGTGCGGTGTTTACCCGGTAAGCAAAACTCGAGGAACTCACGAGTACGAAGACGAAGATGTAGTTGTGACCCTGTCACATGGGTGCACCTGTAGTCTACTTCCAGCATGCCTGTGGATCTGGCGTACAGTTCGTGAATCCGCATTGCTCTCTTGAAGGTCTGTAGGTTGAACGTTGTAGCGGTGTTGTTGGCTCGAGAGGGAGAGTCCGGTCCATTGTATAAGAGAAGGGGACAGTCCCGGCACTGCTGCTTGGGTAGGAGAAGATCCGGCGCTGTTGCATCAGCGTCGTTGGTATGCCGAGGCCAGAAGGACACTCCCGGTTGCTGTTCCTTCCTTGAAGATAGGAGGAGACAATTATGTGATGCCCTTCTCACTTGCACTCCGAAATAGCCCCAACGATGGTCGTCTTCTGCACTCGATAAGGAGACAGTTTGGTAGGGATGGAGGAGTGAGTTGGAGGTGGACGGCTAGGCAAGGAAGGGGGTAGCGGTGGTGAGATGTGCAGAAGGTTGGAGGTGTACACGGCTGCTGCAAAGAGGATCCGTCGAGAAGGAAAGTGTGTCCAAGCGGAAGGGGAGGGTGGTTGTGTTAGCACCGAAGAAGGGAGGTTTGATTGGCTATCTGAACGTGAACCTGGACATTTTGCGGGAGGAAGGAGATAGGTTGCAGCAGCGGAATTCCAGGAAGCGTTACACTGCTCTTTAACGCAGCATACACGCACGCTAGAGAGGGTGAGCTTTAGTGTTGGGCCAGCGTCTCCACTTGGTTTTCGGACGGGAAGCCTCGCTGTTGGGCTGGCGTGCTCTCAAGGCAGCGTGGGCTGCTGGCTGGGCTTCCAGGGCTGCTCTAATCCGCCAACAAGGGAAATGCAAAGGGATGGAAAAATAAACTCAATTAAGAAACAATGGGCTGAAACAAGGCAAGAATTAGGTGGGCTGAAAGTTTGTCAAAACTTGTCAAAAACTCGTCATGGTTTTGTCAGGCCCATGCATGACCTCGTCACAGAGTTGTCGGGCTTTGTCATGACCTCGTCTCAGTTTTGTCATGGTCTTGTCACAGCTTTGTCACAGTCTCGTCTCAGCCTTGTCATGATCTCGCCTAAAGTCGTCGTTAAAAATTAATTATAAGAATTAGGGTTTGATATAATTCTATCATTTTATGTGAATTAAATTCAACAAAAAATGATAAATAATTATAAGAATTAGGGTTTGATATAATTCTATCATTTTATGTGAATTAAATTCTACATAAAATGATAAAATTTGTGATGAAAGAAATACTAGATAGAATGGGGAAACCGTCAACGGCTCGAAATCTGAATTGATTCGGAATTAAACGGAATAAAAATTCCAGATATTACATCAGTACCCCCTTAAAATTAGTTTTATCCCGAAACTTAGAACAAGGTACTTAATTAAACGACTTCTATAAATAAATTGGTATGTCCTAGTCTCACTAAATTTTTATTTGTTTTCTAAACTTCTCTAACCCTATCAAAGCGTAACGGAAAAAAAAACTGGTCGTTACACAGTTGAAGGCGGCTCTTTGGTCAGTTGGTGATCTAGAGGCCCCGGGCCCGGATGGTTGCAATTCCAAGTTCTTCAAACCCACTTGGAACACCGCGGGTCCGGAGATTTGTGCCGCGGTCCGAGATTTTTTTGTTAATGGGAAGCTTCGTCAACTCAACCATACATCGGTGTCTCTTATTAATAAAGTGAATAACCCCTCTCGAGTTGAGCACTTTAGGCCGATTTCCTGCTGCAATGTGGTGTACAAGATCATCACCAAGCTCATGGCGAACCGTCTTGGCCCTTGCCTTGGTTATCTGATTGACCCTTCTCAATATGCTTTTGTTCAGGGGAGATTGATGTCCGACAACATCTTCCTTGTCCAAGATCTCCTTTGTAAGTATAATGTCAAGAGAGATACCAAGAGCTGCTTTATGAAGATTGATTTGGCCAAAGCGTGCGACACCATCTCTTGGGACTTTCTAAGATTTGCCATGACGAAGCTCTTGTTCCCGACCAGGTTCATTGACTAGGTGATGGAGTGTGTCATCACGACTTCTTACTCCATGCAGGTCAATAAGACTTCTCATGGCCATTTTTAGGGTCAACGGGGTATCCGCCAGGGATGCCCCCTTCCCCATTTTGTTTGTGATATGTGTGGAGTTCATATCCAGGATGATCCGTCATGAGACTACCATACTTGAGTTCTAGTTCCACCAACATTGTTGAGGCCTCCGTATCGCCCACTTGATTTACGCTGATAATTTCGTCCTCTTTTTCCGTGGGGACAAGACCTTAGTTGATATCTTGTTGGGGAACCTCGTAGATTTGAGAAGATATTGGGGCTTGCACTTAGTCTGCTCAAGTTCTCCATCTACCTTGCCTCTATCCCTAGTACCGAAGCCGTTAACCTGGTTCAGACTTCCATCTCTATTCTTGGAGAGTTTCCTTTTCACTATTTGGGCATCCCGATTGCTCCTCATCAGCTCTATGTTGTGGATTATTCTCTCCTTATTGAGAGAATCGGGAGTCATATCAGTGCTTGGAACAAGATAAATCTTCACTTTGCCGGTCGTCTTAAGTTGATCCGCGTTGTCCTCCATGGTAATGTTTGTTTCTAGTTATCCTTGCTCCCTATCCCCGGCCTATTTCTGGATCATTTGATTAGGATGTGTAGGAGGTTCATTTGGAGTTGGTCAAGAGTTGCTTGGAATAAAGGTTTGCATGCCGAAGAGAGAATGTGGGGTCTTGGTCTCTTTGATCTTCGTGCTAAGAACTTGGCATTTATGTGCAAGCATTACCATCACATTCACGTAAGTCGGGATAGTCTTTGGGTGAGGTGGATACACCACCGCTATCTTCAGGTGACTGAGCCTTGTGACTGGATTGCTCACGTACGTGATTCACCTTTAATCAAGGCTATTATTGGGACAAGAGATGAGATTACGAGATACAGGGATCTGACTTTGAATCTGTCTAAGACCCTTGACTCTTGTTGTCATGGGAGAAGTTCTTGGTGAATCGGGCCTATGACCTGCTTAGAGAGCACGTACATGATGTTGATTGGTTTAGACTTGTTTGGGATTCGGGGAATACGCCAAAACATTGTTTCGTTTTCTTAATGGCCATCATGGGACGTCTTTCCACTAGAGATAGACTCTCTTTTCTTGACATTGACCTGACCTATGGATGGTGTAGAGGAGCTAGTGAATCTCATGACCACTTGTTTTTAGGATGCACGTATGCGAGAGAGGTTTGGAAACAGATTTGTGAGGGATTCGATATGTCCAACATTTTGACCTCTATTTCGACATCTATAGTTTGGTTGTGGCAGTCGGCCATTGAGAGAGGTTGGATGAGCAGACAGAGGATCTATGCCTTCTCGTCTACGATTTACTACTTATGGCACTCTAGGAATGCACTAGTCTTCAACGACAATAGGATTCCTATTGACGTTCTAGTTCGACTAATCAAAATCTCATGTTTTCCGAATCCTTCATGAGACGTTCCCCACTAGAGTTGGTAGTTGATACCCTCCCCGGGTTAGACCTCTCCCCTGTTGATGGCCATGCCGAAGGTGGGGATGTCTTATCCTGATGTTGCTGGTCACGTTTGGCTCACTTGGTTCCCATATGTTGATGGCTTTGCCGAAGGTGGTTGGGCCTTTTGAGTATGATCCAACGAATTTTGAAGGTGTGAGGATTATATATCATTTTATTACAGATATTTGGTTATGCTTAGGGACTTGCATGTCCGCCTTAAAACATTAATTATTTCGGATTTCATTATTTTGCGCCTTAAACTTCAAGTCATGACACCTTATACATAAACTACAACTATATCACTTGTATTCCTAAACTATATACACCTTATACATAAACTATAACTATATCACTTGTATTCCTAAACTATATTGAATTTATGATTACTTTTATTTTATATGAATTAATCTTACGTAAAAAAATTATTTTTGACCACATAAAAATGTGAAGGCAGACGGCGCTTGCACGAGCCGCAAAAGTACGCATGCTACGTGTCCAAAATTTAACGGTCAGAATTGTTGAGTATTCACGCGCGCGAGTGTTAATGCGTTAGGTCATGAAACGGTGGAATATAGAAATAAAAATAATAATGAGATACACGTGTCAGGAGCGTCGACCACAAGATCCACAGGGACTCTGGACCCTTCTCCGAAAATCTCTACTCCCTTCTCAAAAGTAAAAGGAAAAAAATCTCAAAGTTACAAATACACTTTTATGACGTGGCACCCTAATTTACGTTTCTCTTGACCTCACATTCTTCATTTCTCCCAACTCATCCCTAGCTAATCTCTCGCTTCTTTTTCTTCTTCATTGTTCTACATCTCTTTGGTGAATTTGGGGCTTCCGATTGACGCAAAACGTTTGTGGTTACAGTTGATTTATGGTGCTATATGTGAGCAGAAACTGGACTTTTGATTGCTCCTTCGTTTTATTTTTATTTGGCGGATTAGTTTTGCGTATTAGGGAGTAAGACGGTTGGAATCTCTGCTTCCGTGGAACTTTTGTTGAGTGATTTTGTCGAGTTTCAAGTGAACGGAGCTCGTATACGGTGTTTAAGCTGTGGATCGAGGGTTTTGTTGAAGCTTTTGGTTGTTGGTGGATTACTAGTCGTCGAATTTGAGCACCATCCTACTAGACGTTTTTGAGCAAGATCTAGTTAGATCGGATCCTCAAGCAACTTGAGAAGCTGGCTTAGTTGACGGATTTTCGAAGTTTGTTCAGCTATGACGATTCAAGTAAGTTTCTTAATGTTGCTCTTTGATGATTAGTATCTTTGTGATTGAAATAGAAACAAGTCGTTACTCGCTGTGGATCTTGTAATTGTACAAGTCTGTTAATTAGAAGATCTATGTTACTGGTTTTGAAATTTAACGCATCGAATATTAATGACTGTAATTGAAATGAATATTTATCTGGCGCTTCTGAGCAGTGAAATAATCATAGGTTGTGTAATTTGTGCAAGTAGACTTCTTTCTTTTTACTTGTCTTCTAGTAATGCCATCTCCATGTATCACCAAATAATATTAGGTCTTGGAATTTTCCTGAATGGGAAAAAAAGGTTTTAATTGGTTAACTGTGACTTTTTATAAAAGCTAAATAAATATCTCTCGAAAAAAATGTTGTGTGATTGGCTAACATATTCTGGTTGCTGTAAAAGGAAAGGAAATGGCAATAATATAGACATTTTGTAGAATGTTGCTTCTGCTTCGACATAGATTTTATATGTATATGATTATCACTGATTAGTATATCAGAGATGCCCTTATCAATTGATTTAATTGATGAATGAACTTGTTAGGTGTGTGCTATTATTGGATAAAGTTTCTAGCTTCAAGGAATAAAGGTAGTATATGGGTCTGGCTGCTTGTTTTTGTTCTATTATTGGGACGCTTGAGTAGGACATGGATGCCTACTGAATTGGTCGAGATTGATTTAGTAGCTGTTAAATTACGTTGCACTTCACTATGTTAAAATTCTATGAAGAAATGATTAATAATTTCTACTGCATCTTGGGTTTCAGGATCAGAGTGGTGCGGCTCATTCTAGCACGCTTCTCGCAGAAGGGAATGAAATCTCATTGGAAAGCGGTGGAAATATGCTTACTGGAGAAGACCATGTTCCAAAGGTTTTCGCCTTGTCTTACATGTGGGAGCTTCTTGCTCTTGGCGGTTGATTTTGGAGTTCATTCCTTGACACTCGCTTACTCTTCTACTGTCCCTCTACTCAATGTAAAACAGATTAGGAAACCATACACTATATCCAAACAAAGAGAGAGATGGACAGAAGAAGAGCATGAGAAGTTCCTAGAAGCTTTAAAGTTGTATGGTCGGGCTTGGAGAAAGATAGAGGGTAATGTCTCTAAGCATATCTGGTTCGTTTAAAATGTAGTCATAGGGATCATTACTGATTCATGATATGATTTTTCTACCAGAGCATGTTGGTACTAAGTCAGCAGTTCAGATTCGAAGTCATGCTCAGAAATTCTTTTCTAAGGTCCATTTTCCATCTATCCTAATGAAATCTATAATTCATTTTCAATGTATTTTGTTATTTTATGGTCATGTTCCTTGCAAACATACTCTATATGGTCACAGATTCAAATTTTGTAGTCATGCGCCTTGAGGTTACTCTCGTCGCCTTAAGTGGCCTCTCAGGCTACTAGGGCATGTCCAATTCCCGAACTCCATTCCCTTTACAAGGGAAAAAAAAAGTTTATAGTACTGATTTGTCCTTATTTTTGTGTTTAGGTGGTTCGTGAATCATGTTGCAGTGACCCAACCTCAATCAAACCCACTGAGATTCCTCCGCCTCGCCCAAAAAGAAAACCAACACACCCATACCCTCGCAAATTTGTACCATCAGCCAAAAAGGAAAGGCCTGTCCAGGAGCAGTCAGCAAGGTCTACATCTCTGAACTCAACACTTGACCAAGAAGGCCAATCCCCAACTTCAGTTTTGTCTGCAGATACAAACACTCTGGTTGGAAGTTCATCACCCATGTCTTCTATTGATGATGTTAACCCTGCAGTCTTGCCTCCTGACGACGAACCATCAGGGCAAGAGAATTCAACTCAATTTGATGAACCTGTATCTGTGGTATTAATCCTATGTTCCCTAATACCATTTCTTTTGTTGAAACGCCGCTTGCATTTTCATGTATTGACCCCTTGTATTCTATCTTACATTAGCAGAAACTAGAGCTGATTCCTAAGGTCGACACCTTTGAAAAGGAAGGTTTGGTTGAGGCTACCTCTACCAAAAGCCTTAAGCTGTTTGGCAAGACTTTATCACTTCCAGACTCGGATAAACCAGCAACCTCATCTCCATCCTCTAACAAATCAATTTCTTCAGAGACCAATGAGGGATCAGCTCCAGAGCTTGCTAATTTTGCTGCAGTGAATGCTGAAAATCCACCGGGTCAACACTTGGAGGTTGAACCTTCAGCTGTTCTTCCCTGGTGGAGTTTTTATGGAGGCATACCATTTTCATTCATTCGCCAAAATGTTGTTGAGCACGCTAAAGTCCACCTTCAAGACAAGGAGCTGAGAAAGGAAGGATCACTCTCAAGCCTGGACACTTGTTATAAGAAGTTGGGTGCTGCGACACCGTCTCATGAATACTTATTGGAGTTAATCAACGCCAAGAAAGATATGGACCCTGCTTCACAATTATTCTCTAATGCTAAGATAAGTAGTTCACCAAGGAGGAACACTAGAGGGTTTGTACCATACAAGAGAAGTTTATCCACAGTGACCTGTGAGGAGAACGAAACACACAGATTTCGCCTTTGCTTGTAGCCGGTAGTTATGAGGCAAAATTTTCTTCAATCTAACATAGTAACATGTAATGGAAAGGAAATTTGTTAAAGTGAGTAATTCTGCCTGTTGGGACAAAGGATGTGAAATGCGGAGCACATTGTTAATCTGGGAAGCTGTCAAGTTGTGTATACCTGCTTAGGAGTTTTTTCCATTTGTTTTTGTTTATAGTTTAAAGGGGACTGAATACTTGCCATTTGTACTCTACATTTATAGTTGTAAAATTGTGAACCACCCAGCCAGTCGTTTTTGGAGTTTGAAACGAGGGTTCTAATTAGCATGGGCAATCGGAGTACATGGTTAGCCTGGAACTTGCAATCCTTTTTTATAAAAGAAACTTGCAAATAATATAATGAGAACCAAATCATCCGATCCTTATTAATAATATAATACAGAAATAGGTATCAACATAAGTGGCTGTAGTTTAGTGGTAAGAATTCCACGTTGTGGCCGTGGAGACCTGGGCTCGAATCCCAGCAGCCACATTTTTTTTATATTTTGACTTGATTTTGAAAATCACTCTAATTCCACCTTTTAAATTTTACATTCCCTAATTGAAAACAATAATTTTTTTATTTCTCTAGTAAATTATTTTGACCACTGATTAGAAAATGAAAAATATTGCATTTTTGAATTTTATAATCTATTATTATTTTGAATTTTCTAGGTAATATACGTGATTTTGAAAACGAAAAAGCTAAATACACGAAGTTTATATTACAAACATAAAAAACAAACGCATTCCGATGGCGCTCAACCAGAAACAAAAAAAAAACAGGATTTTGGACGCCAACACAATGCGCCGGAGCTCAAATTTTTTTAAAAAAAAAGATTGGGAAAAAAAATCGAAAAAACTAGGATTTTGAGCGCTGGCGCATGGTGTTGGCACTCTAATTCAACCTTTTCAATTTTTCATTCCCTAATTGAAAACAATAATTTTTTTAATTCTCTAGTAAATTATTTTGACCACTGATTAGAAAATGAAAACTTAATTATTTTTATTATTTATTTGGATGTTTAAAAATGAAAAATATTGCATTTTTGAATTTTATAAATACCACTTGAGTTTAAAATATTTTATTTTTTTGATGTATATAAATAAAATCTATTATTATTTTGAATTTTCTAGGTAATATACGTGATTTTGAAAACGAAAAAGCTAAATACACGAAGTTTATATTACAAACATAAAAAACAAAACGCATTCCGATGGCGCTCAACCAGAAACAAAA
>BSUD01000004.1:41495358-41537390 GCA_033239045.1 Fagopyrum esculentum | reverse complement strand
GAAACAAAAAAAAAAAAAAGGATTTTGGGCGCCAACACAATGCGCCGGAGCTCAAATTTTTTTTAAAAAAAAACTGGGAAAAAAATCGAAAAAACTAGGGTTTTGAGCGCTGGCGCATGGTGTTGGCGCTCAAAGTAAAAAATAAAATAAAAAATGGTCAAAAATGAAAAATATATTATATTTTTTTAATTTTCTGAATAATATACGTGAGTTTAAAAATCACTCTAACTTCCACCTTTTCTAGGTAATATACGTGATTTTGAAAACGAAAAGGCTAAATACACAAAGTTTATATTACTAACGTAAAAAACAAACGCATTCTGACGGCGCTCAACCAGAAACAAAAAAAAAAAAGTGTTTTGGGCGCCAACGCAATGCACCGGGGCTCAAATTTTTTTTTAAAAATAATTGGGCAAAAAATCGAAAAAAAAAAATAGGGTTTTGAGCGCCGGCGCATGGCGTTAGCGTTCAAAGTAAAAAATAAAATAAAAAAATGGTCAAAAATGAAAAATATATTATATTTTTTTAATTTTCTGAATAATATACGTGAGTTTGAAAAGAGTGATTTTATCCGATCAGACGAAAAATTACAATCGAAACAGTGGAATTGGATCGCGACTGCGAGGCGGAACAAATTTGTGTCTACGGAGCGGGATCCAATTGCGTGCATGGGCCGTAGGCACAAGTGGACTCCGCCTCCCAGTCGCAATGCGCCCGCGCCGGGCTAAACTCTCACACCTGCCGCCAGCAAAAGGGAGAAGAAAGAACTCAAATAAGTGCTTACATTTAGGTTGATGATAAATGCTGCTCTCCAATTGGATGTTTGGACACGTACTCTCCATTGCTCCCAAGTTGGAAATCTTCTGCAATGAAAGAGCGTAACAAAACATATGCGAAAATTAGACAAAATCACTCTTAAATTTGGTTATTATCACAAAATACGCACTAACTCTTTAAAATTACATAATTTTAAAGTAAATTTTATGTAACTAGTTTAATACCAATGTCATGTAGGGATGTAATTTAATTAAATTTTAATTTAAAAAAAAATTTAAAAAAAATTATTTATTTAAAATGTCTATATTTTAAATTTTAAATTTTAAATTTTATTGATTATTACTAATACATTTAATATATAAATAAATAGAACAATTAGTGACAATATAATCACGGGAAAGTTTAGATGATAAAAAGATTTGTTATAGGAAATAAATGACAAAAACAAAAATAATATACTTACTTCCATATGTGTAAAAAGTTCATTTGGATCGCTATACTTCTTTCATGGCATGGAAGATTAACGCTTTTATCATCGGATTCAACTTCAATCTCTTCGAAAAATGTCGAAATATTGTACGAGGTTTTTTGGATTGAGACGTGAATTGTGATTTGAATTTCACATAAAATATATAGTGCCGCAACGGGCTCGGGTAAACTCGACGCATGACCCGTTTAAGTATCGGGCGCGGTGGAAAGCTGGCAACGGGGCGCATCCAGAAGTTGCCTCCGGGACACATCCAGAATCCGCACCAGAGGCACAATATGGATGCGTTCCAGAGGCCCAATGCGCCCGGGAGCCACATCCAAAGTGCGCTCGTATTGTCTCTCGTGTCTGATCGAATATCAACCCCGTAAACTCTAACTTCCACCTTTTCAATTTTTGGTCCACTAATTGAAAACAAGAATTTTTTTTAATTCTCTAGTAATCTACTTCGGTTTAAAAATCGAGAATCTAATTCCCAACATTTTTATTTTGACCACTAATTAAAAAAATGAAAACCAAATTATTTTTTTATTTTTTAATGATTCTTGGATTTTTAAAAATGAAAAATGAAAAATATTTTTTTTATACGTGTTTAAAAATCGAGAATTTAAAACTCCCAACTTTTTATTTATTTTGACCACTGATTAGAAAATGAAAACTAAATTATTTTTATTATTTTTTTGGATGTTTAAAAATGAAAAATATTGCATTTTTGAATTTTATAAATACTACTTGAGTTTAAATAATTTTATTTTTTCCATGTATATAAATAAAATCTATTATTATTTTGAATTTTCTAGGTAATATGCGTGATTTTGAAACGAAAAAGTTAAATACACGAAGTTTATATTACTAACGTAAAAAAACAAACGCATTCCGATGGCGCTCAACCGGAAACAAAAAAAAGGGTTTTGGGCGCCAACGCAATGCGCCGGAGCTCAAATTTTTTTAAAAAAAATTGGGCAAAATATCGGAAAAACTAGGGTTTTGAGCACCGGCGCATGCCGTTGGCGCTCAAATAAAAATAAAAAATAAATTAAAAAATAAATTTAAACAAATAAATTCTGGACATTGACACCATATGCCCGGGTTAAGAGTTAACGCAAAACGTTAATTTTTTATACCAAGGAAATTCAAAATTGTGGATTCCACCTTTTCAATATTTGATCCACTAAATGAAAACAAGAAGAAAAAAAATTGATGTATAAATACAAAAAATGTTTTGAATTCTCTAAGTAATCTACTTTGGTTTAAAAATCGGAAATCTAACTCCCAAATTTTTTTATTTTGACCACTAATGAAAAAAATGAAAACTAATTTATTTTTATTATTTTCTTCGATTTTTTTTAAAAAAATGAAAAATATTGTATCTTAGAATTTTTTTAAGTAATCAACTTCAGTTTGAAAATTGAGAATCTAAATTCTAACTTATCAAAATTTGACCCACTAATTAAAATAAATATTATTTTAAAAGATAGTTTTTTTTTCGATGTTAAGAAATAAAAGTTATTATGATTTGGAATTTTCTAGGTAATCTTATCTTTATCTTATATCTATTAAAGCAGAAGCCTCTATTGTCACGTGTCAACGCCAGGTTTTTCGAATCCTAAAAAATTATTTTTAAAAGTGATTTCTAAATGTTAATATAAATTGAAAATCGATTTCTAAATTTTTTAAAAATATTTAGATAGATATTTTTATAAAAATAGTTTTTAAAATTTTACGATTTTTTTACCAACCAGCATATCTTAACAAATCAATTTAAAAATATAATTAATTAGAAGATATAAATACTTAAAAGATAATTAAAAATCATAATATTAATTATAATTTGATTTTTGAATTTTTATTTTACAAAAATATACATATAAATTTCTAAGTATTAAATATTTATTAAAACTGAACCCGCACAAAGTGCGGGTAATACACTAGTATACTTGTGTTTGAAAATCTATCTACTTTCACCTTTTCAATTTTTGATCCACTAACTAAAAAGGAAAAATAATAGTTTTCGATACATAAATACAAAAAAATATTTTTAATTTTCTAAGTATTCTACTTCGGCTTAAAAATCAAGAATTTAACTCCCGACTTTTTTTATTTCGACCACTAATTAAGAAAATGAAAACTAAATTGCCTTTTTATTATTTTATTGGATGTTTAAAATTGAAAATTTTGTATTTTTGTAATTTTTTAAGTAATATACTTTGGTTTAAAAATATTTTGAATTTTCTAAGTAATCTACTTCGGTTTAAAAATGAGGTAAAAGGGTAAGTAGGCCATTTATGTATTACTGTGTATTAAATAGGCCATTTTGCAATAATGTAGATAAAGTAGGCCCCAATTAATTTTCTAATAAAGATTAATTCCTAACTAAATGCATATCCTTGATGGAAATTAAAAAAAGTGATGTGGTAGTTTTAATTAAATAAGGTTATTTATTGTGGTCCCCCTACAAATCAGGAAGTTGTTAGGAAAGGAAATATACATTCCTTGTATACGTGATACAAGAATCACGAAATTCCCCCATTTCTGCATCCATAACCACCAATTGTACAGAGCTTTCGTCTACTGTCATATACATTTTCACTATTTTTTGTTCGATTACTGCCGATTTATTTCGGTTTGATGTTCTGTTTGTTCAATTGTTACGGCTGTGAGATCGTCAACATTCGGATTGTCAATCTGTAGATTCAATCGTTTGTTTTGTGCGATTTTTGAGACAAAAAACTCGATTTGTAGATCCAATCGTTCTGAGACATTTTTTTCCAGATCTGTGAGGTATGTACGTTCAATCGTTTAATTGGTGGATAATTCTCACATTTGGTCTGCGTAATTTATGTATATGGTTCATACTTTGTATTTTGTATATATACATGGCGGTGATCTTTTATGTGTTGAGTGTTGATATTGATGAAGGAGATGAACATAATTTTATGTCTGTATGTGTACATAATTATGTTGGAACTAAATATATACTCAATTTATGTATCTGCTTAGATTTATGTAGTTGTAAAATGTATGTGTCTTTCAGTTTAATGTGGTGAGGGTCTGTAATGATAAAAGTGACGAACATAATCTAATGTGTTTATGTGTACATAAGTTTGGTTTATGTATCTGCTTAATACTATGTAGTAGTTAAATTTATGTAACAGTGAATAACATAATTTTATGTGCGTATGTTTACGTAATTTCGGTGTATGTTTATGTATAAGTGCAGAAATTAGGGTGTATGTTTACATAATTTCGGTGATGAACATAATTTTATGCAGAATGTGATGAACATAATTTTATGTGCGTATGTTTACATAATTTCGGTGTATGTTTATGTATAAGTGCAGAAATTATGTTCATTTAGTTGATTGTACATAACTGTTGAAAGTATAAATTTGGTTTATGTTTGTGTTATATAATATGTAAGTTGATAAGATTATGTAGATTATATAAAATATGTGAAATATTTATGTTAACATAAGTTATGTATTGTTTGACAAACTATTCATGTAGTTAACGAGAATAATGTTCTATGTATATGTGTACATAAGTTTGGTTTATGTAATTACTGAAATATTATGTACAAAGCGTGAGGAAGCTATTGACATATTTCTTATATTCTGTACCTTTCTTGTAGGAATCATGGGGGTGGTGTTTGTGACAATTTATTTTAACGGACATTGGAAATTTGATGAAGATGTGTGGAGCTACATTGAAGTACAATCAAGTAAGCCGTTATTGCTATCAGTTGAATGCACATTTGATGTGTTAAAGGAGAAGATTGCGTTGCTATTTGAAATATCTTTAACACTGTTTAATTTATGCTTGTCATACAAGAATCCTTACAATGAGGGTCTAAAACCATTTGATGTTAACACAAAGGATGATTTGGATACTTTTGTACACATAAATGGTCTCCCACAGTTTAGTTGGAGTCTCCCTTTATGTGTGAACAAAGTTGATCTGCATAAGAGTGTGGGAGGGATTCCAACCGAACTACATGGTCAGGAAGCTGAATTGAAAGATGGAACACAAGATTCAGGTCATCATTTGAATCATGAAGTACAAACTGATGTAGCAGATATAGAACCTGATTTATGTACAACAGGTTCTAGTGTGATTGGGAGCGAGTCGGTAGGAGATGCAAACAATAACGCACTTGCAATAGTTCCACATATCAATAGTTATGTATCATCAGGAGACGATTTGCAACTACAAGTTGGGAAGATATATCATTCGAAGACTGAAGTTAAAAACGCATTGTGTCTACATTCAATTTCTGAATGCTCACAATACAAGATAGTAAAGTCGAAAATGAAGGCAGTGACTGCAAGATGTGTAGATGAAGATTGTAAGTGGAGGGTCCGCTTTTCAATGCTCGGTCAAACAACATACTTCACCACCACAAAGTATGTTTCGACACACACTTGCTCGTTCCATTTGCGGCGGGAGGCAAATAGAGGAGCTTCGTATCACGTAATAGATGATAAGGTTAAGACAATGTAAGTTGCATGTATTTGTTAGATTGAATTTATGTATCTGCTAATGCGTGTGAATTATATGTTATGTATCCTACTTTTAGTGACAATCAAGTTTATGTAGGTACGGTAATTCAAAGAAATTACCTTCGGTGCATCAGATCATCACCGTAATGAAGAGTTTGCATCGAATTGACGCTTGCTATTGGAAGTGTTGGAAAGCTCAAGAGACAGTGAAGGACATGATTAGAGGTACATCGGTGGACAATTATAACACAATATCTGCATACTTATTTATGTTGGTGGAGGTGAATGAAGGAACGGTTGTGGACTTCATACACGACGAGGAGAGTAGGTTCAAATATGTTTTTCTGTCGTTCGGACCGTCCGTTCGGGGTTTGAGTGTGATGAAAAAGGTACATAATAATAAAAACCCTGATTTTGTTTTTGTATTACAGTTCTCTGTTACATAATGTTGGATACACTTGTTTCTGTGCATATATTCATGTTCAGTTTTTTGTGCATAAGTTGGTTTGTGAACACGTCTACGGTTTATGTAGGTAATCACCGTTGATGGGACACATCTTAGTGGAAAATATGGTGGGGTATTGCTAGTCGCCACTGCACAAGATGCAAACCAACAAATATACCCCGTTGCTTTTGGTATTGTTGATAGTGAAAATGATGCATCTTGGAATTTCTTTTTCAAGAATATGAGACGTGTCGTAATGGACAGCAAGGAGCTTGTGTTTGTGTCCGATCGCCATGCATCGATTAAGAAGGGTATAGCATCGAATTACCAACTAGCCTTCCATGGGTAATGTATTTGGCATCTAAAAGGTAATCTGAGGAAGAGGACAAGATCAAACAGGATCCTACAAATGTTCATTGATGCGGCAACGAGCTACAAAGACAGCATTTGCATTGAAATATTACATAAAATATCGGAGGTACATAAGCATATAAATTATGTACTGTATATCTTATATTATGATGATTACCTTACACATGATTTATGTATGTATAGGAGAAACCGAAGGTGGGAGAATTGCTGAATGAAATAGGGATTTCTACGTGGGCACGCTCATTCTCACATGCGAAAAGATACAACATAATGACTAGTAACAACGCAGAGTGTGTAAATGTATTGATGAAAGAAGATAGAGAGTATCCTGTCATGGCAATGCTGGATGAAATAAGGCAATTTATGACCCAATGGTTTGCAGAACGCCGTCAAAAGTCCAAAGCTTGTGTAGAGGTATCGACTCCTAAGATTGAGGCAATTATTCAGAAGCGGTTTGATGCGTGTGCGATGTACTTTGTGTGCGTCCTTGATGCAGAGAAGCTGGAATTTGAAGTAAAGATGTGTGAAGAGCACGTGATTGTTTGTTTGGAGAAGAAAACTTGTACATGTAAGGAGTTTGATATTGAAGAAATACCATGCATATATGTCATTGCAGCTGCAAAACATGTGGGTATGAGTCCATCCTTTCTAGTTGGCAAGTACTATTCATCAGATAGTTGGAGGGCTGGTTATGTGGATATCATCTATCCATTACCTAGTAAGTCAGAGTGGTGTATTCCTACTTCAATAGCAGAAATGAAATGTGAGCCTCCATTGAAGCGTAAAAGGTGTGGTAGAATGCCAAAAGCCAGATTCCGTTCAACATGAAAACAAAGCAGCAATAGGAAATGCAGTTGTTGCGGCTGCAGCGGGCACACGAAGAGGACTTGTCAGAATCAACCAAAATAGAGTTTATGTTTATGTAGATGAACCAGTTTTGACTAATATTGCTTGACTTTGTTGTTTGTTTAACACATTTGGTGGATATTACTATAGTTACGTTTATTTGACTATATTGTGAACTATAACCTCGATTATCATACTTAAAGATACATCATTGAAATTGACAACTGAACTACATAGGTACATAAATCCATCACATATGTTGGAGAACACTCTGTATACTGATGATGTTACATATGCTAGTGCATAAACATACACTTATGTATATGTAAAAGAATTATGTTTGTATTAAACTAAAAAAACAGTGCACAATGGTTCACTACATAATTATGTTGGAACTAAATATATACATAATATAAGATTTGTGCATATCAAAACATTACATAAGGTCAAAGGAAACAATTATGTTCATAATAGATGTCTACATAACAGATCGAAACCGTACATAAACTAACAACACATAAAAGGCTGGATACATAAGTATTTCACAACTTCTTTCTACATAATTATGTTCATGATCAACAGTGCATATTGTTTGAACACAATCACATTTCTTCGGCCCAATTCTTCCACTGTCTTGTAAACACAGCATTTGCAATCTGCTCCCTAACCGCTTGAACGACTTCATCATCTATGTCGCTGAAATTCTTCCTACCAGATGCAAGATATTGAATGTATTTCAACGTGTATATTCCACAGCTACCCCTACAATGCAAAGGGATAAAATGAAATCAGTTTATGTTTCATTATGGTTAACAAATAAAAAATGTAACACAAAATTAATTAGCAAAATACTGTACATACCCATCAGCATTTGTGTTTAAATCATTCTTCCTGATCACTTTCAATGGGATCTTGAGCTTGTCTTCCAGTCTAGAATGCTTACCATAGACCCTCAGAACCTGTGGGAACATAACAGCAAGGGGCTCGATAAGGTGCTGTAATTTGTCCTCCTTTATGTACGTGACTTGTGCGTCGTACACATAAATACACCAATCAAGCAGGT
Organism: Fagopyrum esculentum; assembly: GCA_033239045.1. Lineage (NCBI taxonomy): Eukaryota > Viridiplantae > Streptophyta > Magnoliopsida > Caryophyllales > Polygonaceae > Fagopyrum > Fagopyrum esculentum. The sequence goes on along the minus strand of BSUD01000004.1, from coordinate 41,528,901 downwards.
TTATTTCCAATGCAACCCAGTGAGTGTCCAGAAGGTTGAATGGAGAGTAAATGATGTCGACATCATACAGTGATTTGGGGAACATTTGTGGAACATCCCCGGTGATGACTTGAAACATACTTTCTTTGAAGTTTGGTTTGTCATTCTTAATGTCTAAGAAATTTGAAAATGTTGTATGGTTGTAAGCTCGGGTCCATCCGGTTGGTAGTACAGCGATGCGTCCATATTTTTTTGGATTTTCACAGATGCTCATACGGATATGCATAATCAGCTCATCGATGACCTAATTTACATTATAAACACATGACAATATTATGTAAATGACATAAATAGATATGTACATAAATTCAGTGTAGTATACAAACCTCATTTTTAATCCAACCGCCAGGCTTAATAATGGATTCAATTGTGCCCCTGGATATGGTCTTTATGAAACCTCTTACTGACCCATTCCCGTCTTTGTTTTTGACCCAATTGTATAGGGTTTGTCGCTCTTTTAATGTCAACATACCCATGTGTGGTTCTTTAGGTAGCTTGACATTTTTACGGAAGGGTGTGCGTTTATATTTACTTTCTTTGGGCATTCTTAAACCCACCTTCCTTTTAGGCACGGCTTTTTCAGAATTCTGTACATAAATATACATGTTTTGTTAAGACATAAACAGTTACAAATATAATTTGCACATACATTAGTAATGTACACAATTTCCTACATAATTTGCTACTCTAACAACTGCATACAGTTCATATGCATGAACATTATATACTACATAATATAACAGATTCATAATCCTAAATTTATGTATCAATCACTGGTAGTGTACATAAAGTTGATAGTTTGTCATAAATATATCATACCTCACTGGATTCAGCACCAATTTCCTCGACCATTACATCATCCATGATATCTTTGGTAGGAATTTGATCGACATCAGCTGTTTGATGATCGCTTTCTGTTGCGTGAGATTGATGAACTTCAGCTGACGCATATTGTTTCATAGCATCATTTACACAACTCTTTATGTTCTTTTCAATTCTCTTGCTAGACACGAACACAGTTGTGTCTAACTACTCATAGAGAGAACCTAAGTCTGTTGCATAAGTCGTCAGATCATCAATCAGAATCCCTTGTTCCTCCACTTTTTCACACAGAATACTCTGCACCTTCTGCATTGCATCAACTCTTTCAGCAAGAATGTCCTGTCCCTTTTGTAGTGCATCCATCTTTGACATCAACACTTGAACCCATAATGGTTGTGCTTGTTCAGGTTGAGTGTTGTTTATTATGGACATACATAAGGTACACCATATTTCTGAATATACATAATGTAATATTATTGTACATAAAGTGCAGTTATTTTGCTTACTTAGTTGTGTCATGTGGCACAGGGGTGGACTTCTTTCCCGCAGAAGTATTGACATTATGTTGGTCCTCTGTATGGGGTTCTGAAGGAGTCTGCTCGATATTGAGTGGTGGTGGTGAATCCTTGGCCTTGTTAATGTGTTTTGATGATCTACATATTTGTCAAATGATACATAATATATTTTGTACGTATTAATACATATAATTCATTGTACATAAGCATGTTACATATACATAAGTACATATACATAAGTTTAACCTTGTTGGTTCTGGAGATGGCTTGGGTGTTTGCTTTTTCCTCTTTCCCGTGCTTTTGGACGCAGAACTATATGTGTATATATGAAGTGTTATATTTCTTATACTACATAAATCTAATAAATACATATACATTGATGTAATATATGTAAATATAAATAAATTTAACCTTTTGGCTTCTGGATTGGGTATGGCTTCTTCCAGTTTCCTCTTACCTACACCTTTGGATGCACTGCTAGATGGTTTATCAAGCTGAACCTGTCCTGTTTAATATAATCAACAACGCATGAGTATAATGTTTGATGTAGTACATAAATGTCTACTACATACCATTCAATTTACATAAAATGAAAACCAATGGTTACTACATACCAATGTCTTCTGGTGGGTTCACAAAGTCATCTTTATCATCCTTGTCATCGTTGATTTTTCGAATCACAACTTTCTCAGTACTAGGCCTACATAATAACACAAACAAGGTGTACGTTACATATAACGTAATGTATGAAATAAAACAGTTTACTAATTTTGATTAGAACACACCTAAACTCTTCCTCCTTTGCATGATAAATTAAAGGCCTAGTCACTATGGGGACAACATTATGAAACCCAATACCAAATAGTGCATCAATCCTGTCATCATCACCCTCCATATACCAGCTTTCATAGTCATCCTCTTCCTTCTCAACATCAACTGTCTTAATGTCTTCTGTTTGAAGAGTTTCAGCAATACCCTGGAGCTCAGTATATCCAGGGTATAGCTTGCCACCCTTCCCAGATTTGGATACATACCTGAGGCATGATGGGGTTGCCTCTGCATTGATTATAGTTGCAAAATGCTTTGCAAACTTTGGTATGGAATTGAAGACAAGTATCTACAAATATTACAAAAATGAAAATTATAATTAATCAACACAAATGCTTCATTACACATATGTATACATAACAGTGAGTACATAGATGTTGCAACTCAATCTAATAAATACATAATTCATTAAACATAATGATGTAACACATTTATCATAATGGAATGGGTACATAAGCATAGAATAAATAAAACAATATCAAGTAAATAATAATATGCACATAAGCATGACACAGCTCGGTACTATGTATAAAACCTGTACATATACATAACCATGTTATACATAAGCATGTTACACAGATAGTACATAACAATCAATAAATATTCCTTAACCATTGACAAAATTAGAACCTATACATTACCTGTAATGCCAAAGGGAATCCACCAATCTGGTATCCACCGCTGTTTCTCTCCTTTCCAGCATGGCACGATTGAAATGATCTCCTCGTTATGGTGTAAGCAAAACGACCCCATGGAAATTTGTTGAACAACTCCATGTCACTTAGGAGATTTATAGTGTGCTGCGTTATCAACGTCTTTCCATTCTTTGATGCTAAAACACCTTCAATGAACAAAATGAGTGCCATTTTGTACTTGTTGGGAGACTCCTTCGGCTCATCCTTGAAGATTTGCTCCAATTCATCGTTTGTGCATCTGTCAATCCCAATTACATCTCTCATGTTGACATCCTCCATTTCTTCTACACCTGAGCCAGATTCCGGAGAATTTGGGAGTCCGGTAATCTTACAAAACTTCATGACACTAAACCTCAAAAGAACACTGTTAATTGCAAACCACATTGAGTAATGTCTCCTCGTCTTTACCTCCCTCATTAACATAAAGTGAATGAGCTGGTTGGACATTTTGATTTTAGTGCTCATCTCCAACAGAGGCCCAAAAATGGACGCCTTAAGTCTGTTTTTATTAGCTGTAGATAGCTCATCCAAAATCATAGATATTAGAGGAAGCCTCATATAGCTATTGATTCTGCCATTTATTGATTTCTTTGTTTCTGTCCATATGTAGGTAAACTGCATAAAAATAAAATGGAAAATGCGTTTATCTTTATGATCAACAAATGTAAACTATGTGGTGCAAATTTCAATTTACTAACCTTTATCTGTGGGTTATCAGAATTTATTAGCCTATTGACATCTTGCGTACAGGAACCACCCATCTCTCTCCGCTGAAATGTACATAAGGTAAAATACTTCATTATCAACTACTAAACTAATACTATATACAATATTGTACATAAATAAGAAAATAACTGATATGAATATGGAAATGTAATCAGAAACTATTAAAAGTAGAAATGATATAACATAATAGTGATTAAAGATTAATTTATGTTTTTATGTGCTTGATTATACTGTTACATAAGTCCTGTGACTAATATAGCAATTTGATTTCAAATATTCACCTTTTTTATGCGACGAGCCTGTGCTTCATCTCTTTGTTCCTTGGTTTGGTTTTTGACAGCCATTTGTTTCGTTGTTATCATTTTGTTCTTCAAACACATAGTAAATAGAAAAAATTCTCAGTCAATTTCTGGCTAAATACTACATTACATAATTTGTCTGTATATGTTAAATGTCCTACATAATATTATGCACATAATAGCTACATAAACATTGCAATAACAGAAAAAGCATTGTACATGACCTACAATGCATACATAATACAAACTCAAACATAATTCTGTCAACCATAACTTGAGACAGTCAAAAACTTGGAACATAGACTAATACACTCAGTTCATAAGAAATTAAAGTACATATTGTTCAAACATAAACTGAGTCATTCTATAAGTATGTACATATTCCTCATACATAAACTTATTACTTATGTGATAAAATAAGATACATAAATGTATGAATCATACTGTAATTACATACATAAACTGCGATACAGAATTTATATGATACAAAATCAAATATATCAAAGTAAGTACATAATCGTTAAGGATAAACTAACACATTCTGTAATTATGTACAAAAATGATATACAGGGGATACATAATGTAATATATAACAGTTGCCATCCTCTGTTATGTACATAAATCTGATTCATACTATAATTACATACATAAAATGGTATACATACATAATTCATCCAATATTTGAAGTTACAAACCATACATTTACATAAATAAGACCATCGACCACAAAAATAACACAGTGTTATGGGAAAGTATCAGTACATAGACTTCTTCTTTATATAAAACACATGAAAACATAATTTATGTACATAATCTTTCATCACTGTTAATTCGAATACATAAATTCCACAGAAATGGCTAATTTCAAAATTAAGTTCCATAACAGCCAAAAACAGATCTGTTCTTCTTTGTGTCGTCGGATTCAAAAACCTAATCGAATATAAATCACAAAATCATGCTTCATAACACATGCAAGGCCGAGAGAATGAAAGTCCATGTAGTTACAGATCAACAATGGCGGTTTTGAGTATGGATTTTAGGGAAAACGTTCATCAACTATTTTCGATTTGAACGAAAATCGAAGCCATTAAAATGGTATAATGTTGAGATAATTTGGAATACTTACAAGGATCGATTGTCGTTAAACAAAGAATAGCTCAGCAAAGATGTTGAAGACGGTCGAAGTTGAAGATTTGAAGATGGAGGTTGAGAATGGAGAATCGCACGATACAATGGAGGTGTAGAATGGCGCTTCCTTTTTGGATGAAATGATTAGGAAAGAAGACGAACCGCCAGATACCGTATCAAACAGTTGCCGTTTTTTTAAATTTTATTATCTTTAACTTTTAGGCAGTTAATATGCTACATTACTAATTTGCCCTTAACTAGCTACCTTATTAACCATCATTTATAATTTCTTTTAGCTTTATTTTCTGGAAGAAAAATAGAGGGGCCTATTTTGTATCATGGATACAAAAAGGGCCCTTCTACACCAATTTTCTCTTTAAAAATCTAGAAGCTAAATCCCAACTTTTTTTTTTTAATTTTCTAATTTGGTCCACTAATTAAAATAGGACAATAATTTATTATTATTATTATTATTATTATTATTATTATTATTATTATTATTATTATTATTATTATAAAAATACTAATAATCGAAGGTAAAACAAATTACATGCCGTTGGATGGGAGTCGAATAACAAGTTGGGCTCCGCATCCCTTTTGAATGGTAAACTCACCTAGTAAAAAAAACAAGTACTCCTACTATATCCGGGCAACTCTTTAGCAACCGAACCCAATCTTTTAAGTAGTTTCACCGCGTCGTCACCCAGGTCGCCAAACGTGGAAAAGGAAAGGGAAGAAAGTGATACCCCATGGAGCTACAAACCTCCGCATACTTCTTTCTCTTATTATCAGCAGCGAACCTCACAGCTTTACCCGGAATGAAGCTAGAAAGGCAAGGCGAAGAGAAAAGAGATGTACCAGTGATGTCTACACATGTGTCTTTGCCTTGGAACCAATTATAGAAAAAGATATCGGCCGGACGCAGATCCCCACCACCACCATCAATCATACCAGTATGAACCTCTTTTCGAACAGATTGAGATCCCAATCTTATTATTATTATTATTATTATTATTATTATTATTATTATTATTATTATTATTATTATTATCATTATTATTATTATTATTTTATAATAATAAAACCGAAGGTAAAACACATTACAAGCCGTTGGATGGGAGCCGACTAACAAGTTGGGCTCCACATCCCTTCTGAATGGTAAACGCGATCCTATTCAGAATAAAGCAAGTACTCCTACTATATCCGGGCAACTCTTTAGCAACCGAGCCCAACCTTTTAAGAAGTTCCACCGCGTCGTCACCCAAGTCGCCAAACGTAGAAAAGGAAAAGGGAAGAAAGTGATACCCCATGGAGCTACAAACCTCAGCATACTTCTTCCTCTTGTTATCAGCAACAACCCTCACAGCTTTACCCGGAATGAAGTTAGACAGGCCAGGCAAAGAGAAAGGAGATGTACCAGTGATATCAACACAAGTGTCTTTGCCCTTAAACCAATTATATAAAAGGATGTCGGCCGGGCGCAGCTCCCCACCTCTATCATCAACCATACCAGTATGGACCTCTTTTCGGACAGAGATCCCAATCTTAAGACACTCATCAAAAAAGACATCATGCACCATGTTATGCCGATGCTTAATACCAACCTGTGCAGCACAAGCAAGAGCATGGTCACCCCAAGCGTCCCAAATGCCCTTCTCACAAGCTGGGCACTTGGAACCCTCCCTAAACATCTCAATGCTCAAGCGATACTTAATGACGGTACGAAAAGTATCCGGGTTCATAACTTGACCAAGACCAGCAACCGGGACCGCTTTAAGCCAATGTTGAGCCAGGGGTAGCCTCAAGTTTTCAACTAAGGCCTTCTGCCTAACTGTAAGTTCAAAGTCCATCAGAAAACCCTTCATCACTACGAGTATCAAACTTTCCAAGGTTATCTTTGCCATTATTATGGGCAAAGCACGTAGATCCAAAAGGTTTAAAATAGGAAATGTTTGGCCTTCGACCTTTGAAGAGTTCGTAAGAAGTCTTTTTCAAAATGGGACGTATCAAATATCTATTTAAGATGTAGTTGGTTGGGTTAACAACCTCAGCCCAAAAGCTTTTTGACAAACTATTTTCTAAAAGCATAGTCCTAGACATATCCTCCAGAGTGCGGTTCTTACGTTCCACAACTCCATTCTATTAAGGTGTTATAGGAGCTAAAACGTTGTGTGAAATACCATATTTTGCACAAAACAAATCAAATTTGAGTTGGTCAAATTCTCTACCATGATCACTTTGAACGATAAGTAGGTTTTTCAAATTTTGCAACTCCTTACAAAGTTTTGAAAACTCATACAAAGCTTCAGATTTTCTCGTAAGAATGAGATCCATGTAAAACAAGAATAATCATTGATAGCATGTATTATAGTCTATGTTTTGGGATTGGTTTGGACGTTTTATCTTCATAAATCTGCATGCATGGATGTATATTCTTGATCATTATGTTGTTTTGTTTACCTTTGAAAGAATCGAGGTCTACACCTAGTTTTGTTGTAATTGTAGGGAAAATAACACGTTTTGGAGCGATATGGAGCTAAGGGATCTAAGGAGTCATTAGAGCTACATTATGGAACATTGAGGAGCTACAAGAAAGGCTTAGGAACTATGGAAGTTGGACAGAAGTTTGATTTTGGACTAGATTAGAGAGATTTACACGTAGCTGAGGATCACCTCGGATGGTTACAGTACCATCTCGACCGAGGTGACTTCCCTAGGCTGGATCGAGACGGACGGCCCATGGCCCATATGATCTTTTATTCATGGCACAAGATCTTTTATTTTTGGCAAGTGATTTTCCTATATATTAGGATGGATTTTCTGGATGGAAGGATGTCTAGTTGGTTGGTTAGTTTGGAAGATTGAAGATAATCCAAGGAAGGAAGGAAGTTGGCTTTGAAGATAAAGTTGAAGATTTTGAAGGAAGTTGTAAGGTTTTCTTAGATTGTTTGATTATTGTCTTTTGGTTTGTGATTGAGGAACGCAGTTTGTTGTTTGTTTGATTGTTTGATTGAGTGATTATTGAGACCTTTGTGCTAAGGTTTTCTTGTTTGGATATTGCATCTTTTCTTATATATTTGATATTTGTTATCATGATGATCATTGGCTAAGTTCTTTGTGAGATTCTAGGGTGATTGGCTGAAAGTTTTGGGAAAGACGATAAAAGAATGAGCCTTTATCCTAGAGGACCCTGAAAGCTCGAGCCAAACCTTAACCGAACCTCACCTCGGTTGGTTCATAAAACATCTCGACCGAGGTCGATATGAACTGAGCGATGTGTGAACCAAATCTAATCCAAACCTGAGTTGAGGTTTCAATTTGTCAAATCCTATCCTTGTTTCACCTTTCCTGGTCCATACGCAAGCCTAGGATGAGACTTACCCGGTGATTCCTTTGCTTGTATACCGTTGATGATGAGTGTTAGGTAATAAAGGTTTATCCTTTATTAGGGTTTGAGTGTGCCTTCATCATACCTTTGTGAGTTAGCCTGAGACTTACCCGGTAAAGGTTAGTTCTATCCCCTTGGGTGCTGTGTTGGTTTGAGATTATAGTTCCTTTCCTTAGTTCCTTGAGACTTAAACGATGAGAGGATCTTTGGTTTTGGAAAGTGAGTAGTGAGACTTACCCGGTGATCTATTCCCACCTTAGAAATACCTTCCCTTGCAAACCTCAGCTTTGTCCATGTTATCCTTTGAGATCTTGAGTTGGAACCACAACTGGATGCTTTTTGACCTCTAGAATCTGCATTTTCTTTATCTGATTATTACATGATCTTTGATACCTTTGCTTTGTTTCTTGTTTTTGATTGACCACCTGAATTGCCGTGCTTTGTTTCACCATAGTCTCTGTGTTCGACCTTGGAGTATTTCCTGGTATTACAATTGATCCGTACACTGCGGGTTCGCATATTGTTTCAGGCTTATATTTTAGGTTATAAATTTAAAGCTATATTGTTCACCATACACACACGTCTGAGAGCGAACAAGTTTTTGGCGCCGTTGCTGGGGACTTGGTCAAGACCAAGTTTGGATTTGGTTGTCTTTTAGGGATGCTTCCCTTGTTGCTATTGATTACTTTACTTGAGTGATTTCACAGGATCTTTCTTTAGGTTTATGCGAAGAACTCGTGCTAGGAAGGAAATCGTACCCTACGATCCCGAACTAAAAAAGACATACAAAAGGAGATTGAAAGAAGCTAAGATGGCCGATCAAGATAATCGAGATCTTGAAGCCGAATTGAAGGATGCATTGGAACAACTTTGACTCAGTAAAGAAGAATTACAGAGAGAGAAAGAGGAGACTCGTGCAAGAATTGAAGAGATTCAAGCTGATATGGCCGCTCTACGAGCTCAGATTTTACCTTGACCGGTCCCAATTGCTCGACCGAGGTAGGATCCAGTCCTAGTTGCACCGACCGAGATACACCCACCACCTCGGATGCCGGCCATGGTAGACCGAGGTGATCTTTTTGCTGGAGTTCCGCAAACCCTAGGTCAGAGGATGGACCAGAATCAGCAAGTGTGGAGTCCAGGAGTCAATCTAGGAGATCCAGCTGAGCATGATTATGAACTTCGACCGCAAGTTCTAACCATGATTCGACAATGTCAGTTTTGAGGTTTGGAGAGAGAATCTCCACATCAACATTCACAAAATTATGAGATTTTGATGGAGACTTTGAGACCATCAAGAGTGAAGGACAACAATTACAAGTTAAGGCCTTTCTACATCTCATTGAAAGACAAGGCGCTTGCTCGGTATCAATCTCTTCCAGCTGGAAAAATCAACAAATGGGAAGAGATGACTACGGAGTTTCTTACTAAGTTCTTTCCCCCATCAAAGATCACTAAATTGAGGAGTAAGATCAATGTTTTTATCATGAAAGACAAAGAAAGTTTGTCCAAGTCATGAGAAAGGTTCAAGGACCTTTTGTTGGATTGCCCTCATCATAGGATTCCAAAGATTGAGTTGCTAGAGATTTACTTCAAGGGGTTGGATGAGGAAACCCAATTCAAACTCCAATCACTTTCTGCTGGAGCTTTTATGAATACACCAGTTGATGAAGCTTGGGAGTTTATTCAGAAGCAAGCTTTACAGATGGAGAAGTACTCCCAACAAAGAGTTGAAGATGGAGCGAAGCGAGTGAGCTTTCTGGATATGAGTCTCACAATTTCAAGTGCTGCTCAACTCACTACGCTCAACAATGAAGTCAAGGCTTTGAAGGAGCTTTTATTAGCTCAAACTAAGGCAACAAAGGATCAAGATTTTGGATATTTGGGGAGAGGAAACTATCAAGGGCCGACGAACAAGAATTACAACAACAACAACAACAACAACAACAATTGGAGATCAAATCAACAAAACCCCAATAACACTTATTCTCATGCTGAAAATGCTCTTAATCCCCCTTCTTCTTCTTCTTCTTCTACTCCATTGAGGATCCAGGAGTTGTCATCAAGCTCATCCCAGCTGCCCAAGGAGAAAGTGTACGCTGTGTTGGAAGCTATTTTGACAAAGCTCAACACTATGGAGAATTCTGTGAACTCATTTTCGAAGGCACAAAAAGCCCTAGAACATCAAGTTTTCAACAAGACTAATGAAACACCAAGAGATCTTGGTAAACTTTCACGAAGGACAAAGAACAACCCAAAAGGGCAGGTCATGGCAATCACCACACGTAGTGGATTGAAGACTGTAGATCTAGTACCTCGGTCGGACCACGATCAAACGAGGAACACCTCGGTTGAGGTGCCAACCGAGATGGAGCCCCATAAAGCGAAAGAAAAAGCTGATGTTTATGTTCCACCACCTGCTTACAAACATCCACTCTCGTTCCCTCAGTCTAGCGCGCGGGCACATCTAGACTAGCACTTTGGTAAGTTTCTTGACCTTATAGCTACATATTAAGATCCCTTTCATTGATGCCATCCTAGGAATGCCCGCCTATGGGAAATTTCTGAAAGAGATCTTGTCAAGGAAGAGAAAGTTGGAAGACTTTGGAGAAGTGCGGATAACCTCTAGATCTTTGGAGCTCATTCAAATCAAAGGAGGACATGCCTCCTAAGTTGAGAGATCCCGGTTCATTTTGCATTCCCATCCAAGTTGGGGATGTGACATATGATGCGCTGATCTAGGAGCTACTGTGAGCATCATTCCTCTAGCACTTTGTGAGAAGATCGGCCTTGGAGATCCCAAGCCCGTGAAGATAACGTTATAAATGGCGGATCGTTCCATTACCCGTCCCGTCGGAATCTTGGAGGACGTTACCGTAAAGCTAGGTAGTTTCTATATACCTATAGACTTTTTTGTGTTGGACATTCCCGTAGATTATCCCATTCCTATCATTCTCGGAAGACCATTACTCGCAACATCGGGTTGCAACATTGATTGTAAGAACACCAAGTTGTCATTCAACATTGGTGGCGATCATGTGGAGTTTGCACTTTTGGCTACAATGAAAGGAGAGACTTTGGAAGATGATATCTTCAACATCTATGATGAAGAAGATTCTCGAGAATTGGTGAGTTCTATCCTAGTTAAAGATCCTCTTGAGAAAGTTTTGAGTTTCATTATGATGGAGGAAGGTGTAGATGTTTTGTGTGATGCAGATGTACAAACCTTGGAAGCATTGGAAGCATATCTAGGAGTTGGATTCGACGATCTCATTCAGGAGACGAAAAGCACGTTAGGTTTCGGTCCCAGTTCCAGTACCTCGACCGAAACGGTTTCCGGAGCAAGCGAGGTGGCCTTCTCTGGAGAACATCTCAGTCCATCATCTCGATCCATGACCGAAACAGTTTCCAAAGCAAGCGAGGTGACCTTCTCTAGAGAAGATCTCGGTCCATCATCTCGGTCCACGACCGAGACAGCTTCCAAAGCAAACGAGATGGAGTCAATTGAGGACCACCTCGGTCTAGCACCTCGACCTAACCCTAGATACCTCGAGAAGGATAATTTGTCCATTGATGATTCATTTGATGACCATTCGTAGTTGGTGGAGCATTGGGTTCGCCAAGTTTCTGATGGTAAAGAGCCTTGGTATGCTGATATTGTTAACTATCTTGTTTGTCAGGAAATACCTCCGGGATTAACATACGCTCAAAGGAAAAAATTCTTCAAAGACGTACGTCACTACTATTGGAATGAACCTCTACTCTTCAAGAGAGGTCTTGATGGGATACTTCAACGATGCGTTCCGGAGATGAAACTGCTAGTGTCATACGGCATTGCCACTCACTTCCTTGTGGAGGACATGCTAGCGCTCACAAAACATGCGTTAAGGTATTACGTTCCAGTTTCTTTTGGCCTACATTATTTAAGGATGTGCAAGCGTTTGTTGTCTCTTGTGATGCATGTCAAAGAACAGGGAGTTTGCCTAGAAAGAACGAGATGCCGCTTAACAACATTCAGGAAGTTAAAATCTTTGATGTGTGGGGAGTTGATTTTATGGGACCTTTCCCATCATCCGCATGGAACCTTTACACCTTCTTAGTTGTTGATTATGTTTCTAGGTGGTTGGAAGCCATTGCCTCTCCCACTAATGATGTCGTGGTGGTTGTGAAGTTCTTCAATAGAACTATTTTTCCACGTTTTAGGACACCGCGCATCATCATCAGCGACGGAGGGACACATTTCATTAATTGGAAGTTCAAGGCACTTCTATCAAAGTATGGGGTGACCCACGAGGTAGCAACCCCTTATCAACCTCTAACTAGTGGGTAGGTGGAGATCTATAATAGAGAAATCAAGGCAATTTGGGAGAAGACCGTTTCAAGGACAAGGAAGGATTGGTCCATGAAGTTGGACGATACTCTTTCGGCTTATAGGACCGCATTCAAGACTCCCATTGATATCACCCCTTATAATTTGGTATATGGGAAGTCTTGTCATCTAGCCGTTGAGCTGGAACATAAAGCATATTGGGCAATCAAGTGGCTGAATTTCGACATCAAGGAAGCTGGAGAGAAGAAACTTTTAGACATTAATGAGCTGGAAGATTTGCGCTTAAACACTTATGATAATGCCAAAACCTACAAAGAAATAACGAAGAGATGGCATGACAAGCATATCCTCCCTAAGGAGCTTAGAGAAGGAGATCTTGTTCTACTCCTGCCTCCACCTCATTCCTAGTAAGTTGAAATCTAGATGGATAGGACCTTACATTGTGAAAAATGTTTTTTCCCATGGTGCAGTTGAAATATGGGGTGAAGCTAGCAGAAGCTTTAAGGTCAACGGTCATAGGTTGAAGAAGTATCAACCGGAAGCTCTGGGTGGGGAGATCGCACCCTTGCACCTTGTTTGAAATGACGTACGGTCCAACTAGCGACCTTAAACCAAGCGCTTCTTGGGAGGCAACCCAAGGTATTGCTTTCTTTTCCCTTTTCTAGTTTAGTTTAGATAGTTTGCTTTGTGTTTTGTGTGTCCTCCTAGACAAGAATCAGGTATTCTCTAAGAAGGATTTACAACTCAGGAGATACATGGAAGGACTAACGTTCAAGAAATTGAGAAGATGGAGTTTTACTGAGACACATCTCGGATGCTGTCATAGTGCCTCGACCGAGGTGTTCTCCATCAACCGAGGTGCTCTTATTTGACAACCACCTCGCTCTGACACCTTGATCCATTCAGAATCACCTCGACCGAGGTGAAATCAAATTCAGTGAGGGGTATAAAAGGAGCCCAACTTTCTCTCTCCTCTCACCTTCCTCCCTCTCTTTGCCCTCCTCGACCGCGGCGACCCACTTGCTCAAAATTCTCAAATCAAGTTCGTTTTCAACGATTTTTGGCTTCAAATCCTCAAGAGAAGTCCAAGAACAAGTTCTCAAGGAACAAATAGCACAAAAATCGACTAGAATCTACCCATTTTGGGTATTTTATTCGAAAACCCTAACTTGGTTCTTTTCTTTGATTCCGCTCAGATTTGGCTTTGGTTGCCACTGTTTGTTGATAAAAAAAAAGATATAATTATCCCTTAGGAAGCAGTTGGTAGTGATTTTAGGTGGAAAAGCTTACAGATTTAGGATCTCGAATCACCTAGCGACTTCGCCTCGATTGCCCCTTCTGCGTCTCGGCCGAGGTGTTCTTGATCCGACCGAGGTGAATTTCAGAGATGAGTAATCCAAGGAGATCTGATCGCCAGTTGACTCTGAGGGATAGACCTAGAAGTTCCCATCACTCTTCTCCTTCCCCTCCTTCTCAGACTACAGTCCTGGAGATCCACGAGCGATTCCAGCGGGACTTGGTTAGTGCTCATAGAATATACATTATTACATCGAGGAGAAGTAAGCACGACATCACTAGATAAACCATTTTGAACTTCACATTTTTCTGAATCAAAGATCACTTTGTTACCTTTATCACAAATTTGAAAATTGGGCTAAGCATGTTATATTTTAGTCCGTCAACAAGATAAACTTCGTCAATAAAGTTAGATGAATTATAACCGATTTTACCTATACCAATGATGTTATCACCAAGAGTAATGGTTCTAGATGATTGCTTCTTTAAATCTAAAAATAGTGAACTTTTTACACTCATATGTCTTGAGCAACCACTATCTAATATCCATTTATGCTCCTTAATCTTGGTGATATCTTGCAAAACAACAAACTTTAACCTTTTCGGCTAGACCAAATGGCAAATTTTGATTCATACTCAAGTTCAATCATGTTTGGTGGTATAGTACCTTTAGGATCCCATATTTGTTTAACCTGTTCTCTTAGACATAGAGGATAAGTGTTTTGTATGATGTAGGGATCATTTCTCCTATAAGTGCAAGTTGATTTTAGCTTTAACAAAAGTGGTTACCCTTTTTCTAGAACAAATTTTGTTGTAACCAAGACCATTTTTGTTAAGAGTGGATTGTTGTTCACCCATCATCCTTTCGAGATTAGCTTTAGAACGAGTGAATTGAATGAGTGCAGTCTTCTGATCTCTACATTTTACAGTTAGATCAATCTTCTCTTTCTCTAGATTAGTATAATCTTGATGTAGAGAAGAGAGATTTTCCTTAAGAATTGCAATTTCTGATTCCAATGCCTTGGCATTAGCGTCAAGGTCTAACTTTGAAGTTTTTAAATTTTCAACTTCCAGAGACAATTAACCAACTCTTTTCTCTTGTTCTATTAGCTTTTCTCTTAAAAGGATTGTTTCAATTCTATGTTCTTCTTCACTAATGATCATATTTTGCAAGAATTCAGCATGCTCTTTGCTAGGTTTAGACATTAGGATTCTTACCACTCCTTCAAGGTATTGTTTGGGATCTTCTTCTTCATCGGCCATTAAGCATAAGTTTTCTTGATCATTTTCATCATCCGAATCATTTGAAGAATCTGAGTCACTCCATGATGCTACCATAGCCTTCTTCTTTCGATCATTCTTTTAGTATTTGTTCCTCTTCTTTTGTGGACAATCCTTAACGAGATGATCTGCTTCTCCACATTCCAAACAAGTTAGTACCTTAGTATTCTTATTAGGATTAGAAAACTTACCTTTATGTTTTGATGATCGTGGATAGTCTTTGTTTGCAAACTACTTCTTCATTTGTAGAATTCTTGCAAGACCTCTTGAAATCAAGGCAAACGGATCTTCCTCATCATCATCACTCAGACTCTCTTCATCATCCGTTGGAATGTTATCCTTCTTGGATTTTAAGGCAAGGTTATTTGCGTTTGAAGAGGGCTCTCCATCTTCTTCACCAAGAACCATTTCGTGAGTGATGAGTTTTCCAAGTAGGTCATCAAGAGGTAGAGTTGATAAATTTTGGGCTTCCTCAATGACGGTCACCTTTGGTCCCCACTTAGCTTTAGGCAAACTCCTTAGGAATTTTCTTACTTTTTCTTCGTTTGTGAAGACCTTTCCAAGAAAGTCAAGGTTATTCACATTTTCAGTGAATCTTGTGAACATCTCTTTGACCTTCTCATTTGATGTCATCTTCAACAATTCGTATTGTCTGAGGAAGATGATAATCTTTGTCTCCTTGACTTGACTTGTTCCTTCATATGTGACTAATAGCTTGTCCCATATTTCCTTTGCACTTTTGCATGATGAGACACGATTGAATTTGTTATTGTCTAATCCACAATAGAGCAAGTTCATAGCTTTGTAGTTCTTATCAACACTCTCCAAGTCGGTTTGATTGAAGTCGGCTTCTTTCTTTGGAACCTCGACTCCCTCAATAGTGGTGACTGGAACTTTTGGTCCATTCTTAACTATGCTCCATAGTTCCATATCCTGGTCAATGATAAACATTTGCATTAGTGCTCTCCAATGGGCAAAGTTGTTACCACGTAAGAGGGGTGGTCGAGAGGTAGATCTTCCTTGAGCGAATCCTACATCACCTACAAAGTTCATGATTAGTCTCACTGATGGTTAAATCAATATATGTGAGTCTAGCTCTGATACCAATTGAAGAACCAAGTAGGTGATTAATAAGGAGAGAAATACTCTAGAAGGGGGGTTGAAGAGAGTATGGAAACTTTTCAAAATATTGGACATCAAGGCTTTGAAATGAATCTCAAGCCCTTGACTTCGAAACCTGCAGAAAGTTGTTAGTCACAATATAAGCGATATAAGGTGCGGAAATTAAAAGATCGACACACGATATGTTCACGAAGTTTAGCCCTATTAGCCTACGTCTTTGTTCTAGGGTTTCTCATCCCTAGGATATAACTATCTATTACCTGCTTAATGAGTCCTAGATACAACCTAGAAGAACTCTCTTTCTTCTCTCAATGTAGCCTCAATGCTACGATCTAGTCAACTCCTATCTAGCAATAATAGCATAGTTAGTTCGTAGAGTAACACTCTTGATTATAACACTGGAATGATATGCCAATGTAACTCTTATGTTTATCTCACTCTAACAATTAAAACTAAGTACGCTCAAAGAGGAAGTTAACTTTTGGATCGATGAAGAAGACTTTGATTATTTCACTTGTAAGCTCTTGTCTTCTACGTTCATCGATGGTTTCTTTTATATCTTATGTGGAGGTGCCTTCTACTAGTCGTTGCTTTCTAGTCGTTGCAACTTCTTCTCTCCACAGATGCCTTGTTTGGTGAACAAGATCTTCTCGTGTGGAATCCTTTTGTTTAGCCATTGTGAGTAAGATCGTCTTGTATCCGTTTAAGTGAATCTTCAACTGAGATCTTCTCTTCAACCGTTCGAAATCTTCAACAAACTCTTGATAGCCGTTTGATATCTTCAAGGAGATCTTCTCTTCAAACGTCTATCTACTCCAACAAGATCTTTGATAGCATGAATTATAGTCTATATTTTGGGACTTGTTTAGATGTTTTATCTTCAATAATCTGCATGTTTGGATGTATATTATGTGATTATATTGTTGTTTCATCTACCTTTGTGGGAATCGAGGTCTACACCAAGTTTCGTTGTAATCGTAGGTAAAATGGAACGTTTTGCATCAAAATGGAGCTAAAAGAGCTAAGGAGTCATTGGAGCTACATTCAGGAGCTTAAGGAAGAATCCAAGAATCATGGAAATAGATTGAAGTTTCACTTTGGACCATATTTGATGAGATTGCACATTCAGTTGAGTCACCTCGGTCAGCTACAGTACCATCTCGACCGAGGTGATCCAGAGGAGCTGCTCGACCGAGGCGAACACCTTGGACGCGGCGAGAGATATTTTATTCTTGGCTAAGATCTTTTATTTTTGGAAAGAGTATCTTATATTTTTAGGCTGAATTCTTGGAAGGAAGAAGATAATTTAGCCCATATATTTTACCTACTTTATGGGAAAATATCTTTCTAAGATCTTTTATCTTTGGGAGGTAATTTCCTATAAAAAGGGTTGGATTTTCCACAAATCCAAGATCCGCTAATCGTGCTTAGACTCCTGCAAACATCCGCTAACGGCAAGAGACCGTGCTTATACAACCACTACAACTGGGGGATTTGAAGAACCTTTTTGAAGGTTGAAGGAAGATTGAAGGAAGGAAGTTGATAACTTTTATAGCTTTTATTAAGGGTTTTGTAAGATTCTCTTAGATTCCCTTCTTGTTGATTGTCTTATTGGATTGTGATCCAAGGAACGCTTGTTTGTTTAATAATTGATTCAGTTATTGAAGCCTTGTTCTTAAGATTTTCTTGTTCAATTATTCACCTTCTTCCCTTATACTTGATTATTGCTTTCATGATGATGATTGACTAATTTCCTTGTGTGATTCTAGGGTGATTGGCTGAAGGTTGTGGGAAAAACAATGATAGAATAATCTTAATTCCAGTAGGACCCTGAAAGCTCGAGTCTTTATCCTTAACCCTAGAACATCTCGCTCAGTCGATGAACATCTCGGTCGGGGTGGAATTCGTCTGACTGAGGTGACTATTCTGATCAGAAACTGAGAGTTAAGTGTTAGAGTTTGCCAAATCCTGTTCTTATTACACATTTCCTGGTTCAATGCAAGCTTAGGATGAGACTTACCCGGTAATTCCTTTGTTTGTTTACCAAAGATCATAAGTATAGGTAATAAAGGTTTATCCTTTATTGGGGTTTGAGTGTGCTTTCATTCCATCTTTGTGAGTTAGCCTGAGACTTACCCGGTAAAGGTTGATTCTATTCCCTTAGGTGGAGTGTTAGTTTGAGGTTATAGTTCTTTTCCTTAATTCCTTGAGACTTACCCGGTAATAGAAGTTACGGTTTGGGATTAGTGAGTAGTGAGACTTACCCGGTGATCTATTCCACTTTAGTAACACCTTCCTTTGCAAAATCTCAGCTTTGTCCACTTATCATTAGATCTTGAGTTGGAACCACAACTAGATGCTTTAATCCCTAGAATTGCATATTTCCTTAATTGACTTTTTATCATCTTTGATTGTTTTAATCGCTTTTGTGGTTAGTAGTTGCATTGACAACCTATACCTGTTTTGTTTCACTAAGTCCATGTGATCGACCCTTGGAATTTCTTGCTTTTCACTACGATTGACCCGTACACTGAGGGTTCGCATCCTTGTTTTAAGCTTACATCTAGGGTTATAAATTTAAAGCTTGCAAACACCGTTTGGAGCGAACAAGTTTTTGGCGCAGTTGCCGGGGACTTGGTCTAGACCGAGCCGGTTGTGGTTGGCTTTCCGGGCGCTTGCCCCTGTTTCTACTAACCACTCTACTTGAGTGACTTTCGCAAGTTCTTTTTTTTAGGTTTATGCGAATAACCCGCGTTGGGAAGGAAATTGTCCCCTATGATCCCGAACCAGAAAAGACATACAAAAGACGCTTGAAAGAAGCGAAGATGGCCAACCAAGACATTCGCGATCTTGAGGCCGAATTGAAGGAGGCGTTAGAACAACTACGCCTCAGTAAAGAAGAACTGAGACTGGAAAGGGAAGAAACTCGCACAAGGACTGAGGCGATCGAAGCAGATATGGCGGTTTTACGAGACCAGTATCTACCTAGACCGAACCCATATCCTCGACCGAGGCAAGACCCTGCTCCAGATCCTCGACCGAGGAAGAATCCAGTACCTGATGCCCCGGCCAAGATACTTCCACCTCGGATGCCAGTCCGAGATGTTCTTTTCGCAGGTATTCTACAGACCCTAGGGCAAAGGATGGACCCCAATCAGCAACTGAGGCGTCCAGGAGTCAACCTAGGTGATCCAGCGGATCATGATTATGAGCTTCGACCACAAGTTCTTTCCATCATTCGCTAATGCCAGTTTGGAGGGCTAGAGAGGGAATCTCCGCATCAACATCTACAAAACTATGAGATCTTGATGGAGACCTTGAGACCTTCAATAATAGAAAACAACAACTACAAGCTAAGGCCTTTCTACTTCTCTTTGAAAGATAGAGCACTTACTTGGTATCAATCTCTTCTTCCAAGAAAAATCAATACTTGGGAGGAGATGACGACGGAGTTCTTGACTAAATTCTTTCCCCCCTCTAAAACTGCTGAAATGAGAGGGAAGATTAATGCATTCATCATGAAGGACAAGGAGAGTTTGTCCAAGTCATGGGAGAGATTTAAAGACATTCTTTTGGATTGCCCACATCATGGGATTCCAAAGATAGAGTTGTTGGAGATATACTTCAAGGGACTGGACGGAAACACCCAGTTCAACCTTCAACTACTATCCGCCGGTACGTTCATGGACATGCCGATTGACGAAGCTTGGGAGTTCATAGAGAAGCAAGATTTGCACATGGAGAAATACTCCCACCAAGGAGCTGAAGGTGGAGTTAAAAGAGTCAACTTTCAAGATGCTCCACCTAACAATGATCAACTCACTTCGTTGAAGAATGATGTGAAGCAATTGAAAGAACTTTTGGTAGCTCAAACCAAGAAGGAAGATCAAGGATCAAGGAACAACAATGGATACCGTAACAACGGTTCCCGGAACAACAACTACAACAACAATAGAGGATCCAACAGCAATAATTGGAGGGCAAACAACCAAAATTCGGGTAACCCTTACTCTAACTCCAATTCGAATGACTCCTCTAATTCTTTCCTCTCTTCTTCTTCTTCTTCTTCTACTCCATTGAAGAGCCAAGAGCAAGGATCGAGTTTGTCCCAGCCGGAAAAGAAAGATGTGGTGCTGGAGGCCATCTTGATCAATCTCAACTCTATGGAGACGTCCATGACTTTATTTTCGAAGGCACAAAAAGCCTTAGAACAACAATTCTTTAACAAGGCGAATGAAGCGCCAAGAGATCCAGGGAAGCTTCCAGCAAGGAAGGAAAGCAACCCCAAGGGACTAGGAGAGCCCAAGCCGGTGAAGATACGTTATACATGGCGGACCGCTCCATTACCCATCCCGTGGGCATTTTGGAAGACGTTCCGGTTAAGTTAGGTAACTTCTATTTACCTATAGACTTTGTTGTACTTGACATTCCCGCAGATTATCCTGTTCCTATCATTCTCGGGAGACCATTTCTAGCAACTTCGGGTTGCAATGTGGATTGTAAGAACGCCAAGTTAAAATTCAACATTGGCGGAGATGAAGTGGAGTTTGCATTACTTGCGGCAATAAAGGGAGAGCAGCTAGGAGATGATATCTTCAACATCTATGATGAAGAAGAATCAAGAGAATTTGTGAGCTCTATCCTTATTAAAGATCCACTTGAAAAAGTTATTAGTTTTAGCTTAATGGAGGAAGGTATAGATGCTTCTTGTGATGCAGATATACGGAGCTTAAAGGCGCTGGAAGAAGATCCAGGAGCTAAAACTAAAAGACTAATCCAGGAGAAGAAGATCTCCAGTTTCGGTTCTAGTTGCAGTACCTCGACCGAGGTACTTTCTGGACCAAGCGAGGTGACTGAAGAACATCTCGGTCAATCTCTCTGGACCTCGACCGAGGTCGAAAGCGAGATGATGTCAACTGAGACTTCTGAAAGTCCAGTTCTTCGATTTACTCCACTGGAAGGAGGAAGCAAGGATCCCCCTCAGAAAGCACCCCCAGTTGTGGAGCTTAAACAACTCCCAAGTCACTTGAGGTATGTCTTTCTTGGACCGGTAGTGCTTCCCTCTCCGAATTTGAATTATCTAAACTAATGCATGTCCTGAGGAACCATCAAAAGGCTTTGGGTTATACTATTGATGATCTTATTGGCATTAAGCCTTCTTTCTGCATGCATAGAATACTAATGGAGGACGATCATAAGACTTCATGGGAACCTCAAAGACGGTTAAATCCGATCATGAAAGAGGTTGTGAAGAAAGAAATTCTTAAGTTGTTGGATGCAGGTATCATATTTCCTATCTCATACAACAAGTGGGTTTTCCCAGTACATGTAGTTCCGAAGAAAGGAGGGATGACCGTTGTGACAAATAAGAACAACGAGTTAATCCCAACTAGGACCGTCACGGGCTAGAGAGTTTGCATCGACTATAGGAAGTTTAACGTGGCCACTCGGAAGGACCATTTTCCACTTCCCTTCATTGATCAAATTCTCGAACAGTTAGCCCAGCATTCACACTTCTGCTATTTAGATGGCTATAGTGGTTTCTTCCAGATTCCTATCCATCCGGATGATCAAGAGAAGACCACTTTCACTTGTCCATGGGGGACATTCGCTTATAGGAGGATGCCATTTGGATTATGCAATGCACCTGCCACCTTCCAGCGATGCATGATGGCTATCTTTTCCGAGTATATAGAGGAGATCATGGAGGTATTTATGGATGATTTTTCAATATATGGTTCTTCTTTTGATGATTGCCTATCTAACCTTTCTCTAGTGCTACAAAGATGTGAAGACACTAATCTTGTTTTGAATTGGGAGAAGTGTCACTTTATGGTTAATGAAGGCATTGTGCTAGGACACCTCGTTTCTAATCGAGGTATTGAGGTCGATCGCGCTAAGATCGAGACTATTGAGAAACTCCCTCCCCCTTGTTTTGTTAAAGGTGTGAGGAGTTTTCTCGGGCATGCAGGTTTCTATAGGAGATTCATCAAGGACTTCTCGAAGATTTCTAAACCACTAACTAACCTCTTGAATAAAGATGTTGTTTTTGAGTTTTCACAAGAGTGTCTTGATGCATTTTACAGGATTAAGGAAGCGTTGATCTCCGCTCCCATTATCCAGCCTCCGGATTGGACCTTGCCTTTTGAGATCATGTGCGATGCGAGTGATGTGGCGGTAGGAGCGGTGCTTGGACAAAAGAAGGATGGGCAGACCACCTCCATTTACTACGCTAGCAAGACGCTAGATGAAGCCCAGCGTAACTACGCCACCACCGAAAAAGAGCTATTGGCGGTTGTATATGCTTTCGAGAAGTTTCGTTCTTACTTAGTAGGGGCGAAAGTCATTGTCTACACCGACTATGCAGCCATTCGTTACTTGCTTGCTAAGAAGGATGTCAAGCCACGCCTTATTCGATGGATTCTCTTGCTTCAAGAGTTTGACCTAGAGATCCGCGATAAGAAGGGATCCGAAATTGCGTTGCGGATCACCTCAGCCGGCTACCTTCCTCTTCACGTGAGAAGGACGACCCACCCATAGACGATTCATTCCCCGATGAGCACTTGCACTTGTTGGAGCGTTTGATAGACTTCCTTAACTCACCCCATGATGAAGGTGAAGTATGGGGTGAGGATACCTCCCATCACGTTTAGGGACACCGTACGGTCCAGCTAGTGACCTTAAATCAAGCGCTTCTTGGGAGGCAACCCAAGGTATTGCTTTCTTTTCCCTTTTTCTAGTCTAGCTTTAGATAGTTTGCTTTTACCTTGCTTTGTTTTGTTTTGGCATCCTAGACAGACAACAGGTGACATCTAAGGAAGGAATACAACCCAGGAGCAAAACTGGAAGGACAGAAGTTCGAGAATTTGAGAAGACGGAGTTTGACTGACACATCTCGGTTGCTGTCACAACACCTCGACCGAGATGATTCTTGAGCAACCGAGGCGACTAGGGTTTCTGAAGATTCACCTCGGTCCGTACCACCTCGGTCCAGTCGAGACCATCTCGACCGAGGTGACAGCAGTTCCAGAAAAGGGTATAAAAGGGGGATGAGATTTCTCTCTCCTCCCTTTATCCCCTTCTCGACCGAAGCGGCAGATTCACCTCGCTTCTTCATTCTTCGCTCGTTTTCGACGATTCTCGCATCCAAACTGCAAGGAAAGGGTAGAGGATCGATTTGCAACCATCAATCTGCAGCAAAAACGAACCGAATCGAGAAAATCTGGGGTAAAATTGAAAAAACCATAACTTCCTCTTCTTCCACTTATTCCTTTCGATTTGGGCTTTGATTGCCCCTGCATTCTACTGAAAAAGGATTAAGTACCCCATAGGAACCTTTGGTAGTGATATTAGGGGAAAAGAACTAGATTTTTGAGAGTTCGATCGAACAGTTTTCGCCTCGGTCTAATCGGCCTGCGCCTCGGCCGAGGTGTTCTTGAGACTTGTCAAAGAGACCGAGGTGGTCTGACAGATTGCAGAAAATGAGTTCTAACAGGCGGCTTGTGCTGAGAGACAAATCTTCTCCTTCTCCTTCTTCTTCTTCACGCTGTTCTAGACCGGTGATCCACGAGCGTCACCAGGTCGACTATGACCGCATAGCGGCCCGTCTAGTGGTTGCACCATGCTTCCTGGACATATTTGCTTTTGATTGCCTCTATGTGGATGAGGACTTGAGGCGGATGATATCTGTTGTGGGGCTGGAGTAGTTCACTGAGATCCGAGCTCCGGCCTACCTAGAGACAACCTTGGAGTTTGTCAGCTCCGTCACCTACTTGCCCACCGAGCGCGCCATCAAGTACCGGTTGATGAACCGGAATTATTTAGTTCCCCTGGACCACTGGCGGGATATCTTTGGCTTCCCGGCCCCTATTGTTGATGACTTTCCCTCTCGAGCTGTAGCTCGAGAGTTCTTGGTACAGATTACTCATGTGGTTGAGCACGCTGACAAATGGAGACTTGGAGATTCCAGGGAGAAGATTATATTCCATCTAGATTTTAGACTTGCTCACAGGACCTTTAGCGAGACACTTCTGGCACGTACTGAGACGCCCCAGAAGATCAGACAGGGTGAGCTTTTGAGTTTGTACTGCATGGTGACCGGAGGAGTTCCGGACTTTGGGATGATGTTGGCGGAGGATCTGCATAGGATAAAGGAGAAGGCAAAGGGAGATATCTGCTGTGGAGGGATAGTGACTCATATAGCGAGTTACATGGATCTTGACTTGAGTGCATGCACTATGGTGGCGGTTGCCAAGCCGCTCGGGCTTCAGGAGATGATCACACGGAGGATACTGGTTCCTCGCGGTCTTACTACGCCATATGTGGCGATGCCCTGGGAGCAGACTGCACCCCAGGGTATTAGGTGGTCAGCTCAGTTCTCCGTGTATGATCTGCATTACAGCAGACTGCATGGATTCCGCTGATGGAGGACGCCAGAGAGGCAGCAGCAGCAGCAGCTCAGGGGCCAGCTGAGGAGGATGAGGATGATGATGAGGAGGACGGCGGTGCTCCCATGGATACGGGCACAGATACAGCTGGGACTAGTGCGCTGGTCATTGATTTAGATGACGACGAGACTGAGAAGGAGTCGGCTGTAGCACCAGCACGTCCCGCTAGGCGTAGGGTACGCAAGCAGAGGGATCCAGTTGCTCACCCTCGGATCGATGATCTGACGGATCAAGTAATAGATACCTATGTTGCCTTGTCCCTGGATATCAGAGAGATGCAGGAGAGACTACATTACCAGCACACGATGGCTGAGATTCAGTTTCAGCATATCATGGGCTATCCTTTCGACCCATCTCAGCACCCGTACGTGCCACCACCACCACCACCGGATCGGGATTATTGAGATCTTGCAGGATTTTCTTTATTTATTTATTATGCAGCTCAGCTTTATTCGGTGAGTACTTTGTTTCTTTAGACTTATTTTGACCCATTGGGACAATGTGTCCCAAGTATGGGGTATTTGGATATGTTATTTGACTATGGATGTATGACTCGACTCTATTCGGATATTATTATCTTATTTATGCTCTATGTGCTTATCTGAGATTACATGCAGGCATACATATTATTTGATTGAGAAAAACGTCAAAAACTGGTTTGAAAAAAAAAATTTATGACCTCGACCGAAGTGATTCTGAACAATCGAGGTACTTCACCTCGGTTGACTTAGAACATCTCGACCGAGGTGGTTTAACTGGAACAGTTTTCGACACGATTTTTGTGTTTTTCATCTGGATATGACCTCAGTGATGATTTTGTTTGCTGACTGGTTTTGAAATATTTATATGTTTGAAAGGTTTTATGATATGTTTAAGTTGCTAAATGCTTTGTTTGAAATTTTGGCATGTTTAATACTTTGTTTTTATCCAAATTATGTTGAATTTGAAGGTTGACACCACATGATGAGTTCTCTCACTTTTTTTCTGGAAAGACCAAGGCAATTCATTCTCTTCTCTTCTTCTTCTTGATCATGCTTAGCCCCTCATATACATATTTGCCTCCCTTTTACCTATCCGGGAATTTGGAAGCAAGCAAGTGAAAAGCAAGTGAAAGAAAAGTTGAGATGTTGGTTGAAAGTTAGAAAGAAACAAATAGGTTTGGGGAAGTCAATCATGATGATGAGTAACTCGGCACCATTCACATAGCCGGGTGTTTGTGTCTTGCCAAAGTCGGATTGAGCGATATTCCTAACGGGTCATGGTATGTGCATCAAGGGTTTGAGGCATCTCGAGAAATTGATGATTGATGATCTCCTAGGCTTCGGTTATTGTGCACCTCTGTCCATGCATCCCAAAAAGTAAAGTAAAAAGTAAATAAGCAAAGCTTATTGGTGGAAGATGTTGAAGTTCAAAGCAAGTGAAGTGAAGATCCTTTTCCCGGATTCTAGCACCACATTCCCTATATACATTCCACCCTCACACGTTTCTTGACCTTCTCTTGAAAAGACCTTGAGACCTCGAGCTTGTTGATTGACTTAGTGGTTTAAACTGGATTATACATGATTAATTTCGATGATTATGATTTATTATGCATTCTATGATTTTATGCAAAGATGAACAACTTTCTTATATATATAAAATGTTTTGATAAAATTTTGATTTAAATTCAATGAAGCATTCTCTTAGAGTGATCTATGATTCGAGAACACCATTAAAATGTTTTGTAAGACTTTTTCATTGATCTTTATGACTTATAATCCATTATATCTTGTATTTTATATTCAGAACTTGCTTGGGGACAAGCAAGGACTAAGTATGGGGTATTTTGATAGCATGAATTATAGTCTATATTTTGGGACTTGTTTAGACGTTTTAACTTCAATAATCTGCATGTTTGGATGTATATTATGTGATTATATTGTTGTTTCATCTACCTTTGTGGGAATCGAGGTCTACACCAAGTTTCGTTGTAATCGTAGGTAAAATGGCACGTTTTGCATCAAAATGGAGCTAAAAGAGCTAAGGAGTCATTGAAGCTACATTCAGGAGCTTAAAGAAGAATCCAGGAATCATGGAAATGGATTGAAGATTCACTTTGGACCAGATTTGATAAGATTTCACATTCAGTTGAGTCACCTCGGTCAGCTACAATACCATCTCGACCGAGGTGATCCAGAGGAGCTGCTCGACCGAGGCGAACACCTTGGACACGGCGAGAGATATTTTATTCTTGGCTGAGATCTTTTATTTTTGGAAAGAGGATCTTATATTTTTAGGTTGGATTCCTGGAAGGAAGAATATAATTTAGCCCATATATTTTACCTATTTTATGGGAAAATATCTTTCTAAGATCTTTTATCTTTGGGAGGTAATTTTCCTATAAAAAGGGTTGGATTTTCCACAAATCCAAGATCCGCTAATCGTGCTTAGACACCCGCTAACATCCGCTTACGGCTGGAAAACACCCACTACAGCTGGGAGATTTGAAAAACCTTTTTGAAGGTTGAAGGAAGATTGAAGGAAGGAAGTTGATAGCTTTTATAGCTTTTGTGAAGGGTTTTGTAAGACTTTCTTAGATTCCCTTCTTGTTGATTGTCTTGTTGGATTGTGATCCAAGGAACGCTTGTTTGTTTAATAATTGATTCAGTTATTGAAGCCTTGTTCTTAAGATTTTCTTGTTCAATTATTCACCTTCTTCCCTTATACTTGATTATTGCTTTCATGATGATGATTGACTAATTTCCTTGTGTGATTCTAGGGTGATTGACTGAAGGTTGTGGAAAAAACAATGATAGAATAATCTTAATTCCAGTAGGACCCTGAAAGCTCGAGTCTTTATCCTTAACCCTAGAACATCTCGCTCAGTCGATGAACATCTCGGCCGGGGTGGAATTCGTCTGACCGAGGTGACTATTCTGATCCGAAACTGAGAGTTAAGTGTTAGAGTTTGCCAAATCCTATTCTTATTACACCATTCCTGGTTCAATGCAAGCTTAGGATGAGACTTACCCGGTAACTCCTTTGTTTGTTTACCTAAGATCATAAGTATAGGTAATAAAGGTTTATCCTTTATTGGGGTTTGAGTGTGCTTTCATCCCATCTTTGTGAGTTAGCCTGAGACTTATCCGGTAAAGGTTGATTCTATTCCCTTAGGTGGAGTGTTAGTTTGAGGTTATAGTTCTTTTCCTTAATTCCTTGAGACTTACCCGGTAATAGGAGTTACGGTTTGGGATTAGTGAGTAGTGAGACTTACCCGGTGATCTATTCCACTTTAGTAACACCTTCCTTTGCAAAATCTCAGCTTTGTCCGCTTATCATTAGATATTAAGTTGGAACCACAACTAGATGCTTTAATCCCTAGAATTGCATATTTCCTTAATTGACTTTTTATCATCTTTGATTGTTTTAATCACTTTTGTGGTTAGTAGTTGCATTGACAACCTATACCTGTTTTGTTTCACTAAGTCTTTGTGATCGACCCATGAAATTTCTTGCTTTTTACTACGATTGACCCGTACACTGCGGTTTCACATCCTTGTTTTAAGCTTACATCTAGGGTTATAAATTTAAAACTTGCACACACCGTTTGGAGCGAACAATCTTCTTGTTTGTTGTTTGTTGTTGTATTAAGATCTTCTCCAGAGATCTTCTTTGTGATAGGGTCTTCGATATATTTGTTAAAATGTAATAACCTACACAAACATAAAACAAACAAACCAAGATACAATATTCACATGCATATATATATATAATCAATATTTGCTAGTGTATAAAAAACCGCAATTGTTAAGTCTTCCATTATCCTTGAAATATTATATATAGTGTGAAAGAAGTTCCCTACAAGATAGTATGTTGCAAAGAGTTATTGAAATAATAATGAAGCTTGAAGTGACTTCACAAGGAGGAAGAATCTTATTGGCACTTGAGGGAAAAAACAAAGGAATTATGGGATGTAGACAAGAACATGGCCTATTTCAACACAAAGCGTCTCAAAGACAATGGAAGAACCACATTTCGGTGGTAAAGGATGAATAGGGAACTTAATATCACGGTGACAAGAAGGTAGAGGAGATTGTGGTTCGCTTCTACCAGTCCTTATTTACATCAAGAGGCTCGAATCCGGGAACAGTGGAGACGGTTTAATCAATTAAGCTGAAGGTGATACGGAAGATGAGTGATGATTTAAATAAGGTTTCCACATGAGATGAGACTTGGAAGGAGTTAAAGAAATGCATCCAAGGAAAGTGCCCAGTGTAGACGGAACCATGCCATTTTTTACCAACAATTTGGCCTATTATTGGGAATGATAATATTTTATATGTGAAGGCTTGGTGGAGTGATGAGATTCAGATACAATATCAATCATATGGTAATATCACTTATTCCTAAGATAAAGTGCGCAACTATGGTGGTTGGATATAAGCCCATCAGTCTTTGTACGATCTTTATAAAATTATCTCCAAAGCCATGACTAATCGCTTTCGGATATCATCTCATGTGAGCAGAATGTCTTTGTCAAGGGGTGACACATTATTGACAATGTCATAACTATTTTTTAAGGATGAGCAGAATGTCTTTGTCAAGGGGTGACACATTATTGACAATGCCATAACTATTTTGTAAGGAGGGGGGCAGGCACTCCAAGTAGACGATTCTCTTGAAATTGGATAGATTTTCAAGAAACTCAAGGGATGGAAGGAGTGCTTATTATTTCAACCCGAAAGAAGATTCTCTTGAAATTGGAGTGTCTTCAAAATGCTCAAAGGCTTGGTTAATGACATTCATGCAATGGTAGCACAATTACAATGGAGAACGACATGGACTACGAGATGGATCCATTGAAAAATCTGGTGAATTTTGTACCTACCAAAAAAACTAGGAGAAATGGGCTTTAGAGACTTAAGGGTCTTCAGCAATGCCTTACTAGCTAGGCAAGGATGGTGTCTACTTCAAGACAAGTCTACGTTGTGTATAAATCATCAGGTCCGGCTCAATAGTTTTGGAGGTCCAGTGCAATTGAGATATATAAATCCTTTAACCAAAAAAAAAATTAAATTTGAGGTTCATGTGTAGATATAATTTTTTAAACGGATAAAAAAAAGACCATGCAATGTAAACTAATGCAGAGTCTGCGGGACCACATTTATCACAATTTTTCTATTTCTTTTTACTTGATAATTTTTAATATATATATATATATATATATATATATATATATATAGATAGAGGGTGTGGTTCCCATGAGAACACCCCCTAACGTGAGAACATGAGAACAATCGTACACCGTTGGATGTGAGTATTAAGGGTTGAGATTTAGAGTAGATATCAAAAATAATAATAACTACGAATAATAATAA
Organism: Fagopyrum esculentum; assembly: GCA_033239045.1. Lineage (NCBI taxonomy): Eukaryota > Viridiplantae > Streptophyta > Magnoliopsida > Caryophyllales > Polygonaceae > Fagopyrum > Fagopyrum esculentum. The sequence goes on along the minus strand of BSUD01000004.1, from coordinate 41,498,628 downwards.
TTAGGAATCCAACAATAACTACGAATAATCCACTCAACCAACAATAACTACGAATAATACATTAAACGATATGACACATTCATAACAAAACTAATAATAATTACGAATTTGTTCTCATGTTCTCACGTTAGCGGGTGTTCTCATAGGATGAGGCTCATCTCAACTTGGGGGCCTGTGCAACATAACTTGTTGCACAGGGTATTGAGTTGGGCCTATAAAACACTTTAAGGTTTGCTACTTTAAAAACTCTTCTTTCATGGATGCGGGTTTATCTAGAAACTCAAGTAACTTTAGCTGAATATTTAGTGTGTGAAATCAATACTAAAGGAATGGCTTAGGTTGAGAGTTACAAGCAGGGATGGTTTGTTTTCGGAGAGGTCTCTGTTTTGCCTTGGACAGTGTGGCCACATCGAGGAATGTCAAGAGAATTTGACGAGTAAGGATCTATGAGAGGTTCGACCTGGGCTCGCTACAAAACTTGGTGACGTGTGCATGGATCGCGTGGTCTTGTAGAAATGTGGAGCTTTTCGATGATTCTCCCCCAGCATCACTCTACTCAGGGATGGTCAATGGTTTCTTGAGACTTGTAGAGGACTATGCTAAGGAGAATACTATCTTGCCTGTTGCGAATGAAGTTTGGGTATATTCTTCTCGAGACTGACTGCTCATCGGTGGTGCAAGCTTTGAAGGATGGGTCTAGAAACTGCACTCATGGGGCATTATACTTGATGATATTAGGGCTCTTTGTAGTAAATTTACTTCCTGCATGGTCTCGTTCGTGCCTCGTGGGTGCAATGACCCAGCAAATGCTCTTGCTAGATTGGGTCCTGTCAATGATTTGGAACAAGTCTTTGATAAAAGTGTGCCTCACCTTGTGTATGAACCTTCTTTGAATCATCTCACTTAATATATAATTTTCTTCCTTTCAGAAAATAAAGATTAAAACTAACCATCAAAACTTAAATACCAGTTAATATATACAACCAAAATAAGATATATACATGTGTATAAATAAAAACAACATATCATGTTTAGGGGAGTTTTCCCTCAAATAAGATAACTAATTGATTGTATAAGAGATAAATTAGCAATCTTATATACTAAGTCATGTTTACTTTGTAATCGATGTGGAGTAGAGATTGTCTAACGATACCCCATCTTTTAGACCGACTAAACTTTATTATCCCGTCGTTTAAAATATCAGAACGGTACCTCAACTGTTGAACCCGACCAAAGATTAGTACCTGAATTACTGTTCACACGTTAAGTTAACATATTGGTGTTAAATATCAGGGGAAAATTTGTTCACCTACCATAGACATAAATTTGCAACGTTCACAATTGAAGCACCGCATTCACATGATTAAAGACATAATTTCAAGCATATGATTGTCCCTATTACGAAGGGTTTTGATCAATTCAGACTCTCAAGATACAACTTTCATTTGCTTCAGGCTGCGTAACCAGCTCTGGAAGCCTACGATAACCTCTCCGACTCGATATTTTGGAGGAGGTTGTTGGATTGAGAGAATCACTCTCGTCCACCCATTCCTACAAGAAAATTAAAAGAAAAATCTTTGAAAATTATATTTAATCGGATCATAGGTTGGACCAACCGATTGGGCCTGCGTTTGACTGAAAGTCAAATAAGATGATCTTGGGGCCTACGATTGATTGTTGGTCAAACTAGGTCCATAAGGACCTCAGTCATTCCCAAACCCACGAACCACGATTGTGCCTCACCTCGGATCGCACGCTTGTGCTCTAACAAACAATAGAGTGTCTCTCAACTTATATAACCATAATATGTTTATTCTCATATATAAGGTACATTTAGTACACTCATCTTTGGACATTAATTTCTCATTCATTTGGACATCATTTTATACATACAATTATACCAAAGTGTAATACTCGAAATCACAAAACTAACACTCCCATTTTCCGGTATTGATTTTGACCGGAACCTATCAAAAGATTACCCAAAAAATCCTTCCGGCGCAAATTCTTAACAAATGATTCCAACATAGTACCCCACTCCCCCTCTACATATTTGATATTTCATCCAACAGTAGGAATTAATTATACCAACGTATTCGGATATAATTTAACGTACAAGTTTAAACTTTTTCTAAATTTGATTAACTCCTACTGGCACTGCTACAAATTATTAGATTCGTTAGGTTGCAGGTAGCTGCAACATTCATAACTCCTACATACATATATATATATGCTATTGTTTAAAGCATCATTTCTCTAATATCTATAACGTCACATTATAAATCTTAATACTCGTATAAGTGTATATCGCAATTTTAAAAGTTTGTGACTGTAAAAATCAGTTAGATCATCCAAAATGTTCCAGAATATTTATTATTACACCTGGTTAAAGAGAACTGAACTTATACTAGCTAGCTTACCTGTTAACGTTGACGTAGCCAAAATATAGATAATTTATATCTGCATGCTTCATTAGTTCAGCATCTGAACGAGAATATAATAAGACGTACTTTAAACATGCAGACATGCGGAGCTTCAAATTATTTGACTCCAGTGAATTCAACTTGATGACCTAATTGTATGTGTGTATATATGAACAATTAATCTCAAGTATTATATGATGCATATCATATATTCATGTGTGTTTGATTAAGCGACGTAGCGTCAGATTCATGTGTCGTGATATTAGTTTTGAAAATTTAGACAGCTCATGCATTGGCCCCATCATCTTTGCCTATAAATATGGTGAAGATCTTGACATACTTGCAACGAAAATAAGCTAGAAGCAAAATTCATGGGGAAGTTGCTGAGGTGTTTTATCATGTCTTTTGCAAGCTTACTCGTAGTGTCCATGCTTGCAACACTAACAAATGGAAGGAAGCTTGAGGAAGATGCTTTTGGAGGCGGTGGTTATGGAGGTGGGTTTGGTCCTGGTGGTGGATTTGGTCCCGGTGGTGGATTTGGTCCCGGTGGTGGATTTGGAGGAGGGCCTGGTGGCGTAGGTGGTTGGGGATTTGGTGGTGGCTATGGAGGAGGGCAAGGTGGTGACTTTGGAGGCAACCCGGGTGGTGGAGTTGGAGGAGGTCCCGGTGGAGGGATAAGTGGTGGTTGGGGAGGAGGCTCGGGCTATGGAGGAGGCCCTGGTGGAGGGCCAGGCGGTGCTTTTGGAGGAGGCCCCGGTGGAGGGACGGGTGGTGGCCCCGGTGGAGGGATAGGCGGTGGCTATGGAGGAGGCCCTGGCGGTGGAATTGGAGGAGGCCCTGGTGGAGG
>BSUD01000004.1:41444559-41495212 GCA_033239045.1 Fagopyrum esculentum | reverse complement strand
GGTGGAGGGACGGGTGGTGGCCCCGGTGGAGGGATAGGCGGTGGCTATGGAGGAGGCCCTGGCGGTGGAATTGGAGGAGGCCCTGGTGGAGGCCCCGGCATTGGAATTGGAGGAGGCCCAGGTGGAGGGATAGGCGCCGGCTATGGAGGAGGCCCTGGTGGAGGAGGGCCCGGTGGAGGGATAGGCGGCGGCTATGGAGAAGGGCCCGGCATTGGAATTGGAGGAGGCCCTGGTGGAGGAGGGCCCGGTGGAGGGATAGGTGGTGGCTATGGAGGAGGCCCCGAGGGTGGAATTGGAGGAGGTCCGGGAGGCGGAATTGGAGGACCCGGTGGAGGGATAGGCGGTGGCCCCGGTGGGGGCCATGGCAAGGGTGGTCATGGAAGAGGTGGCCACCATGGAGGCGGTGGTGGGTATTATGGAGGAGGAAATAATGGTGGTGAAGATTGAAGTTGGGTCATATTTGGTGATGGAAATCAGTCATATCAAATGTAAAACATTATCCAATGCATATGTGCATTATTGCTAGTCTACTAATGTACTCCCTTGTTCAATGGGTTGCTTAATAAGTTATATTAGTTTAAACTTCGTGCCTTGTGATAGTTCTATAGTAGCATATCATGCATCTCATGAAACAACATACACACTTCTACAAAACAACAGGTTCCATTACTCTACTATCTTAAGCCATCAGGAGATGAGGAACATCCCCACCAATTCTAAAGGGGATCAAAATAGTAACTAAAGAGTCCTCAATGCAAAGAGGTTGAAGAGCTTTGTGTCTCTAGATCAAATTACAAATAAGGCGTTCAAACTCCATACGTCACTGATCGACCTAGACATACTTTCCTCTGTATTTTGGTTTCAAATCTTTTGAGTTCTTCGATTCCCCGCTAGCATTGGATAGTTGATCAGCAGGAGAAAACACCACAGAATGAAGGTTACCTTCTTCTAACCACTTGAGATGGTTTTCCTTGAAATCCAAATGCATCTTTTTAGCTGAATCTTCGACTTCCTTTGTGTATGGTGCTATCTTCACCATTGTCAACAACACCCGACTGTAACGATAGCTCAGGATTTGCTCGCTCACAGCAACTAATCTGAAGCATGGATGTTCAGGGAATTGGGGTTCTTCAGAAGACTCGTCTTCTCTTAGAATGGGGTAGAAGTATACGAGTCTCCCACCCATTACAAGCATCCTTGCAGCAAGGTCAAGAAGATCGTGGACACATTCAACCAGGCTGTATGCAGCTGTTGAAGGAATATGGCCTGCTCTCTTGTCTTCTGGGACAGTATACGGATCAACTGTACCTTTGAGCAGTTTTCTACCTCCAGATTTACGGCCTCCAGCACGTACACCGTATGGTGGATCACAGATGATGGCATCAAACATCTTAAGAAAAATCAACCATGAAAGTTTTATTAAGAATAATCTAGGAAGTTTGCAGCGCGATTTCAGTACATAAATCACCAAAAATTGGACTTTGGCTTCACATTAGATGAAACAAAAACTAGAAAAGTGCAAGTCCAACACGCCCAGCCATAAGATTAACATAATAAGGCTTTGTTTCACACATTATAGATAAATGGTTTATAGTAAATGTTTTTCTTATCTAAATGGGAAATAGGGGAAATTTTTTATTCAAGTTGGCACCACCTTTTCCTCCAATTCACGGTCTCACATTTTGCAAAACAAAAAAAAAAAAAGCTTGGTGACTTCACTTCAAATTCTTTTACTACTTTCCATTTATCCGAACTATCATATATTCCAAAGATAACTTGTTCAGGTTCCACAAATAACTACATAAGAGAGAATATGCCACCATTAGCTACAGCAGACTAGCACTCAAGGTCTCAAAATAAAGATCAATATTTTAACTGCTAAGTTAGCCTAAACAAACTCTGATGAACCAGAAGCCTGTGAGAAGGTTATTTTCTGCCCTTAACTTGGAATAAGACAGTCATCTATAGTCAAATGTTTTATCATGCATCATCCAAGTACAAAATAATACCTCTTTCAAGCCAGCACGCCAAGGGGGAAGGTTATTATCTGCCCTCAATAGTGCTATTGGTTCCGGCAATCCATACTGCAGAAATAACATGCACAATAAATTTGGTTATTGGAAGTTTGAAACGTAAGTAATGCCAGAAGAAAGTTCAGAAACAATTAAGTATGTATACGCAAAGAATAAGGAACAATCACCGAATACGGAAATCCCATTAAGACCCTGAAGAGCATTTTTCAGTAATTTTGTCATTTCCATGTTATACTACTGAAGATGGAATTTACTAACCTCCTCAACATAAGTACATAGCTAGTAGGCAAAATTCTTTAACTTGGACAAAATAAGGAACTGAAAATATTTGATATTCACCTGCTTAAAGTTGCTCCACACATTACAGTTGGGTCCACGCCCATCACGGACTACCCGAATATCAATGTCTGCACCCTGAACAATATCTAATCAGAATTATACTACAAAAGCAAAACATTTTGATGAAAAATTACCAAAGAATGCAACCAGTATCAAGTTCAACTCGGCAAGATAGTCATAGCACTACCATCGTCATTGCTCCATAATGTGCTGCACCTACAAGAATGCTTCCTGTACCAACAAAAGGATCATATACAAGCTTCCCAGGTGCAGCTAGTGCCTGATTGGCCATCAAGAAAGCCATTTCGGCATCCATGGCTGTTGGTCCAAGGTAAGTGCGGCTTTTTAACTGATATGTTGGTAGAAGCTTTCGATCAGAAACAGCAATTTCTCTTCCAAAAAAGATTCTCTTTTCCACAATGGGTGGTAAACCATTACTACATCCATAATCATCTGTTTCCATGAGCCAAAACTTATGTTCTGCATTTTTTAAACTCACTCGACCCTGAGATAGGAAATTGACATACAGCTCTACGATTAGTATAAAAGCACGAAATTCAACCAGTTATCATAACAGAATTAACCTTCCAATTATGACAACCATAGACAGAATTTGATTATGCCTATGTCTTTCTAAGGACTAATAACATAAACCAAGTACAAAGCATTTGCTCAATCACATATTCACATGACACAAATGTGGCCCATTTGTTTGGTTTAGCAGTAAGTTGTTATGCATATAACCAAGACAGAGATGGTTTCACATAGCCATTTTTAAAGGAAGTATCCAGCCAACCCACATGCCGGTTCAGTTCTTGTGGAACTTAAAGCAAGTTAAATGAGAGATACTGACCTTAAAAGGAATGAAAGCGAGCCGATTGATCTGTTCCTTTTGTTCCTCGGTGCTGAAAATCTTTCCAAAGCTATCCACTATAATCCTAAATGTGCTGTCAGGCGTCAGGTAGGGCAACTTCCTCTCATCATCATAGGCTATTACAGCCTCTTCCAGCTCCTCATAACTGCTTCCTTCACCCCAGAGCTCATAAATTCCCTTCACAAGTATACCTGCTAACTTGTCAGTTAATAGACACACAATGCATTTCTTTTAAACTGTTGGTTTCTCCAATCATTAGACTACAATGTAGAAATACAAAAAAACAGAGATTCCTTTACCCTACCTCTTCAATCATCAGATTAAAGCACTCATTCATAATATTTGGGCCGATTTTAAGGCAAAATAGTGTATTAAAAAAAAACTAAGAGCCTGTTTGGTATCATATTTAGATATACATCAGGTATGGGGATGGATATCGTTAATATGGGTATAAGGTACCAATCTCATACCCAAATCTTGATGGTTGACACCGATATTCAAACATGGATACTGAACGAGCCTTTTAAGTGTTTTATTAGGGCTATTTTAGGGAAAGAATGAGTGTATAACAAAAATACAAGTTTTTCATTGAAAAAAAAATTTTACAAACCAAAGGCATTCATGATTTTAAGCTTGATGAATTGACATTACGCTAAAAATTCAAACATGAATCTACAGAACCCTTAGTTTGTTCTAGTTCGCATAATAAGATCGAAATTTTGAGTTCAGAACAGACAAAGAAATCATCACGATTACACTATGAAACCCAACTTGTACAACCTGCAATTACATATGTCAAACCAATAGCATTTATAATATAACTGCACAAATCCACAATCGTACATATAACAAGATCAAACTTAAACAAAAATTAGAGAAAGAGGAGATGCTGTAGAAAAACTGACTTCGATTAGCAATGTTGCGAGCTATGCCCTCGGAAGGAAGATGAACCAAGTGAAAGGGGGAATCGGGATGACAACCATCAGGAAGCCTCCATTGAAGAGCTCGAGGTGAGTTGTTACCATCTTCCAGTTGAAAGGCACCGAAGAGCTCAGCAAGGGCTTCCACCTCGGGTTTCCTGTAATCCAATAACCTGTGGTAGAAGACGCACAGATACCACATTTTCGACTTCTCTTGCTATCCCTGGTTACCAATCAATCGATATACGTGAAAACTTGTTCTGGGGTGACTGCGTAGAGTTAGCAAGCAGCAGAAGAAAATGGAGGTTATCGTCGTCTTAGTCTTAACTCCAGAAACCTTTCGCCCCCAAAACCCTGCTCTTCAACTCTTTTCTTCTACTTTTCCCTCTTTTTTTTTGGCAATTACAGGAAAAACCCCAACATTTGACGGTAGTGGAAAAATAACCTAAAAAAACAACCTAAACTTTTAAAGTTGCATAAAACATCCCTATTCATAGCATTGGTTTTTTAAGCAAATGGAAATTTAGTTATATTACTGTCTGAGTTGGACATATTTGTTTACTACCCCTCAAGTCGAACGGGACGAGACAGGGTCAAAGTTTAACGATTTTGCATATAGTGATTTTAGTGAAAGATCAAGCAATTGCAAAGAAGATTGCACATGAATGTATGCAATTAATCATTTTTGTTCTTCATCTCCTGTCTAATGACGGTGGATTTTGAGACACTTAACGCTCGTGAAAAAACAAGGTTGACTACAAGATGTTGAGTTGTTTTATTGCCACAAAACATGAGATAGGAATATAGTCATTAACAATCCCTTAGTAATCAACCATACAATGTCTCTATTATTGGAGTGCATGACCCTATACTCACTTTTTAGTAAAGAATTGAACACAGTATTTTGTGTCTTGCTCTCCCAATAGACAAGAGAAGACCCAACAATTTCATAATATGTAATAGACGGACAAGTATATCCGCAAGAACATCAATCTGCATCATTGTAGTTAGTTATATTCACTTAAGATTGGAGGAATAATCCAAAGCAAAGCATATTGTCCCTTTAAGATGTGCAACAAGATACTTAGTTGTATTTTAATGAGGGTGTCATGGAAAAGATAAAAATTGACTTAGTTACAAGTTATAACACCCGACAAACAATACTAGACCTACTAAAAGTTAGATACAATAGACAGCCAACAAATCTTCTTTAAGAATCAAAATTTTCTAAAAGTTTTTCACCTGCCGGAGGCAATTTAGGATTTATTTACAAAACGAAGAAAGGTTTGCAACAGAAATATCTATAAGGATATCCAAGACACTTTTTCTTTGGTTAAGAAGAATGCCAAAAGCGAATTCTAGCTTCAATTAGCAACGGGACCCTCATTATAAGAGATTATAATGAAATATTAGAACTCTTGGATAAAAAAAGGGAGTCCCATTACCAAATAACAAGCTAGACAAATTACAACTTTTCGTCCAACAGTGTAATCTTACAAACCTCCCTACCAAAGGGAATGAGTTCACATGGAAAAGGAAAAAGGATGGTGAGAATAACACGTATGAAAAGTTAGTTAGAGATATGTCATCATTTGAAATCGTCCAAAAATATCCCCAAATCCATACCAAAAACCACACTTTTACTTCCTCGGATCATTGTTTGATCTCAGTTAACCTACAAAACACACAACAATCTCAAGAATAAACCTTTCAGATATGAATCTATGTGGATGCAATGACAATATTGCGAAAATCTTATAAAACAAACATGAAGAACGCAATATCCGGGAACTCATATGTTTAATCTGTCTAAAAACATGTATCCTTAAACAAGAGCTAAAACAGTGGAGTCGAGAGAAATTTGGATATACTAATAAACAACTAAAAATCCTCGATGAAGAAATTAAAATCTCTTCAAAAACATGCATTTCAAAGCTTTAATAAACAAAATACGGTAAGATAAATAGACTCTATAGAAAACGGGAATGCCTACTAGATCACCAACACAAATATTGGGTGCAACGAGCTAAAATGAATAATTTGCGTCTTCGTGATAAGAACACAAAATTTCACAATAGAAAAGCTATTGACCTTGGAACAAAAAAATCAACAAACAATTTCTAGAGGAGTATCAAAATCGTTTTAAGGCCTTGGTAATAGATAACCATAATCTTCAAAAACAACTTGAAGTCATCCAACTAGTGATAATTGAAGGTGAGAATCAAGAACTAATAAAACCCTTCTCCACGAGAGAAATAAAGAATGCAATTTTTGACATTGAGTGTGATAAATCACCAAGACCGGATGGTTTGACGTCCGGTTTCTATAAGAAATATTGACACATTATTGGGCCATCAATCACCAAAACAGTTAATCTTTTTTTGATAAAATTACAAAAATCCTGGCAAATAAACTAAGTTCAATACTTTCAAGACTAATCCACCCATTACAAGGAGCTTTTACCCAAAACAAATCAATAACTACTGATGTTCTCATTGCCCATGAAATTTTCCATGACTTTAGAACAAAGAAAGAAAAAGAAGGCTTTATGACAATTAAAAAAGATATGGAGAAGGCCTATGATAAAACATAATGGATCTTCCTCAAGGTTGTTATTGAAAATTTTGGTTTCGGAGAAAGTTTTAGAAACTGGATTAAAGAATGTGTTTCCACGGTCTCGTACTCAATCCTAATAAACGACTCAGTAACAATATTTAACCCTCAAAAAGGCTTATGTCAAGACAATATCTTATCACCATTGCTTTTTAATCTTGGTGCGGAGATCTTGGCGAGAAATATACAAAAAATCATTATTAACCGCCCTAAGACTATTGGATTTCCCATTACAAAAACTAGAACAAATATCCGATTTTTAGCTTTTGGGGACGACATTATCATCTTTACTAAGGCACTACAGATGCTAACAACAAAATTATCGGTCTTGTCTAACTATTGTGTACGTAGTTTTTGGCCAAGTGATCAATTACCACAAATCTGCCTTTTAAACTACTACAAATGTTGTTCCCTCGGACAAAAGAAGAATTCAATTGTAACTCGGCATCATGACATCCAATAATCCGGAATAATATCTAGGATGCCAAATAATAAATAGAAGAGTTAATAAAGATATCTTCAATATGCTTATTCTGAAATCAAAGCAACAACTCACAAATTGGAAAGCTTCGTCTCTCTCACAGGATGGAAGAGCAACATTAATAAAAGCTAATATTAACACAAAAGCAAACTACCTAATGCAAGCATGTATGCTTCCATCGAGTATCTATGAAGAACTAGATTAAATCAACAAAATTTTCTTTTGAAATAAGGGACCGAATTTTCATCCACTAATAATTTGACATAAAACTTGCAAACGCAAATCACTTGGATTAAAAGCAAAAGACATGAACAAGGTGCTTCAAATGAAATTTTTGTGGAAGATAATGGTTGAACCAAACAACATTTAGGGCAAAGTTATAGAAGAAAAATACCTAAAAGGCACATGCCTTTAGAACTACAAATGCGGAAAGTCGATATCCTAGCACTAGAAGAAACAAATTAAACTAAGAAAACAATTTGGAAAGGACTTAGACGACGTGTGAGAGATAGTAAAACAATAAGATTTTGGACAAACAAATGGATCACCAAGCAACCACTTCTAGACTAGGTGATAAATTAAACCTTGATCAATTCTGTAGAACTCGTTTTGTAGATACATCACAACCAAACAATAGAACCACCAACTACTTACCCAAATAGAAGGACTACTACCAGATGACATAATTACAAAAATAAAATGGTATAACCTATCTAAAAATGAAATACAAGATAGGTTGTATTGACATCTAATGAAAAAGGATGGTTCTCTATCAAATCGGCTATGAAAATGATCCAACAATGTAAGGTTGAAGTTGCCCCCGACGAAACATGGATGAGAACTCAACATAATGCCTAAAAAAAAACTTCATCTGAAAACTCTCCCTTGACGAGATTCCGACATAAGAAAATTAGATAAACAAAAAGTATCAGTTATATTACACTGTGAAATTTTGAAATCATCATACGGAAAGTGCAAAACTTCTCTTCTTTGAGCGTCCATATACTTTTAAATCCATTGATAATGACAGCATTATAACAAAACTTCAAAATTGCAGTATAGCATCATAGAATAATTGATACTATCACATAATCAAAAGAAAACATGTCCCCAACATAACTAAGACAATTAGTGATAATATGATGGTATATTTGTTTATCTAGTAATCAAATAATTATTTAACAAACAAAAGGCACCAAAAGACCTGAAGCCTATTGTAAGGAACCAATTAGAAGAATGGGAAAAGGTCAACACAAAACTCATTACCAACAACACCAAACCACCAAATCGGAGAAGGAAAACAAAAGAAAATCAAATAGCAAAGACCTGCAGGAGTCTATGGCAAATTTAATTTTTATGTCTCAAGAAACTCATCCGCCAAATATGCTTTTGGATTTATTATTCGAAATAACCTTACAATTCCTCTAGTTGTAGGTAGAGATAAATGCGAGACAAAATCTATTTTAGAGGCGGAAGCTTTAGTTCTTCCAGAGGGTCTTCAAAAGGCTGCAAGTCTAGTGTTTACATCCATTGAGATCGAGGGAGACAACCTGATGCTCATCAATTCTATCAACCATGTATGGAAACCACAGTGAGAGATATGATAATCTCAGATACCTCCTCTATGATCACAGGCTTCACACACTATAGTGTGCATCATATTGACAGGGAGATCAACAATGTTGCAGACATGTTTGCACTACTAGGATGCAACCCGAACGTAGACGTCGACACCATTCCACACGATGTTGAAGGGCGGCCGGTTTTCACAAACTGATTCCCTTTCTCATTACCCTTGTATAAAAAAATTAGACCTATTCAAATCCAGACAGCCCGCCCGAAAAAACGGGTGGGTATGAACATGGGAACAAGCCTGGCCCGCCGGACCGGATCCGGACAAGACTCTAGGCCCGCTCGGGGTGAAAAGCCCGCCCATCAGCCCGGTAAAAATAGATATATTATATTATAAATATTAAGTATTAATATAAAATATCTAGTATAATTATAATAAATTTGATATATTTTACATAAAATATCTTAAATATAATTTATTTTTTAAAAAATTAAATTAAAAACATTTTTTATAGTATTTTTTTAAAAAAAAATTGAAAAATGGGTACCCGAGCCCGGCCCGCCGCCCACCCGGTTACGGCACCCATCATAGGCCCGGTATCCGGGCCTAGCCCGACCCGGCTAAACGGGCACAATATTATATAAAGCCCGAGCCAAGCCAAGCCCGGCCCAGATACGAACGGGTCTAAAAAAAATGCATCATTGCATTCTCTCATAAGTTCTATATTATCATATATCATCCCCGAGAAACGTTTGCCAAAGCTTTGTAAATGTATAAGAATTTTTTAGAAATATCCCTTGCCAGATTATATAGTCTAGCACACACTTCCTAGACTGCCAGGCATTCACAAAATCATTTGATGCCTAAGCAGACTATGAGAAACTGAGACCGCACAAGACTATAGGATCAGCAATTACAAATTCTCCTCCACGGTGAGATCTCTCGCTACAATATCATCAACCTCAAAATTTCTGATTCAAGATGCGCATTATACCGGAACAGAAAAAACTCTCCAAGGAAGCAAAGCTAGTTTATTTAACACCAAAACCAGTAAGGACCCAGAAACAGCTCAGTGTTGAAGCGAAACTGTAAACAAAAGAAGTCCATACTAGCAAGAGTAATGATATAGCACAAGACATTACAAAAACAGTTTGCCATCATTCCATGATTGACTTGAAAGCTTTAGGCAACTCAGATGTCCTGGGGCCCCGTGATTTCCTTCAAGGAACCAAATTAGGAATATCAGATGAGATCAAAAGGTTTAGTGTAAGTCAACTTCACCCATTGCATGGCAACACAGCAACTTCCAAAATTTCATTAGCTTACCTTGTTCTCAATCACTTTGCCATCTGGAATTTCTAGCTTCTCTCCAGGTCCCGCAATAATGGTGACTTTCCCCTTTGTAACAAGAAATTAAAACACAACACAACTTCAGAATGTAGCTGTATGACACACTACAAAATTAGTCTCCAACAGGCATCCCACAAAATAGAAAGGAGGTTTCTGACCGAAAAAACATAAGCCTCCACTTGCATTGTACTAATAAACTTCACTAAGATTACAAGAAGACCTGACTAATAGGCGTAATGTGTTTTAATTTAGTAATGCGGTAACCCGGGGAAAATACTCTCTAGACATTTATCTGTTGATTACCTGTGACTACATGTATAACTTACAATTTACAAAACATTTTTTTTAGATTTACATGCATATTAGTAGAATAACTGGAACAATAACAGCATTTCTAAAATAATACAGTTGATTAAACTGATAACTAATTTTACCTTGAGTGTAATTCCAGCACCAAACCAAACATCACCAGACACCTTCAAGCTGTCAAGCTCAATGATACTGGGAATAGACTTGAAACGGCTCAAGAAGTTTCCAACCTGACAATATAAAAAAATATTTTAGAGATTTTTTTTATTACTATATGCTGGAAAAGAAGCGTATATACCTTCTTAAACTCAGGTCCCAATTCAATGGATGGATTTGTAGGATTGGTTCTAGCCTTGTTTCTGATAACAAGACCATCTTCCAATGTGTATAAATCAGACTGGAGATAGCAAAGCAACAAGTTAGAGTGAAAATACAGGAGAAAAAATGCCATCAGTGATGGCACAAACTGCAAAACTGATGGTAACCTGGACGAGGAGCAGATCTGAAGTGGCCTTCACAGGAAGGAAGCGAGATCTTGGAACATTGATACCAATGGCTTTATCAAAGAACTGAAACAACATAAAACAAGCCTATTAGAAAAGGGATATCTGTGATGGTTCAACAAGTTCAAATAGCTACAAAATTAAACAAGGACAATACCCTGATAGCAGCTCCAGCTGCTGTTTCTAGCTGAAGCACCTTAATCCCTTCAACTTCCTGGCAGAATTATGAATTAAAATAAAGCTTGGTGAAATCAAGTAGAAAAATGACTTCGGAATACAATTGAAATGGCTCAGCTACCTTAGGGTTTGGAATTATCTCCATTTTAAGTGCTTCGGCTTCTACAAGATTCTTGATTGCACTCAATTTCACCCACCTGCAAAAAGTTAAATTCTATAACTTCACCTTATCTTTGATACATTTATAAATATACAAAATATAGAACTTACAAGTTGTTGGTGTTAAAGATTTTAAACTTCTCAATTGACTTGAATTCATTAACCTGGATAAGAGTTACACAATTTCGTCAGCCTCAAAATGTATTAAAATCATTCAGACAATTCCAAGAACGAATAATATCAGGCTAATAAAAAAAACTTCTGCCGCATAAACAACTTCTTTCTCTTGGGACATGAAGTCCTATTACAAAATGGTGGAAAATTCACAAATACAGATGATTTTAAACTTACATGTTCATCTGGAACCTGTGCAATTTCTAGAAGCTGCATCACAAGGCAACAATACCACTTATCAGGGGTAGCATTGATATAAAAATGTATAATCAAAATAAAAGAAGGAGGTTTTTTAATAGACGGTGAAGTATTGTACATCAAATTAAGCATCAACAAGAAGTTGCACATTCACAATTACACCACGACTTCAACATACCTGAACCTTTCCTTCATAGGAAATCAGTGTGCCACCTTTCACATCAGCCAGCGTTTTGGGCGTCACCTGCACCAAAATGGCAGGGCAATAAGAACATAACAAATGATGTGATAAATTAAGCAGGAATTTGTTTGTCTTAGGTGTTAAGTATGAATGTGTACCTCCATGCAGTATTCGTTCTTGTTCTGGGTTAAGTGATACAAGATATCTTTACAGAGAATCAAGGAATATCAATAGATCAATAGAGTCATTATCGGCAATATCGAAGAACATTATCCTTATCTGAATATTCAGACATGAAAGTATTTTAAGGAAGTTAGTTTCAAGATCTATAAAAAAAATCAACCGGAAGCTGAGGATACTCAAGTCAACAATGGCCCCCAAGTTGTCAGAGTTTGCAACAAAGACGTATTCCTTTCCCTGTGCGTTTCAACTTAACAGTAAATATGAAATAAACCTCTAGAGATCGTTTAGAAACATAGTCTGTGAACTCGAGCAAGAACAACAGCAAAATACTGACCTGAGACAAAAAAAGGTCCAGTTTTCCACTGTTCTTCAGTGATGGGAATACATCACCATGACCCGGAGGATACCTGCAAATATTTCATGTTCATAAGCTGCATATAGATTAAAAAAAAATAAACTAAGTAACTAATCTAATAAATTACTATTTCCTAGAGTACAATTTACTTCATTTAAATTGTTACATTGACTAACATATTGCACATCCATCAAACACCAGGGAATAAATATAAATAAGATTAAACCATCTGAGCATGTAAAACTACAACACTAAAAACAATAGCATTTTCTGTGGGATGGCCCAGAAGTACATATTAGAGACATCAAAAAGCAAAGCATGGCATACCATCCATCTTTTCCTGTCTGACCTTTGCATGGCAATGGAGAATAATCCTCAACTACCAAACGAGGGTACTGGCTCTGCCAGGTTAAAGTAGAGAAGGATAAAAGAAACAGGAATTAAAAGAATGCAATATATATTAATCATACAAATCAACTAATCAGACTTGGAGACATGAAGCTATAACTCATTCAGAAGTTGATTACCTGGTTAAATGTATGAATCTCTATATTTGAATTCTGGTACTTCTCAACAATCTGCAGAATGCAGACAAACAGATCAGACTGGTTATGTACAGAAGAAGGTTCATAATATTCATAAAATAATTGGCTTATAAGTTCTCCTCTTTGAATTACCAACAAGGCATACCTTCAAAGTGTCATCATGTGTGTTGAATGAGTTCATTAGAACAAGGGGCACCTTGCACCCATACTTGGAATTGAGACTCTATCATTGACAAGATCAGAAGAACTGTGAGTAACAAATAGAGTGAAACTGCAAAAAAATCCAAGTGAAATGAAAATGACCTCAATCTGCAAGACAATCAAGTCCAAGAATGTCAGACCATTACGCACTTCAATGACAGATCTGGCAAATGGACAAATTAGAAACAGACATTAAGAGGTTATTTCAGCCAGAAAATTGGTTCTAGTGAACAGTCAACCATGGCAAAGTGTTCTTGATAACTAAATGTCAAAATATTCCTCTGTCTTTGGTATAGGGCTACAGAAAGATAAAATGACTATGCAGCAGGTTTGGATTTCATCCCGAACATGAATTCCAGATTTTTCAAATGTCAAAAAGTAATGACAGTGAACAATCCGATCAATAAATATTGAAAAGAAGAACTAAATATTGATCTGGAGATCAAACAATTGTTGTTAAATTCCTAGTTTTAAGTCACAATCTAGTGAATCAACTAGATTAGGTACCTAGAAATTGGATAAGTCAATCTTTGACTACATCAAAAAGGTAAAACAACATAGAAATAACATAATATATAATGAGCAATATGCACTACTAATCTAGAACATACTTGGGACCAGTACAGCCCATAGTCGTTCCCAGTCCTCCATTAAGCTTTAGCACCACTAGCTTGTCCAAGAGCTCCTTGATCTTGGACGGATCTGCGATCGTTTCAATTAAAAAAAGTTCACATTATGCAAAAAAAGAGCAAAACTTGACTAACAACGAACAAAATTGCTTCATCTAGTTTCTAGCCAGCAATATTAACAAATACAACTAGTTTGTGGTGGATAATACAAAGAGATAAACAATTACCATCAGGAAGAGGCGCCAATTTATCGTAAGGCACAACAACTTCATCAGTAGGAGTCTGGATCTTACTCCACTCGATATGCTGTGCTTCCCCGCTTCAAAAATATAATTCAAAAAGAAAACAATCACATCTTCGATAACGCAAACAAGAAGCAAGGTCATTCCACTTGGACACTCAAACAGAGATTCAATCAGTTTGTTCTACCTCAGATAGCGACTAACGAGGTTGATGAAGCCAGATTTCTCGTTCTCACTGCGATCCAATAAAAAAAAACAGATGAATCAAACATAGATCTCAGATCCAAAGGAGAAAATCAAGTAAACGAAGCCACTGAAATAAGACACATATTGACAAGTAACAAAGAAACAACAGCAGCAGAGTAGAGCGACGAACCTGATCTGGTTAAGGCCGGAGACTAATGATTGGAGCTTGGAGATCTTCTCGGCATCAGTTGGGGCGAGAGTGGCAGCAGAAGCCATTGGAGATCGTTGCAGAAGGTTCGAGATTTGCAGGGAGGGATGGAGAGTTCGAAATGGAAATACGGGAGCGAATGATAAAAGTGAGGAGGTGTGTCTGATTTATTTCTGCTTTATTTTATTTTTTTTCCTGATGCGTCAGGACGTGGGTGAATAATGTGAAACACTGAAACGGAAAGGGAAGTGAGTGGCGCCAATCTCACGCTATTACTCTCCGTCTGTTTTACGATAAGCCAGCTAGCCAAGGCAAGAACCCGTCTGAATCGGCAGGGACTCCCGCATGTCCTTTTTGCTCAAATGGTATATTCGATTATTCGTATGAATCACCGTTCAGATCTGCACAGTACATATTATAGACATTCACGTCCCGTGTATTCTCTAATAAATTTTGACCCCATTATTTCCTCGTACATTTTTATTTTATAATAATATTAATAAATAAATAAATAAATTATTCGATACAATAACAAATATATTGTTGGGAGAATTTGACATACTAGGCTTTTTTGAGTTTTTTTTTAAGAAAGTGTACCCCAAATTTTTTTACCACTTTCATTTAATAGTAGGTAGAAATTATTAACCCCTCTCTTTTAATAAAAAAAAATAATAAATGTTTGTTAGTATTATATAAATGTAATTTTTTAATTTTTAATTACTGAATTTGTTTTTTTAATTTTTTTTACCTTATTTATTTATTTATTATTTTCTGTAATAAACATACTAGAAATTTTACATACAAGAAATCTACATACCAGAAATCTACATACCAGAATTTTACATACCAGAAATTTTAAATACCAGAATTTTGCATACCAGAATTTTTACATACCAGAAATCTACATACCAGAATTTTACATACCAGAAATCTTCATACCAGAATTTTACATACCAGAAATTTTACATACCAGAATTTTGCATACCAGAATTTTTACATACCAGAAATCTACATACGAGAATTTTACATACCAGAAATTTTACATACTAGAAATATACATACCAGAAATCTTAGTACCAAAATTCTACCTACCAGAATTCTACATACCAGAAATTTACATACCAGAAATCTACATACCAGGATTCTACATAATAGAAATTTACATACCAAAAATCCACATACCAGACTTCATAATTCATTATTCTGGTATGAACACAAAGCCATTTTTCCTGTTTGTTGCTATATCTTGAAGTCTATGGTGATTGGCTATCAGCATGGTCATATCTTTGTACCTAATTGATATATTTAGGACAATTAGACACTCCGCATAAACATGAGACCTTTAACTCATCAGCTTCTTCTTTGATACAGACAGGAAAGGGGCCCGCAATTAGTTAGGACACAAAATGCACATAAACTAGGTACAAAGAAAAGATTACACAATCAAATCCAAATTAGGAAGCATTCCCATAAGTAAACGAGGAACGATTAAAAAAGTTGAGTAGCGGTTGTAGAATAAAGATTACAGTAGAAAAAGTAGGAGGTGACGAAGTTATGAAATTTAAGACAGTAGGTAACAAGTACTAACAACACGATTTTAGACCGAGTGATTTACGAATAGCAGAACGTCATAAGGCATAAAAGCGAACACCACTAAATCAAATTATGCAGAGCCAACTGAAGATATGGATGAAGTATTAATAAAATTCAACAAAATTAACTCAAATCAAGGTTCAAACTTTTACTAGTATATTGATAAAACAGAAGAGTCACATGGCCACCTATCAAACATTGATATGCCATCAAAACTTCTCACATGCCTGGATATCCAATATAGCTTTGTTCAGCTCTACTGTCATGTTCAATAGAAGGATCAAAGAATATGTAGTTTTCCAGTAGAGATTTTTTGTGTGAAAGAATCATTTGCTACAAATTTCACAAAAAAGATGTGACACTAACAGTAGTATTTTCTTTAATGATGGCCATATAAGATAAATGTAGAACAATATAGATGAACGAAATAATCACTGTTTCTTAATTACAAACTACACATACTCAAAGTCATAAACTAGCAAAGAAAGTGAGAGATAAAAAAAGAGAGGATAAGGCATGAAAATCAAATCATCTTAAAGTTTGATATGTGACACTTGGGTTGAAAGGAAATCATCACTCAAAAACGCAGAGATTGCAATTTAATCACAAATAAGCAAAATGACAGTTTGGTTTAAAAAATCCCCCTTTGCAAGATTTTGTATTTGAAGTAATCTGTTACCAACTGAGTAGAAAATGTCCATTTTATGCTCCAACTGAAGTTTTTATGCACATTTTTAGCCCAGCTTAGTCCAACATTTAGAAGTGGAATCAAATTGTATCCATATATGTTGTTTAGAAATTTGATTTGTAATCTTAATCAATTAGACTTTTTACTGAAGCTAGCTATCGTCGCATTGTAATCATTTCTATTATAAAAATCAGAGTATTCAAAGCCCAAAAGAGTAGCTTTCTAATACCAAAATGGAGTTTAGTGTCGTTCGCTATGAAAAGTATTCATGTTCACAAACCCTAAAATGGACATTCGCAAGCACCGAACACATAAAAAATGTACATTGAAGATGGAAAATAACAAAACTCTTAAATGGATAGAGATAATTTTGCCTATAAAATTATTGAAGGGAGAGAATGGAAAATACCAGAGAGATAGAGAAATAGTAAGATCTCCGTAAACTCGTGGTGGGTGGCAATTAGGGCTAACTTCAATCAGCGTCGAGAGAGGCTGCTGCAATTGTGGTGGTGGGTGGCGATTGGAGATGACGTTCGAGAGGGGTCGTGTTTCACCGCAGTAGGTGATGGAGATGGCGTCGTGTTTCACCGCAGTGGGTGATGAAGCAGAGATAAATCTACATACCAGAGATGGCGATTGGAGATGGCAAGTTCGCGAGTTTCGCGTAACTGATACCCTGAGCCTGGGGGATAGCAAAGCTAGCAATTGTGAGGCCGGAAATGACATCGGATCTAAGGAAGGAGAAGGAGTAGCAGATGACGGAGAAGCGAGAGAAGCGAAAGGCTTAGATGAGTAAGAGTTTTGTTGAGGCGTGCTGCTCAGTAGAGGAGTAAGCGAGAGAATCGGAAGGCTGAGTGAGATGAAGGTAAAAGTGATTGAACGGTAAATATAATTAGGGGTACAGTTACTAGTAAGAAAATAGAAAAGGACTAGTTACTAAACAATAACCTCAAAACAGCCTAGTTACCAAATTTGCCCTATATTGTTTCGATTTTTATTCTAATCACAATCTTGAACATACTTTTAAGATATTCAAATCAATTATTTGGAAATTGTTATCACTTTTATTTATAATATAATTAACTATTTTCTTATTCTAATTAGAAGTTGTATAACATGTAAACATATAGTTCCTATAATAATTAAAAAATAATCACTAAATTAACAAATACATAAATTATCATAATATAAATGTTACATCTTATTCGTTTTTTAAAATAATATTTAAAAGTGTAATGCTATCTAAGATACTCCTTTTAATTAATTTTTTTATTGTTTATATAAAATTATAATTAATTAATAATAAATTTTAATTTTTCTTTGGGTTAACTAATTAAAAGTTTAAAACTATTATGATACATCAATTTTTTTTAACAAATTTAAAAAATTCATTTACCCATCATAATTTAAAATTATATCCATGTTTTGGCAATGTAACTACACTAGTTTTGTTCTTTATCTACCTAGCAACATTTTTTAAAAAATTTTGTCCTCGTATAATTTGCTGAAATTTAGCGAAATTATCAATTTTTTGGTGTTATTGAAATAGGTCAAAATCAAGTTATTATTACATGAATTGAGAAGGGTAAAGCGCACACACAAATTTAACTCCGAAAACTATATGGTACATTTTGTGAATCGGTAAGTATACAATTTGAACATTGATCATTTGATTGAAAGTTAGCTCGAGGTCTAGCTACGTAGAATGCATGGTCCTAAGTATTACCCCAATCACATAGAAGGCATAATCCATCTATTGTTCATTCTTCTGAGATGTAGTCCATGCAAGCATTCGACGGTTACCCATTTATCTACAACAAATAAAAGGAAAACATAAAAACATGCGGTTAAAGTTTGGATGACGATTGGTCGGGTGACGGTAGTAGAAGACATCATCCGACTAACCACTCAACCCGAGTTTCACCCGAAACTTTATCAAAAAATAAGTAAATATGTCCCTTATATGTATAGTCTTATTAACACTAGCCATAATCCCCCAATAGCGTCAACAACACTTCTTCAATCATTTCAAGCGCTTCATACTCGATATCCCTTAAAAGCTAGGTATCACTTTCACAAAACGTGGTACTTTTTCTAAGGATAAAAAATATTTGGTTGATGAAATTTTTTTTGATAGTGAGCCTTAGAGGGTAATTATGATATCTTATATGAATAAATAAATTACAAAGTTTTAAACTTAAATAAATAACTTGTAAATTGTATATAGTAATTTCATTATTTGTAGTATATTTTGATTTTTGAAGGATTATGAAAACTCCACCTTGATTATAAAGTTGTATAGGTGTTGATGATGGAAGACTTAAACACAAATGAAGTAGTTTTATACACTAACAATTTATTGATTACTTATTGAGTTGTTTGGTTTGGTGGTTTGTATTGAATAAATGCAGGTTTTGAAAGACACTACAAAGGACCTTGGAAGACCTTGAAATCGGATGCAAGGAAAGACAAGGAGTTTAGAGTGTTTAAAAGACGGAGGCCTTGAAATTCATTACAAGGGAACAAAGAAGTCAAGGCTGCACGCTAAAGAAATTCAAATCACTAAAAGAGATCTTCTAGGAAAGATTTGCTCAACAAGAAGATATGATTGAACGAAGATCTCAACTGGCCAATAAAGATCTTTCGAAGATCCTCAACCGAAAGCACAAAGATTCTCTCCTTTGGAATTTGATATCATCACAACAAATACGAGAAGATTAAGGAGCCGAGAGATCAACGTGTTCTTAGGAGATGAAGATCCACAACGTCTATCTCATCTCAACCAAGAAGCGATCTTCATGGAGACGAAGAATCATCTTCAAACGGTCATCTTCCTAACGGCTAGAAGACCTCTCCATAGAAGGCTATAAATGAAGATGGCAAGTCAAGAACAAGGAGGAGCCTACACGGAAACATCAATAGTCTTCAAGTGATCCAAAACATCTTCATTCGATCAAATAGTTTTTCTTTCTATCTTTCTCTAAAATATTTATCCCCTAGAGAGAGATAAAATACGAGAGCTCCATTGATATATCTAAAGAGTGTTATACTCGAGTGTGTGTTACTATGCGAAGTAACTTAGCGATTATAGCAAGGTGAAGAGTTGGAGCTAGATTGTAGCATTGACTACAGTGAGAGAAGAAGGGGATTTCTTCTAGTTTGACTCTTTGAAGCTGATAATAGATATTTAGATCCTAAGGTTATACCGTGAGACGGAGAGTAGGCTATTTAGAGCTGAACTTCGTAAACATATCCTCATGTCGATCTTTTACATTCCGCATTTTATCTTGCTTTATTGTGACTAACTTTGTTTTGCAGGAGTACAAAGTCAAGACCCTTGAAAGTTGTTTCAAAGCCCTTGAAATCAAAGTGTATCACAAAGAGTTCAGATCGACATCAAGACCCTTGAAATTGGTTTTAAGGCCTTGAGATTGGTTTTGCGAAAAGTTCACATACTCTATTCAACCCCCCTTTTAGAGTATCTTTTATCCTTTTTATTCACCTACCGATTCTTCAAATTAGAGTGAACATTTTCTCAAGCCAAGGAGTTAATAAAAGTCGATCAAGTTGAAGATTTTATAGAACAAAATTTTTGTTTAGTTTCAAACTTAGTTTCAACTTTCGATCTTTTTGAATTTTAAGACATAAGTCGTAATTGTTTTCTTATGTTATCAAGTTAGTGTACTATATTGTGTTTGTGTTTAAATTTCTGTAATGATTGTTTTTTTCTCCGTCTATTTTAAAAGCTGCTTAAATTTTCAGGGTGAACCCGAAATAAACCCAATCACCTATGGTTATGGTTTGTGAAATATTGTACCTAATTATCCCATATCATTATCGAGTAAGTTAATGGTTTGAGATAATCCTTTTCATATTTAAAAATTGAGTTTTTCCTTTGGCGCCCTCAAGATTTGGACTTATCCTCTTAATATCCACCAAGTTTTAAAAATTCTCTTGGTACCCTCATGGTTTTATTTGTTTCCTCTTTATACCCATTCTTGATATATTACATTAAAAAATCATTATAAAATAACAAAAAATCAGAAAAATAAATTTAAAATTAATTATGACATTATTGAAAAAATAATCTAATAAATTTATGATAGAATTTGTTTTTATATATAACTTTATATTTTGAATTAAAGGTAATATTTATTTCATGAATTAAAATAATTTTTTTAAGGTTCTAGAAATTTAAAAATATAGTAATATTTTTGTTTGAATTTAATTTATATCATTTATTTTAATTCGAAATTTTATTAAATTTTTTTTTATTTTTTTAATTTAAGAAACTGTAAACTAAAGAACTAAAAATATAAAAATAAATTTTCGAATTAAGATATTATAGAACTTTAAAAAAATTTACAATAATTTTAAATTTCTAGAATCTTAAAAAGATTAATTATTTTTAAATTTTATTTTAAATCCGAAATTTAAAAAAAATATTTTCATTAAAAATAAATTTATCTTTCATTTAATTTTTTGATTAAAAATATAAAAAATATAATTCTATTATGAATTTATTAGTTTAATATTTAATGTGATCAAAATTAGTTTTAAAATTATTTTCTGATTTTTTAATTATTTTATAATGACTTTTTAATATAATATATAAAGAATGGTTATAAAGAGGAAAGAAATAAAACCACGAGGGTACCAAGAAGATTTTTGAAACTTGGTGGATGCCAAGAGGATAAGTCCAAACTTTGAGGGCACCAAGAGGAAAAATCCTTAAAAATTTAAGAAAGAATTTGGCCTACTATGCTCTTTTTGATTTTTGTTAAAGAAACTATACCCCATATTTTTTACCACTTTCATTTAATAGTAGGTAAAACTAATTAACCCTTCTATTTAATAAAAAATGTTTGTTATTTTTAATTAAAGTATAAGTTTTAATTTTTAAAAACTGAATTTGTTTTTTTATTTTCTTTTATTAATTTTTTTTCTTTTTTATTTGCTTTATTTTTTTTATTTTCTGGAATGAAGAATTTTTCACATACCGGAATTTCCAATACCGGAATTTCACATACCGGAATTTCACATACCGGAATTTCACATACCGGAATTTCACATACCAAAAGTTATCATATCATACCGGAAGTTATCATATCATACCAGACATTATCATATCATAC
The DNA here is from genome assembly GCA_033239045.1 of Fagopyrum esculentum. NCBI lineage: Eukaryota > Viridiplantae > Streptophyta > Magnoliopsida > Caryophyllales > Polygonaceae > Fagopyrum > Fagopyrum esculentum. The sequence continues at coordinate 41,473,363 of BSUD01000004.1, read as the reverse complement.
CGGAAGTTATCATATCATATCGGAAATTATCATACCGGAATTTATTTTTTTATTTTTTTTTTGTCTTTTTTATTTTCTTTATTTATTTTTTTTAATTTTTTTGGAATGCATACCGGAGTTTCACATACCGGAGTTTCACATACCGGAAGTTCACAGACCGGAGCTTCACATACCGGAAGTTCACATACCGGAAGTTATCATACCGGAAGTTATCATATCACACCGGATATTATCATACCATACTAGAAGTTATCATATCATACCGGAAGTTATCATACCGGAAGTTATCATACCAGAAGCTATCATACCGGAAGTTATACCAAACAAACTGATTTTATATCATAGTTTAGAATTAAGAATTACATACCGGAGAATTACATACCGGAGAATTACATACCAGAAGTTATAAAAATGGTATGAGCAAAAACGCAACATTCAGGTATCAACCTTAAAAATGTCTCTAAAAATGGTATAACCTTCTGCTTTGCCCAGAGACGATCAAGACCACTGTCAGCATCACCCTGAGCGAGCAAAGGTTGTAAATTCACCAGTGTAAACATCATTGGCATCCGGTATGAATTTCCTGTATAAAAAATTTCGGTATGAACTTCCGGTATGAAAAACTTCGTTATGAACATCCAGTATGAACTTTCCAAGTATGAACTTCCGGTATGTACGGTATGAACTTCTGGTATAACAAATTTCGGTATGAACTTCCGGCATAAAAACTTCGTTATGAACTTCCGGTATGAAAAACTTTGTTATGAACTTCCGGTATGAACTTTCGGTATGAACTTCTGGTATGAACGGTATGAACTTCCGGTATAAAAAATTACGGTATGAACTTCCGGTAAGAAAAACTTCGTTATGAACTTTCGGTATGAACTTTCGGTATGAACTTCCGATATGAACGGTATGAACTTCCGGTATAAAAAATTTCGGTATGAACTTCCGGTATGAAAAACTTCGTTATGAACTTCCGGTATGAACTTTCGGTATGAACTTCCGGTATGAACTTCCGGTATAAAAAATTTCGGTATGAACTTCCGGTATGAAAAATTTCGTTATGAACTTCCGGTATGAAAAATTTTGTTATGAACTTCCGGTATGAACTTTCGGTATAAAAATTTTGGTATGAACTTCCGGTATGAAAAACTTCGTTATGAACTTCCGGTTGAACTTTCGGTATGAACTTCCGGTATAAAAAAATTTCGGTATGAACTTCCGGTATAAAAAATTTCGGTATGAATTTCCGGTATAAAAAATTTCGGTATGAACTTCCGGTATGAACATCCGGTATGAACTTTCGGTATAAAAAATTTCGGTATTAACTTCCGGTATGAAAAATTTCGTTATGAACTTCTGGTATGAACTTCCGGTATGTAAAATGTCCGGTATGTAAATGTCCGGTATGTAAATGTCCGGTATATAAAATGTCCGGTATGTAAATGTCCGGTATGCAAAATGTCCGGTATGTAAATGTCCGGTATGTTAATGTCCGGTATGTAAATCTCTGGTATGAAAACAGAAAATAAAAAGGGAAATAAAATAAAATAAAATAAAATAAAAACAAATTCAGTAATTAAAATCAAAATTTACATAACAAACATTAGATATTCTTTCTTTTTAGTAGAATGGTTAATTAGTTTTACCTTACCATTAAATGCAAGTGGTAAAAAAATTATGGGGTATATTTACTAAATAGAAAACTAAAAAAGGCCTAGTTAGTCTACAGTAAAATAAAAAAGCCTACTTACCTTATTAGCCCAAAATTTAAAACAAATACATAATGAATGAAAGATTTGATTACGGTGAAAATAAATATTTACGTGAATTTGCAATAATACCTAATTATCCCATATCATTTATCGAGTAAGTTGACAATTTGAGAGTTTGTATAAATAGAAAGAATGGAAGCTAAGCAAATCATACAATTCATGCCATTTTGGATTTTTGGCTTTTTGGCAAAGATCGTATATAATATATGTTTTTATCAAATTAATATCTGATATGCTGGTCATTGACATATTGATATGTAAAATCATTGACCTATTAATATGTGGAAAAAATGACCTAGTAATATGTGGAGAATGACCTACTAATATGTGAGTCATTAAATAATGTGTTCATACTGATATGTGGGTTATTGACATGCGTACTCATTTGTAGAGTCATTGACATATGCACTCATATGTGGGGTCATTGATCTATTGAAGGGTCAATATGCCGACGATTTGTATATTAACTAAAGTATACTACACTTTGTTGACGTGATGACCTCACAAATATATTTTTGAAATACTTGATTAATCCCAACATCATGTCAGTCTTTCCCCTACTCACGCCGACCAACCTTCATACGGCTCGATGGAGTACATGGTCGATCAGTTTGCGGCCTTACACACCCACATATGTGACATAACAAATAAGCAATGGCGCCGTTCGGAATTTCTAGCTTTATCATTGCGGGGGTTATACATTTGACCCTCAAATGTATAACCCCCGCAATGATATATCCTTTTCTAATGTTTATTTCGAGTATGGGGTATTTTCTATTATGTTTGTTATATCCTTCAGTGAATGTATGTTTGTAATAACTCTTCTGTTTATTATGTGTGCTTACGTTCTCATATTGATAATGCACATTTGTATTTTTGCCTCAACTTTTTCAAAACTTCCTTTCTAGTTTTTCTGCTATCTTATTTTTCTAAAATATGGTTTCTCTCTTTCCGACTCTTATATCGGTTGAGGATGCTTAAGATCTGCTTAAGATCTTGTGCTTCGACCTTATCTATACCAATGGATTTATGATTTAATGATAAACAATTTTGTTTTATGACATCGTCTTGTGAGGTTTCTTTTAGCCTTATATACGCAGATAAGTATCAAATGTAACAATTTGTACACCTTGTTTTCATGCATATCCTACCCAATTTTCCTTCCCATATATGCCTATTTGTATGAAAAACTTCCACGTTTTAGATTTCGGTATCTACCTTGACTTTTATGTGTTTCAGGCATTTACGCCATCAAATGTGCCAAGATCGCATCCTCCCTGAAGTCAGATGTGAAGAGACGATCCATATGAATGAGGAACCGCAACATGAATTCCGCATGATTAGCTTTGAAGTGAAAGATTCGAGATTAGAAGCATCAAACAAGTGAAACGACCAAGATGAAAGGCTAGACGACCGTAGGGTGGCTGTTTGGATCAGACTTTGGTGTCAAATCTCAACTTTGAAGCCCAGAACAAGAGCTTCACAACAACCGAGCGAAACACCCATCAAACAACATGCATACGGTCGTAGGGTGGCCGGTGTGTTGCTGTTTGGCTGGCCATTTCGGCACCGCTGTGAAGGGTTTTGTAATCTTCGATTTTATCTTTGGAAAGCATATATTATGTGTAACCATAGACTCCGATTTCTCCCCCTATATAAGCATACCTTAATCTTAGGGTAAGATACGCTGATTCCTTCTGAATTTAGTAGTCTTCTAATTCTTCCTTATTATAGCCGTCAAGTAGCTATTAGCTTTGCTCTGAAGGCTCTCCCTATTGGAACCAAACAATTATGAGTTTTTGTCTTCTTATGCAATATAGTGTTTTTTCTTTATATTCTATCATGTCTAGCTAAGCTTCCTTCTGATTTAAGAATTGAATGATCCTATAATGGTATAATTCATTATTTGCATATATCTTTATGAATTAAGATTTTGATATTGCTTTGTTTCAAAACGCTTTATTCCTACCTTTTAATTACATTCAAAAGAAGCGGTGTTTTTAATTCGTTTGGAAAAAACAAGTTAAGGGCCAAAAGCGAAGTTTGTTTTATTGGATTTATCGAAAATAACTTGGTTTTGAGAGTACTACTTTATTAAAGCTTTGAGGATTTCTAATCACCGTAGAAAGTTTAAGTCTTTGTACAAAAGCAAAGGGCCATAAGAGAAGGTTTTTCTTGGTCTTTTCAGAATTTCTAAATGCTTTATGGGTTTTCCTATACTCGCTGAACCGCTGGATTGAGAGTTATGTGAGTTGGAAAGCATGGTCTTGGTTTGTTTATGCCTAAGACTATATTAGATGGATACCTACAATTATCATATATTAGTGTTCATGAAATATATATATGCATTAATATGTTAACTCATTATAGTGGGGATTCTTTTTTCCTTAGATTGTCTTCCACTCATTGTTGTCCACAATCATAATTGCTCTTGTTTGTTACTATTGCTTGCCCTATTGTTCTTGGTTATTTTAAGTTGTTGTGTTTGTTGATTTTTCTTTGATCCTCAAGTTAGGTTGTTGATTGTGAAAGATTCGTGATTCAAGCAAACTTATCCTTTTGGCAACGAGATTAAACGCACCTTCCGGGAAAAAAATTCTTCCGAAAAAGTTGCCACTAATCATAATTGGAAGGATCTAGGTAACGAAATCCTTGTTGATCTGCAAATTGAAATTTTTTGGCTCAATTCCGTTGTTGCTGCTGAAAGGGCTCGTCACCCTCAAATGTTGGACGCTAGGATGAATCCTAGACAAAGGGTGCCCAAACATACTTTTGTGCTACTGGCACTTGGAGGAAGAGACTTCAACCTACGCACGGACACCATCGGGTTGATCTAGACTGATCTATTCTCAGGGGTATTGAACAAGAACCCGCATCAACATCTGCGGAAATTTTTTGAAAATATTATGAATACTTTAAACTATGAGAACATTAACCCCGATGCTTTGAGTATGCGGACATTTATTTTTTCTTTGATGGTATAAGTTGCAAACTGGCTGCAAAATCGCCCCCCGAGTACTTTTGCCACATAAGAAGGATTAGCAACAACTTTCCTGAGCAAGTATTTTCCTCCCCACAAGATTGTTGAGATCCGGGAGAAGATCTCTCACTTTGGTATGGAAGATGGAGAGAACATCCACTCCATATGGGAACGGTTCAATGAATTGCTGCATTCATGCCCTCACCATGAATTCGAGAAAGGAACACTTCTCCAATACTTCTATAATGGATTGATGACACCACAAGAAATTTGGTGGACAACGCCAATTCTCATAGATTCATAAGGATGAATGAAGATGAAGCTTAATACTATCTTGTAATTGTTGCTAAACATACAAGGATGTACGACAAGATTTGCACCAAGATACGAGGTGTCTACAATATCAATGAAGATGAAAAGATCAATAAGCTATATGAGAATGTGCAAGCCTTGATGAAGCTTGTTTATAATAACTCGACTTCCTCAATTGCTAATTTGGATATTAATTCTCAACTTTGCAAAGGTGCAGGACATGAGATAGATGATTGCTCCAACTTCAACGAACACATGAACTACTATGAAGCATTGGAACAAATCAACTATCTAGGAAATCAAAGGGACTATCCAAGAAACAATGTTTACACAAGACCTCTATTTCCTCAAAGGATCTTTCCTCAATTCACAAGAAGGAATTTCCCACCCCATGATCCCATCCCTGATCAAGCTCCCACTACTAGACAAGTTGCTCCCACCTCTACTACACAAGATAAGATATTGGAGAGGCTTGTCAATGGACAACAAACACTCACCGGTTCTGTTGGTGATATTAGGAACTCGATCATGAGTATGGAAGAGAAATTCAGCAGGATGGAATCCACTATTGAGGCGCTTGGAAGAGTCACAAGATATTGTAAACTCAGGTTGTCCAACAGATTCAACACCTCGAGAAAGCTCAAGATAAACTCCCAACAACAATGAAAACGAATCCAAGAGGAGTTTTTGTTATCACCTTGAGGAGAGAAAAAAAACCCACTAATCCCGTAGTTCCCGAAATAACTACGACGAAGATTGTTGAAGAAAAAGCTTTTCCCTAAGAAGTGATTGTTCCTACACCTCCTAAACTCTATAGACCTCCTCTTCCTTTCCCTCAAGCTCATAACAGGAAGAAGTTGGATGATGACTTTATAAAATTCTTAGAGAAGATAAACAAGTTATACTTGAAGATCCCACTAGTTGAGGCATTGAAACAAATGCCTCAGTATTTCAAGTTTATAAAGTATTGCTATCAAACAGGAAGCTAAGGAAACATGAAGGTTATGTTGATGTGACTAAGGAATGTAATGCCATGCTTAGTACAAATATTCAACCCAAGAAAGGAGATCTAGGAAGCTTCTACATCCCATTGACCTTTGGTGAAACACAACATTCTTTCCTTTGTGATCTCGAAGCTAGCATGAATGTAATTTCACTCAAGTTGTGCAAAGATTTGGAACTTGGAGAATTACCACCGGTAAAGTTCACTCTACCTCTCGCAGATAATCTTTCATTAAACCTGCTGGAATACTGGTGAATATTGGTGTGAGGATTGATGTAACACCCCAAGTTCTAGGAACTTGAAGCGCTACGGGCTAGGACCGCACAATGGGTCCTGACCCTCTGAGTAGCAGCAGCAAACAGATCTTACAACAAGGCACAAACGAATGAAAATAAAACTCAATATAAAACCAAAGGTTCAAACAAAAGAAAACAAAAAAGCTCCACAGCCGGGTCAAAACAAAAGGGAAACAACAAACTAAACAAAACCCAATCCCGTCCTATAATGTACGGGAACCCCGGCTGACCACACCATCCGGATCACTCAGCAGCATCCTGAACATGCGGAACATCTACAACGACGGTATAAACCGTTAGCTAACATTCTAGGTATAAGCAAGAGTGTAAAGGCACAAACACACATAAGGTAAAGAAAACACATAGCATGCTTACACATCAACCGGTTATTATCTTTCATTAAGGTTATCCATTACTAATTCAACTTCTTTTGTCACACAAGAATCTCTCGAAACTCGCCTCCGCTTCCGTCTACCAATAGGAATAGATCAGTACTATCCGTTACCTACGGGTCTGGGTTGCAAGAGCACATTCTAGTCTCCTGTAGAACTAGACAAGTGGTCATCACCCGGTTATAATGCACTTGGGCAGTTAAGGGTAACAAAGGGTGAATCCTATTTCCAATTATCCGTTATTAACATGATAGCAACACAAACAAGCCAAAACAATCCAACTAATACGCGGAATGAAGCTAAGTAAGTCCAAGGGACTTACCTCATTCGAAGGTAACCCAAAATATCAACACAACTCAAGAACAAATCAGTTTCCCTAAGGAAAGGAAAAAGGAAAGCCTGTACGAACAAGCAACACGGATCAAGAACGAAACGGTTGCTAGAAGTCTATGACTTCTAGTCTCAACGATCTCTAAGAGATCAACACATGCTAAGGGCTCAACCTTAGTCTTACAACAACTCAGGGAAACAAGGAACAACCATAAGGAACCAAGGAAGGAACGAGGAAAGGAAGGAAGGAAGCAACTCACCAAAGACGGGAGCTACTGCAGGGAAACCGCAGGGGCGGTTAGACAGAGGCGCAGGGGCGGCTGAACAGAGGCATAGGGGCGGCTCTGTGCAGGCGCAGGGGCGGCGGCGTGACAGAAAGTGCTGTCGGCTTTCTTCTTCGACAAAACTCACAGCAGGGCAACCAAAGCTCGAACCTTTGGTTCCAACAGATCGAGGCTCCACTCTAGAGAGCTTGAGAACAACGAAGGGTCAACAACGGAACACCCCACAAGAATCAAGGCTCATGCTTGATCCTTGGAGAAGAAGGAAAGAGAAGAACGAAAGGAAGAAACCAAAACAGAAGGAACGTGAGGAAGAACCAGAAAAGATGCACTTACATGTTCAGCGGGATTGTAGGAAGCAAGGACGGCTGCAGCTCTCTAGGGTTTGAAGGTGATAGTAAGGAACGGGAAAAAGGAGAGAAGGAAGAGAATATATAGGGAGGCTAGAACTCTAAACGGAAAGGGCGTCTAGGGTTAGAAAGAAAACAAGGAAACTGGCCCATAAGATAAAATATCGGATATTCTATCTATGGAAGGAAGATAAAAGAACAAAAGAAAAGATCGGCATGATCTGTCGTAAATCCGCAGGGGTGGCTGGCCGCGGAGGCGGCCCTCTTCACCGTAGGGGCGGTGAAGGCAAAACCTAGGATCTTACATCAGATCCCCCTAAAAAGAAGTTTCGTCCCGAAACTTGAAAACGCTCACAAGCACAACACAAGCAGAAACAGAACTGAACTCATATATTCCCACTCGGGGGACGTAACTCAAACGTCACACAAAAGCGTAAGCAACACAACAAGAGAAAATCAAACAACTAACTATGATAAAGGTGCATCCAGCCCAGCGTAAAACTCCGGATAGTTCCTCTGGATACTATCCTCTGTCTCCCAAGTCGCCTCATCGGCTCCTCGCATCGACCACTGTATCTTCATCATCAGTATGTCCTTCGAACGCAAGCGCCTCGTACTACGCTCTAAGACAGCCACTGGGTGCTCTACAAACGTGTGGTATGGCTCGATCACTTGATCCTCATGACTGACGATGTGTCTCGGGTCAGGTATGTACTCCCGTAGCTGAGACACATGGAAAACTGGGTGAACACCCTCGAGTCTTGGTGGCAACGCAAGTCTGTATGATGCCTCTCCAACTCGCTCAAGAATCTCGAATGATCCAACGTATCTGGGACTCAACTTCCCTTTGACACCGAAACGTCTGACGCCTCGTGTCGGGGATACTCTCAACCAAACCTGAGCTCCAACTCTGAACTTGAGATGTCTGCGCCTCTTATTAGCATAAGACTTCTGTCGACTTTGTGCTGCTAACATCCGCTCTCGGATCACTGCTACACGAGCCATGTCATCATGTATCTGCTCAGGTGCTACCCCGCTAGCACTACTAGGCTCATCCCAACATAGCGGTGTACGACATCTCTGTCCATATAAAGCCTCATAAGGAGCCATCCTGATCAATGCGTGCCAACTGTTGTTATACGAAAACTCCACTAAGGGAAGGTGATCTGGCCACACCTGCCCCTAGTCTAACACGCAGACTCTCAACATGTCCTCGAGAGTCTGGATGGTCCGCTCGGACTGACCATTGGTCTGAGGATGATAAGCTGTCATAAACTGTAGACTCGTACCTAGGGCGGCATGAACTTGCTGCCAGAACCTCAAAGTGAACCGTCTGTCACTGTCAGAGATAATGGTCCTAGGTACCCCATGAAGTCTAACTATCCGTCTCGTGAACTCCTCAGCAAATCGACTCACCGGCCACGTTTCCTTGATCGAAATGAAACGTGCGGTCTTCGTCAATCGATCTACTATGACCCAAATAGCATCAAAACCACGACTCGGTCTCAAACCGGTCACAAAATCCATAGAGATGTCTTCCCACTTCCATTGAGGAACGGGGAGTGGGTGTAGCTCACCTCCAGGTCTATGATGCTCGATCTTGACCTGCTGACAGGTTGCACACTGAGCTACATATCTCGTCACATCTGGCTTCAGACCTCCCCACCAGAAAGAACGTCTGACATCCTGGTACATCTTACTCGCACCAGGGTGTACTGAGTAAGGTGAAGAGTGAGCCTCTTGAAGGATCCTCTATCTCAACTCTCGATCTGACGGCACACAAACATGCTCATGGCGTCTCAAAACTCCATCAACACCAACTGCAAACTGTGGTGCCTCTCCTCGAGAAATCCGGTCTCGGATCTGTGTCAAAGCTGGGCAACTTCCCTGCTTATGTCGGATTTCGGCCAACAGATCAGGTACTATCTCCAAGGTGGACAACTGGCTGTCGGAATCTGGAAAGTAGATATCCATCTCTAGCCATGCCAAATCTCGTTGTAACTATGGTTGAGCTGTCAGCCTAGCGATTGCCATCTCCCGGGAAGTCTTCCTACTGAGAGCAGCTGCTACCACATTAGCCTTTCCCGGGTGGTATAAGATCTCAAGATCAAAGTCCTTGATCAACTCTAACCATCTGCGCTGGCGGTTATTCAACTCCCGCTGAGTGAATATGTACTTCAGACTCTTATGGTCTGTGTAAATCTGACACGTGGCTCCGTACAGATAATGTCTCCAAATCTTCAAAGCATGAGCAACAACATCTAACTCAAGATCATGGGTAGGGTAATTCTCCTCATACGTCTTCAACTATCGAGACGCATAAGCGATCACCTTTCCCCTCTACATCAGAACACATCCCAAGCCCAACTTGGATGCGTCGCTGTAAACCACAAAATCCTCAATGCCCTCTGGCTGAGCTAGGATAGGAGCAGAGGTCAACCTCTTCTTCAGCTCCTCGAAGCTCTGCAGGCACGACTCGGACCATACGAACCTCGTAGACTTCCGCAGCAAGGAAGTGAGCGGTCGGGCGATAACAGAAAAGCCCTCAACAAAATGCCGGTAGTAGCCTGCTAATCCTAAGAAGCTGCGAACTTCCTTGACGTTCTTAGGTGGCGACCAAGAGGCTATTGACTCAATCTTCGCTGGATCTACCTTGATCCCTTCAGCTGAAACAATGTGACCAAGGAATGCTACCTCAGACATCCAAAACTCGTATTTAGAGAGCTTGGCGTAAAGCTCTCTATCCTGTAAGACTTGAAGAACAATCCTCAAGTGTCCTGCATGCTCCTCCTTACTACGGGAGTAAACCAGAATGTCGTCGATGAAGACAAATACAAACTGGTCTAGGAAGTCGATGAAGATGCTGTTCATCAACTCCATGAAGACTGCGGGCGCGTTCGTAAGCCCAAATGGCATCACTACAAACTCGTAGTGTCCATATCTAGTCCGAAATGATGTCTTAGCTACGTCCTGCTCTCTCACCCTCAACTGGTGATATCCAGATCTGAGATCGATCCTCGAAAACACTGAAGCTCCATGCAACTGATCCAAAAGATCGTCGATATGGGGCAATCGGTACTTGTTTTTGATCGTCACCTTGTTCAGCTCTCGGTAGTCGATACATAACCTCATTGACCCATCCTTCTTCCTGACGAAGAGAACAAGTGCACCCCAAGGAGATACACTAGGGCGGATGAAGCCCTTCTCTGCTAACTCCTCAAGCTGCTTCTTCAACTCAAGCATCTCGATAGGTGCCATACGATAAGGAGCCTTAGAGATCGGTCTCGTACTGGGCTCTAGATCAATGCCAAAGTCTACACTCCGTTGTGGAGGTAAACCTGATGGCTCTCCAAAGATGTCAGCAAACTCGCAAGCTACTGGAATCTCCTCCAAAGCTGGACTAGTACTATCCTTCATGGCATAGCACCAAAAAGCCTCGCATCCCTGACTGATAAGTCTCGCAGCTCGTACTGCACTGATGACTGTACCAGTCTTCCCAAGATCCCATCCTCGGAAAATCTCAACATGGCCTGCATCTGTAGTTACTGTCACTATTCTCTTGCCGATGTCTAGAACTACTCGATGTCGATCCATCCAATCCATGCCCAGAATAACCTCTTCATGTACTAAGTACATGACGAAGAAGTTAGCTGGCCAATCGCGACCTCCCAATCTAATAGGGCAATCGCGAACTTCTCGCGTACCTCGTATCTTACCCCCATCTGGTAATCCTATAAAGAAGGGTCTACCCTCTACAGTAACTAAGGCCAATCTATCTACGCAAGCATGAGATATAAAAGAATGCGTAGCACCAGTATCGAAAAGAACTCTGACAAGAAAACCATTAATGTGAATGGTACCTGTAGCTGCTGGCGCTGTCGGCTCTACAACACTCCTCAACTCGTAAACCCTGCCTGGTGCATTCCTGGTGTCTGCAGATCCACCAACACGTCCTCTACCTCTCCCTTGTCCCGGAGTGGAACCCTGAAGAGCGGCAGAACCTGAAACTCTTTGCTACTGCTGGTATTGAGATCTCTGTCCTCCTCCAGCAACACTGGCAGGTGAAGAACCCTGATGAGATAGCACCTTGCCTTGACGGCAAAACGTAGCTCTGTGTCCGGGCTTGCCTCAAGTAAAGCAAGTCACTGCTGGCTTCTTGCAATCAGCTCGGATGTGTCCAGCTACTCTGCAGTTATGACATTGTCGTGCTTTGTCAGAACTCTGCTGAAACCCAGAACGTCTAGGCGTCTGACTACGCCCAAAACTAGCTGCTCCAGCTCCAGCACTAGCTGATCCAGTCTTCTGTCTCTTCTCAGGACCTCCAGTATGAGAAGCTCTTCTCTGACCCGGTCGGTCTCTCTCATAAGCATAAGCTCTATCCTGATAATCCGTCAAAGACTCACAACGGAAACCAGTAAGATAAGAGCGTGTCGACTCTCTCAACCTTCGAGAGAAAAGGTAAACATGCTGATCCTCCGGTAGTGCAGAAGGACCTAGCAATGCCAACTCGTCCTGAAACTTCAGGATTATCTCAACAATAAGCAAATCCTCGAATCCAGCCTCAAGGAAATCCTTAAGACGGTCTCTCCTCATGGCTGCAGGGCAATAGCGATCCCTGATCACTATCTTCATCTACTCATAACTGGTAACCTTACTACGAATTGTCCTCCACCAAGAATGAGCCTGATCCTTCAGCAGCGTTTGTGCTATGTTGACTCGACGTCCCTCAGACAACCGATAACCTCCATAGCAAAATCAACATGTCCTAACCACTGCTCCACCTCCAAGCCAGTCCTTCCCACGAAGACGGGAACCTTCAGCTGATCAAAAGCCTTCAACCAGTTGTCGGGCTTTGGCTCATTTGCCTCAGCCGGCGCTCTAACAACCTCAACAACTCCAGCAGGCGGGGCAACAACTTGTGTAACTCTCTGCGAAACCTCAGTTGATCTCGCAGGAACTGGCGGCACTGGTGCTGGTCCTCCAGTCCTGATAGCTTCCTCAACTCTCTACACATAGTCGCGATATGCAAAAGCTCCGATAGACACTCGTGCGGACTCTGTCGATGGCGCTCTTTGTACTCCAGACCTAGCAACGGTCCCATTTCCAGCCTCAGGAACAATGCTCTCGGCAACTTCTTCAGCAAACGCCTCAGGGATAGGCGGATCGGCAGCTGGGACTTGGCCCCGACCTCTAGCTAGTGGAGGTCTTCCTGCACGTCCTCGTCCACGGACGACAAGTGGAAGTGGTGGTCGACCCCTTCCTCGCCCCATAGCAGATGTAGCTCTAGTATGCGCCATCTGCTATAAGGATAGATATATAAGACTATATACATAGATATAAGGCCACGCGACAGCTAAAGCAAAAGTCCAGAAAAAGCACATATAAAGGCCAACACGAAAGAAACTACACTGCTGAGATCCGCAGAGGTAGTGGTGGTCGCCCGTACATCTATCCCAAACCGAAAGGTTAAAACAAAACCCCCTTTTTAAAACGTTAGACCCCTTGCAGGTTCTATTTATTTATCCATCCGACCTGTAGAAGATTTCGAGTGCCATTATTGCCAACCTAGAGCTCTAATACCATATTGTAACACCCCAAGTTCTAGGAACTTGAAGCGCTACGGGCTAGGACCGCACAATGGGTCCTGACCCTCAGAGTAGCAACAACAAACGAATCTTACAACAAGGCATAGACGAATGAAAACAAAACTCAATATAAAAGCAAAGGTTCAAACAGAAGAAAACACAAAAGCTCCACAGCCGGGTCAAAACAAAAGGGAAACAACAAACTAAACAAAACCCAATGCCGTCCTATAATGTACGGGAACCCCGGCCGACCACACCATCCGGATCACTCAGCAGCATCCTGAACCTGCGGAACATCTACAACGATGGTATAAACCGTTAGCTACATTCTAGGTATAAACAAGAGTGTGAAGGCACAAACACACATAAGGTAAAGAAAACACATAGCATGCTTACACATCAACCGGTTATTATCTTTCATTAAGGTTATCCATTACTAATTCAACTTCTTTTGTCACACGAGAATCTCCCGAAACTCGCCTCCGCTTCCGTCTACCAATAGGAATAGATCAGTACTATCCGTTACCTACGGTTTTGGGTTGCAAGAGCACATTCTAGTCTCCTGTAGAACTAGACAAGTGGTCACCGCCCAGTTATAATGCACTTGGGCTAGTTAAGGGTAACAAAGGGTGAATCCTATTTCCAATTATCCGTTATAAACATGATAGCAACACAAACAAGCCAAAATAATCCAACTAATACGCGGAATGAAGCTAAGTAAGTCCAAGGGACTTACCTCACTCGAAGGTAACCCAAAAGATCAACACAACTCAGGAATAACTCAGTTTCCCTAAGGAAAGGAGCAAGGAAAGCCTGTACGAACAAGCAACATGGATCAAGAACGAAACGGTTGCTAGAAGTCTATGACTTCTAGTCTCAACGATCTCTAAAAGATTAACACATGCTAAGGGCTCAACCTTAGTCTTACAATAACTCAGGGAAACAAGGAACAACCATAAGGAACCAAGGAAGGAACGAGGAAAGGAAGGAAGCAACTCACCAAAGACGGGATCTACTGCAGGGAAACCGTAGAGGCGGTTAGACAGAGGCACATGGGCGGCTGAACAGAGGCGCAGGGGCGGCTTTGTGCAGGCACAGGGGCGGCGGCGTGACAGAAAGTGCTGCCGGCTTTCTTCTTCAACAAAACTCACAGCAGGGGCAACCAAAGCTCGAACCTTTGGTTCCAACACGTCGAGGCTCCACTCTAGAGAGCTTGAGAACAACGAAGGGTCAACAACGGAACACCCCACAAGAATCAAGGCTCATTCTTGATCCTTGGAGAAGAAGGAAAGAGAAGAACGAAAGGAAGAAACCAAAACAGAAGGGAAGACATGCAGCGGTAAAGGAACGTGAGGAAGAACCAGAAAAGATGCACTTACACGTTCAGCGGGATTGTAGGAAGCAAGGACGGCTGCAACTCTCTAGGGTTTGAAGGCGATAGCAAGGAACGGGAAAAGGAGAGAAGGAAGAGAATATATAGGGAGGCTAGAACTCTAAACGGAAAGGGCGTCTAGGCTTAGAAAGAAAACAAGGAAACTGACCCATAAGATAAAATATCGGATATTCTATCTATGGAAGGAAGATAAAAGAACAAAAGAAAAGATTGGCATGATTTGTCGTAAATCCGCAGGGGCGGATTTCACAGCCGCAGGGGCGGCTGGCCGCGGGGGAGGCCCTCTTCACCGCAGGGGCGGTGAAGGCAAAACCTAGGATCTTACAATTGACAAGCATGAGATGCTTGTAGACTTTGTGGTTGTTGATGTTGATGCATGTACTAACGTCCCTGTCATCGTTGGACGACCATTCCTTGCCACTATAGGTGCTATAATTGACGTTTGAGAGGGATGCTCCCCCTTTGTATGTCTCCTTAAGCGTTATATGCTTGATGATGAAATATGTGCTATAAATGATTCTATTACTAATGATGATTGCATGATCATTGAGGATGATCCCCTTTATATGTCTTTGCTTTGTTGGAAACTCTAAAGGATAACCTATCAAAATTACTCTTGAGAGAAGTTCCAATGGGCCAAATGGAGATGAGAACTACTATTCATAAGCTTAATGATGCAATAAAGGATCTTGTGAAGAGCAATTCCAAGTTGAATGAAGAACTTGCCGTTCTCAATGATCTCCGGGATATCATGGAACATCGAGTAGAATCTTTGGAATCTGAGCGTCACGAGATTATTAATGGCATCCATAACTTCAATATCATGTTAAAATATACTATAGCAAGATTGGACGCTTCAACACTTGAAGAAGAAAAGGTTAAAGTTGGGTGAATTCAAATAATCAACGGAATTAAATGCAAAGAGTTGAGAGCTTCAACGGCCAGGAGACAACCGAAAACGGCCAAGCCCATGGTTGTATGGTCCACCGTAGGAAGGCCATTTTATTAATTCCCGAGAACTCAATTGGAATTAATTTAGAAAGTCATAGCCTCATAATTAATTCAAACACCCAATACATGACCACTCTACGACCATATACGGTCACCTAGACCGTTTCGTCAAGCGTAGGAAGCCGTGATTCCAAAATTTCAAAGTCAGACGGCCAGGAAATGGCCATTCCACAGCCAGACAACCCGTTTATCGGACATAGGCCTCCCGTTTCGGTTCCCACTTCATGCCCTTAGAAGCCTCCAATAGAAATTCCGTATATATATATATATTACTATACCATATGGCGGTGAAAGTATGATCCCCTCTAATCCTACCTCACCTCCTTCCCATTCCGATCTATACAGTCCCATAAGAACTTCCCATACCACCCATCCTCAAACTCCCACTCTTCATCACCCTCCATCACCTCAAAACGCCAACCTTATCCCAAACCTTCCAAACCACCACCATCTTCTACACCTATCAAACCACTTTTTTCTTCTACACCCATCATTTCCCCTTCCTCTCATAAAAAAACCACACTAACCTCACATTTCCTCTCCCACAAACACCCGATTGCACCCCTACCTCAAACACATTATTCTACCCGCCCCCAAGGTCATTAGAGACTTTTTTTCATCCTTGCCCCCTTCCCCCATTCAGCTGATGCACACCTTATTCACACTACATCCGTGGTGGTGAAGATTTCCTCCTACGGATTAATCCATATGGGTCGAGCTAATGACCTAAAACAAGCATTGCATGGGAGGCAACCCATGGGTTTGAATTTCCTTTTTCCCTTTTTTTCATTTTCTTTTGTTGTTTCCCTTTTCTAGATGACGATTACTGTTTATATCTTATGAAAGGGTATTCGAGGACTCTCCAGTTAGACATGCGGACTTAAAAAAGCCTCCACAACACTCCAACTTCCTACGACATTCCCTCCATTACCATCATATGCATTGCATTTCTTCGTTAGTATCTTATTTTCTTTACTTCTTTTTGCAAATTGAGGACGATGTGTAATTGAAGTATGTAGTGCTTTACTCACATTCACATATCATGTTTCCCTTTCATGTCACAAGTTTCATATTTTACATTTTCCTTTTTATTGAGTCTTTCCCCTTCCCTCATGCATTCATAAACACAAAACCATAAAAATATTGCATTTAGTGTAGATTGAGTCAACTCTCATCATTGTTACTTCTAGAAATTAAAATATATTGCTATTACTCTTGATTTGTCAATGATACTTTAGATTTATACATCTTGCTATGGTTTATGCACATGAGTTATTTGGATGATTATTGATGATTAGCCTGCTGATAGCATGAAATATGACCATATTTTAGGCACATGTTTTGGTTATTTTTCCTCTTCTTTTGTGTACATGGATATAAGTTTGAAGCATTTATGAGCACATTCACCTATTTTGTCGATATAGAGATCTACACAAGCTTTGTTGTGTTTTTAGGTGAATAAAGACTTGGATTGGAGCATATATGGAGTGAGTAGAAGTATTTGATCATGCTAGGCATCAAGAGGATGCATTGGAAAATCCAAGGAAGAGATATGAGTGGAAAGCTTTTGGAAACAAGAGATTTCATGCATGTTTCAAGCATTCCACGGTCATACATGAGTTTACACGGTCGTGGTTTTGTAATTAATTTAATTCCAACCGTGGGAAACAATGTCGAGAGCAAGGAGTTGGTTCCACGGCTCATTCCACGGGCGTGGAAAATTGCACTAGGCCGTGATTCCAGTAACGTTCGCCACATGTCATTTTGCCACGTCAACAACGGTTATTGGGATTTTGTAACCCTACTTTTCCTCTTGTAAGAAGGCTGAAGAAAGGAGGAAAACGGACGTCTTGTATTCGGCGCACTTCGAGAGCATTGCTTAGAGAGATTTCGGAAGATTCTATTGCGTACAAGGAAGATTCAGAGAAGGACGCATTTGAAAGATTGCATACTTAGAGAAGATCTTAGGGTTTCACCTTGAAGGCGGATTGACATCCCGTACTTCATTGTTCCTTGATATTTGTGAGAGATTTCTATCTTATTCTACATTCATTGAACGCAGTTTGCGATTATTATGTTTGATTGACATTGATTTTGAGTTTATTATTGATATTTCAATGTTTTACCCCTTTTCTCTTTTTAAACTTGATTATTGATTTGATGATGATGATTGTTGGCTAAAAACCTTAGGTGATTCTAAGGTGAAGGGTTGATAGTTGTGGCATAAATGATGATAGATTGAACCAAAACAGATTGGACCTTGAGAGTTGCGAGAAACCTCGTCGTCAAGGATTTCCACGGCCTGTTCTTGAGTTCCACGGCCGTGGTTCCTCAAGATCTGACCGTGGTTTCCTCTGCCGTACGTCCTTTCCTTTTGCTTTAATCCAAATTTAAAGATTTGCTTTAACTTAGCCTTGGCTTACCTTTTCTAGGTAGTAGTGAGACTCAACATCCTCTACTTCGGTTTCGAGTGTCACAACCTTAACCGTTTTGGCTTATCTTTGATTCCCTTGGGTTTGGGCATGGGTATTTGAGAGTTTAATCTCATCCTTAGATCCTTTCTATACTGCAGCCTCAACAACCTTTATAGAGAGAGCCTTTGGGTGAGACATATGGGTTTGGAACTTCACCGTACAATTCTCTACCTTAGATATACTTTTGCAATCTCGACTCTGTCCTTATATCATTAGAACATCTTGAATCAATTGCCACAAATGGATACCTTAATCTTTAGAATCGTTGTTTTCGACAAAAGCTTTTTACTTGCCTGACAATTTCATAAACTAAATTTGTTCCCCCCAAATCCCTGAGTTCGATAATCTGAAATTCTTGCTTTACTATGCCGATCCGTACACTGCGGGTTCACTTTGCTTTGATTTCAATTTTATAAATATTAAGACTTAGTGACGCACACTATTGAGCGAACACCTGCCCAAAGATAACCCTTGTGCTTCTTCATTCGGCAACCGTTTTGTGCGATTCTTTGGCCTAAATTGAAGCAAATCAGTTTCTACAAAGGATTATAGCAACAAACTGCACAAACATTCAGCGATCGGACGTGAATTTGGATTTTCTCAAATCCAAACCCTAGGTTTTCTCTCAATCTTCTCCTTGGTTGATTTCCTTCGTTTTTCTTGAAGATTTTTAGGAGAACTGAACGGAATTGAACTTAGAAGTAGTTTAGGACTGTTGTTGATTTGTTGAGTTTTTGGGTGAAATCAAGTGATACCACGGGCAGCCGTACGTTTCCACGGCCTTGGAAATCCAAGAACAGGCCGTGGTTTTGGTGATTTTGACCGAAAATGTTTGGAACTAGGAAATCAAACAAGAACAAGAAACAAAATGGTGATGGGTCCTCTTTCCAACCCCCTCCCATTGTCCCATCAACCCCTAGAGTCCCTACAATCCATGAGGATTACATTGGAGTTTTTGAGATAATTCATAAACGCAAAGTGATAGCTCCTTGGTATATTGTGCTTGAGGAACTCGAGGAGCTGAATATTGTTGAGGATTTGAGATGGTTGCTGGATAGGGCTGGTTTGACCTTGTTTGCTAGCATTAGGGAAGATGCATATGAGGAGATCATGAGGGAGTTCATTACTTCCTTTGAGCATAGCGCCGTTAACCGAACGGTGTCTCTTCGGTTGATGGAGCGTAACTACAACTTCTCTATTGCTCAGTTTGTAGCATGTGAGAGAGCGGCTGCTGCGAGGCCTTTGGGGCTTCATGGATTCATGACTAGGGGGCTCTTGATTTCCCGCCACCGAGGTCCGCCTAATGCTTCCATGCCATGGGAAGAAAAAGGTGATAGAGGTATCCCATGGAGCATTGATTATTCCCTTAGGACTAGCCGGCAAAACTAGAAGGCCACATTTGTTCCTATGCATGCAAACCTTCTAGGAGCTCCACCCTACATTCCTGAGGACATACCCGCTATAGATGATGAGGATGAGGAGATGGGTGGAGATGAGTTCCCAGATGTTGGAGGTGGTGAGCAAGACTTTGGAGCATTTCCGGATCAGCCGACAGACTTTTAGGAGCCAGCTAGGAGGTCCACATATCATCAGCGGCCTTCCGCTTCTTCCTCCTCCCTATGTGCTAGCGTGAGCGAGTGTCCTACATGGATGGATGGTCCATCGGACTGGATGCGACAACAGTCGGCTTGGATGGGAGCTCCTCCGGCTTGGGCGGCGACTCCACCAGATTGGATGCAGCAGCGGCCAGCTTGGATGGACCAGCAACCAGGGTGGGTGACCGGTCTTACTACAAGGATGGACAGCCTAGAGACTCGCTTTGATGAGCATGATGAAGAGCGCAAGGAAAATGCTAGGATCCTCCGTGACGTCTACCGCCAGCATTTTGGGCGTCCATTCGACCCCAACTTCTTCCCTTACCCACCACCGCCTCCACAGGAGTGAGATGACATGGATGGTTCGAGCTACCCGCCATCTTTGTGAGTTTGCTTAGTTCTTTTCTTTTTCTTTCTTGCAACATTGAGGACAATTTGTATTTTTAAGTATGGGATGCGTTGACTATCGTTAATGTAATAACTCGGTACACTTGCTTCGCTTTATTTCATGAACACTTGCATCTTTCTTTTTATTGTCACACGTTTCCTTATTGCATTGCATTAAAAAGCTTTGAAAAACCCATAAAAATTTTGAAAATTTTTTGTGCTTCTAGGATTGGAAATGACATCTATGATGAATCTACTTGTGGATTGAATATTTGATGACGTCTATGTGCTTGAATTAAGTTGTGAATTGTAATGAAATTGAATGCATTGTTTGATCTTCTTGCAAGTTTCATAATGTGAAAGTTTTTGTTTAAATCATATTGAGGAATGAAGGCTGAAATCACAATATAAGTTCTTGCACTTCTTTATTAAATGATTAAGGCACCTCGTTTTTTCTTGCTTCTTCTTTATTCATTTAGCCCCTCAATGAAATTTTTGCCCCCTTTACCTATCCGGGAGTTAGGAAGAGTGTGAATTTTGGCATGTTTGTTGTGGGAGGGCCATGAAAGAAAATTTGTGCTTTCAAAGTATAGAAAAACAGGTTTGGGGAAGTCAATCTTGATGATGAGTAACTTGGCACCATTCACATAGCCGGGTGTTTGTGTCTTGCCAAAGTCGGATTGAGCGAAATTCCTAACGGATTATGGTATGTGCATCAAGGGTTTGAGGCATCTCGAAATTAAGAAAAGCCAATCTCCTAGGCTTCGGTTTTTGTGCACCGCTGTCCATACTTCAAAAAAGTAAAGTCAAAAAAGAATTTTGTGCTGAAAAGGGAGAGCCAAGCTCTCAAATGGTGGTTAGTTCAAGTTTGCAAAAAGAAAAGAGTTTGTGTTGTTCTTTTTTCCCGGTTTGTGCACCACATACCCTATATGTTTCCCATATATTCACGTTTGTTGACCTTTGCTTGAAAGTCCTTAAGATCTATGGAATGTTGTTTGACTTGGTGATCTAAATTAAAGTTTCACATAATTGATTTTGACATTGCTTTGGGTTATGATGTTTGTCTTGAAGTTTATGCAATATATGAAGTTTCTCTTGCTTGACGTAATTTGGTTTATGTACTTATAAGTTCTCAAGGAAACATGAAGCGAGATTTGAGGGGGAGCTATTGATTAGAAGTACAATACCAAAAAGATTGTTTTTACCTTGTTTTGTATTCATATTTCATTCTACCTTATGTTCTAAGCTTTTGAAAACCTTGCTTGAGGACAACCAAGAGGCAAGTATGGGGTATTTTGATAGCATGAAATATGACCATATTTTAGGAACATGTTTTGGTTATTTTCCCCCTTCTTTTGTGTACATGGATATAAGTTTGAAGTATTTATGAGCACATTCACCTATTTTGTCGATATAGAGATCTACACAAGCTTTGTTGTGTTTTTAGGTGAATAAAGGCTTGGATTGGAGCATATATGGAGTGAGTAGAAGTATTTGATCATGCTAGGCATCAAGAGGATGCATTAGAAAAGCCAAGGAAGAGATATGAGTGGAAAGCTTTCGGAAACAAGAGATTTCATGCACGTTTCAAGCATTCCACGGTCATACATGAGTTTCCACGGTCGTGGTTTTGTAATTAATTTTAATTCCAACCGTGGGAAACAAAGTCGAGAGCAAGGAGTTGGTTCCACGGCTCATTCCACGGGCGTGGAAAATTGCACTAGGCCGTGATTCCAGTAACGGTCGCCACGTGTCATTTTGCCACGTCAGCAACGGTTATTGGGCTTTTGTAACCCTACTTTTCCTCCTATAAGAAGGCTGAAGAAAGGAGGAAAACGGACGTCTTGCATTCAGCGCATTTCGAGAGCATTGCTTAGAGAGATTTCAGAAGATTCTATTGTGTACAGGGAAGATTGGGAGAAGGACGCATTTCGAAGATTGCGTACTTAGAGAAGATCTTAGGGTTTCACCTGGATTACATCCTGTTCTTCATTGTTCCTTGAGATTTGTGAGAGATTTCTATCTTATTCTACATTCATTGAACGCAGTTTGCGATTATTGTGTTATATTGACATTGATTTTGAGTTAATTATTGAGATTTCGAAGTTTTACCCCTTCTCTCTTTTAAACTTGATTATAGATTTGATGATGACGATTGTTGGCTAAAGCGATTATAAGTGTTACGCTAGAATTGGTAGCACAAAAAGCTTTACATTTATAAACTCGAACTAAAATCCTAAACTACCTAGCAAAATCCGCAGTGTACGGATCGTTATGTAGGAAGGAAAGTATTCCGAGGTCGAACACAAGGACTGAGGTGAAATCAAGTCATTCAACGATCATGTATAGTGCAAATCTAAACTAAGAGATGATAAAGGAATAAAGAAATACAAAACACAATATTTTTGGTTGGTTTTGGGTGATCAAACAAGGATCACAAAATATGCAACACAAACAAGAAAACAAACACACAAATACAACGATAAGTGATAAGAGGTATGAAAAACGGATTCTAGAGATTCGGAATTCCGATTATGGCATTGGACTCATGCAATCTAAACATCAAAGGAGAGCTACGGTTGTTCGGAGTTGGGTGTTTCTCTAATGGGAGCAATTACCGGGTAAGTCTCATGCTCCACTAGTCTCGAACCTAAGGTCCTATTACCGGGTAAGTCTCAAGGAACCTAAGGACGGGAATTCTATACAAACCGGCCACTACCTAAGGGTCAAACCCCTCCTTACCGGGTAAGTCTCGGAAAAGGTAAGTCTTAGGCAACGATCCTAGCACACTCAATCCAATAGCGGTTTTTTTGGCTCACTACTACCTAGAGTTCATCATCTTGTGTATCTAAGAGAGGAAATTACCGGGTAAGTCTCATTCCTCAAAAAGGTTGCTAACATTAGGTCACCCTAAGCTAGATTAGGCTCAACAAACACTAGGATTTCAACACATCTACATCCTAACATCCATATTTATCAATATAAGTACAACTGAACAAAACCACGGGTGGATCATGGAAACCACGGCCGTGGTTACATGAAGAACATGCCGTGGTTTGGGTCTGAGTTAGGTTTTCGAACACAAATCCATCCAAAGAAAACATGCAAGTCCATACAATCATAGTCCAAAGCATAAACATCATCTCTTCACCCTAGAATCACATCTACTCAGCCAACAACATACATTTCTAGATCAAACTTCAAAAATAGAGCATGCTTGCAAATCATAGCTAGATGATGAAGAGTGAACCAAAGAAAAGACATTACAAGCTAGAATAGAAGTTACCAAGTCTTACAAAGGCTTCAAGAGCTGCTCCAAGTTGTCAACAAGCGTGGAAATGGCCTCTAGGCCGTTGTTTTGCACCAGAAACCCTCCTTGGATCACCAAGTCATGAGTTGGTGCAAGGCATGCACCAACAAGGTCTTTTGTGTTCTTCTTTGCTCCTAGCTTTCTCCTTATAGAGTCCGGATGTGTGCCACCACAATGAATGATCCTCGAATGTATCGATTAAGTCCAAAAGCTCCCCAAAATACCTACAAAACCGACAAAAGCTTGTGTAGACGTCTATTTCGACAATATGGATGAATTAAGCATAAACGCCACGAACTAATACGGAAACATGCATGAATGAAAAGGAAAACTATCTAAAAGAGTGCCTAAACTAGTGTCATAAATCATGTCATCACTAAGTTGAAGCATTGATAGTTGTGGCATAGATGATGATAGATTGAACCAAAATAGATTGGACCCTGAGAGTTGCGAGAAACCTCGTCGTCGAGGATTTCCACGGCCTGTTCTTGAGTTCCACGGTCGTGGTTCCTCAAGATCTGGCCGTGGTTTCCTCTGTTGTACGTCCTTTGCTTTTGCTTTGATCCAAAGTTAAATATTTGCTTTAACCTAGCCTTGGCTTACCTTTTTTAGGTAGTAGTGAGACTCAGCATCCTCTACTTCGGTTTCGAGTGTCATAACCTTAACCGTTTTGGCTTATCTTTGATTCCCTTGGGTTTGGACATAGGTATTTGAGAGTTTAATCTCATTCTTAGATCCTTTCTATACTGCAGCCTCAACAACCTTTAAAGCCTTTGAGTGAGATATATGAGTTTGGAACTTCACCGTACAATTCTCTACCTTAGATATACCTTTGCAATCCCGACTCTGTCCTTATATCTTTAGAACATCTTGAATCAATTGCTACAATTGGATACCTGAATCTTTAGAATCGTTGTTTTCTATAAAAGCTTTTTATTTGCCTGACAATTTCATAAACTGAATTTGTTCCCCCACATCCCTAAGTTCGATACTCTAGAATTCTTGCTTTACTACGCCGATCCGTACATTGCGGGTTCGCTTTGATTTGATTTCATTTTTATAAATTTTAAGACTTAGTGACACACACTTTTGAGCGAACACCAGCCCAAAGATAACCCTTGTGAGCGGTCTAGCCTTTGAACATGCATTTTCACGTGTTCTTTCTTTGTTATTCTTTGAGTGATCTCCAACAAATTTAGTTTCTTCTAGAACTTGTATTTGACTCTCTTTTAGAACTAGATGCTCATTTGATCCTGTTTGCATTGATATTTAAATGATTGAGGCACTCTTCGATAAGCCTATAAGACCTTCCCACCTTTATATATGCCCCCTTCTATTAGTCACTTCTTGTCTTTATTATCCATTCTTCTGTGCCCCTCAAAAAGCCTCACAAGCGTGTATAACCTAATTTAACCTTATTTGGGGTTGTGTTGGAAGAAGAGAATGAAGAAATCAAGTATGGTGTATCCCTAAAGTGTTAAAGTGAACTCAAGAAGTAAAAGCACAAGTTTAGATGCATATTTTCATTAATGAAGATACTTTCATATATGGTGGAGAGGAAGAAAAGTTCCCTCCAAATTATGCAGCAACAAATATATAGTGAATGGTTCAACAGTGAAGAAAAATCTTATCATTGAAAGAGATCTCAAGTGCTACAAAGTTTAAAGTGCTATGGTTCACGAAGAAGTACAAATTATGAAGAAAAATGTGAAGTGACAATGCGTTGAAGGAGTTTCGAGTTATAAAGATTCGACACCGCATATACAATTTGCCATTTTGACCTACTATGTTGGCCTACCAACATTACTTTTCCATGTCCCATATCCCCGTTACACCCTTATAAAGACCACATGATATTTATCTTGCATTTTAGTTTCATTTGACAGGTGGTGGAGTTAGAGAACGCATTGACAAGCCTTCGGTAAGATCTATTCATGTCTATTGAGTTTAGGAGTTCAGTGTTACACATAGCATGCATACAACATGATCTTACTCGAGGACAAGCAAGGTTTAAGTATGGGGTATTTTTATGAGTGTCAAATGTAACACCTTTTACACTTTGTTTTCATGCATATCCTACCCTCTTTTCCATCCCATATATACCCATTTGTATGAAAAATTTCCATTTTTTGTATTCGGTATCTACCTTGATTTTTATGTGTTTCGGGCATTTACGGCATCAAATCTGCCAAGATTGCATCCTCCCTGAAGCCAGAACTGAAGAGAAGATCCATATGAATGAGGAACTACAACACAAAGTCCGTAAGATTAGCTTTGAAGTGAAAGATTCGAGATTTGAAGCGTCATACAGGTGAAACGGTCAAGATGAATGGCTAGACGGTCGTAGGGTGTTCACTTGGATCGAGACTTTGGTGTCAAATCCTTGCTTCAAAGCCCAACTCAAGATCTCCCCCACAACCGAGTGAAATGCCCATCAAACGGCATGCAAACGTCCGTAGGGTGGCCGTTGTGTTGCCGTTTGGCTGGTAGTTTCGGCGCCGCTATGAAGGGTTTTATATATTTTGTATAACCCTAGACTCCGATGTATCCCCCTGTATAAGCATACCTCAACCTTAGGGTTAGATACGCCCATTCCTTCTGAATTTAGAGTCTCCAGATTCCTCCTTATTATAGCCGTCAAGTAGTTAATTTACTTTGCTCTGAAGGTTTCCCCTACTGAAAGCAAACAATTGTGAGTTTTTGTTATTCTTGATGCAATATATTGTTTTGCTTTATATTCAATCATGTCTCGTTAAGCATCCTCCTGATCTAAGGATTGGATGATCCCTATAATGATTTAATTAATTATTTGCATATATCTTTATGAATTGAGATTTTGATATTGCTTCTTTTCAAAGCGCTTCATTCTTACCTTTTAATTACATGTGAAAGCAGTGGTGTTTTTAATTGATTTAGATAAAACAAGGGAAGGGTCAAAAGAGAAGTTTGATATATTGGATTTATTGAAAATAACTTGGTTTTGAAAGTACTAGTTTATCAAAGCTTCAAGGATTTCTAACCATCGTAGAAAGTTTCGGTCTCTGTCTGTACCTTCTTGGTTTGTCTATGCCCAAGACTATTTTAGATGGTTACCTACAATTATCATATATCAATGTTCATGAAATATATATATATATATATATATATATATATATATATATATATATATATATATATATATATATATATATATATCTTTAACTCATTATAGTGGAAAATGTTGTTTTCTTATATCGTCTTCCATCCATTGTTGTCCAAAATCATAATTGCTCTTGTTTGTAAGTATTGTTAGTATTGCTTGCCTTGTTGCTTCTGCTTTCACTTAAAATAATTAATCATTAGTGTTATCCAAATCAGATACAATCCCTATGAATTCGATACCCGATTATACTACATTTGATCTCATATACTCTTTTTTTTGGAAAGGTTGATAAGTAACTCCCGGTTCGATTGGCTTCGCCGCTCTACATCCGGGACGGGAATAAGTCGTGGCCCATTGTTGGGGATACCCTCCCAATATCAGTTTTTCCATACATGCCGCCAGGAGGATTCGAACTCGAATCTCCAGACTAACCACTTAAGGAGTCTAGCACCACATCCCACTAGACCAACTGAGTATTGGTTCTCATATACTTGCGCGGGAGGTTGTTTGTACTTTGGTAAAACTTTCACGGTCACACATTGCCTTTTTTTTTCTCTTTTATGAGTGTTCTCCCATATGTTTTGACTATCTTGAACTTACGAATTGGATCTCTTTCAAAATTACATGTTTGTTTTTGTACTTACAACTTATGAAATGATTGGGGGCATGCCTTTGTTAAGCCTTTTATTACTTTTGACTACCATGTGCATAAATTTTCATCTTATCACCCCCTTCTGGCCTATATTGACCTTTCTTTGTCGCTCCACAAAAATATCCCTAGCCATGTGTAGCCTCATTTGACCCATCCGGGAGATAGGAGGTGACACCATGCATTAGAGAAAGAAAGCAAGGTACAAGTATGGGGTCGTGTGTAGTGAAGAACATCAATGTATAGTGATCCTTGTAGTTTAAGTGCATAAAGTGAGAAGAACAAAAGTCAGAATCAAGAAATACAATTGTGCACGACTTTGATCTAGCTGAAAAAGAAAAGAAGAGAAGGAATTAAGTTTTACAAAGTACAAAAGTGTTGAAGTGAAGAAAAGTAATGTGTATTAAGTAAGAGTAATGATTTCTGACATGCATGAAGATTATCCACCGAGAAACTCGAGACGTCATGTTTCCTGGATCTTTTTGCAGCGCATAACCAATTAAAACTCCTCACCTTTGTTCATTACCTGGCCAAGTTATAACTTATAAAAGTCCTCTTGATTCTAAGTGTATTTGTAGGAAAATCTATGCAATGGAGTTTGAGAATGTCTTGGTAAGCTTATCGTTAATGGTCTTTGCATATTAGTTGAGGTTGAGTGTTTTCTTTCACAATCCTAAACACATGTGAGAGAGTTATACACATTCTCCCGAGTGGTCATGAAACTCATGAGCTTTAAATTATATTACGTAATATAATATGTTTTATGATGACATGGTTTGAGTGCTTGAACTTTAAACATCTACGACGCATATATTTGAATCCAATTGAGAAATGTCAACGGATTTTACTTGAGGACAAATAAGGTTCAAGTATGGGGTATTTGATAGCACTCAAATTAGCCTATTTTTTCATCATCATTATATTCCATTCCCTACCTCTTTTGGGCTATATAATATATCTTATTGGTATATAACATATTTTATTGGTTTATTTCCTTTATGTTAGTGCTTTAGAGATCTAACGATTGATTTATGTAATGCATGTATTCTAAGCATTTGTGGATCAAAAGTGATACATCTATAGCCGAATGACCAGATACACACTAAGAATTTTCCCGCAATTAAAGAAATCAATGTAACACCCCGATTCCGTGGGACTCGGGATGCTACGGGCGAGACCTCACAATGGGTCCCGACCCTTAGCTTGACAACAATTTCACCGGAACTTTCCAACAAGGCACAAATAAAGGCAAAACTCAAACCGTTTATAATGTATGCGAGAAACTGAAATGTAAAGATACAAGGTGGAAACTCAGCCGAGTCCTCAAAACGACACGTAAACTCTAAAAACGTACAACATAACCATAATCCAACAACATAACAAAACCCAAAAACGTCCCATTCCTATAATGTACGGTGACCCCCAGTTGTCCACTCCTCCACCTCACTCGGCGGCGTCCCTAACCTGCAGGGCATCTACACAAGCGGTTTAAAACCGTTAGCTTATATTCGAAGCATTAGAAACGAGGTGAAGGCA
>BSUD01000004.1:41382276-41443964 GCA_033239045.1 Fagopyrum esculentum | reverse complement strand
AAACTCTAAAAACGTACAACATAACCATAATCCAACAACATAACAAAACCCAAAAACGTCCCATTCCTATAATGTACGGTGACCCCCAGTTGTCCACTCCTCCACCTCACTCGGCGGCGTCCCTAACCTGCAGGGCATCTACACAAGCGGTTTAAAACCGTTAGCTTATATTCGAAGCATTAGAAACGAGGTGAAGGCAAATACACACATACATCAACATAACACATAACATGCTTTGAAACACACAAGTCCGGTTTATTATCTTTTTATTATTAAGTCATATCCCGTTCTAATTCAACTTAGGGTTGTGACACGAGAATCACCGAGATCTCGCCTCGGTCCCTACTTACCGGCAAGGAATGATATTGATGCATCCGACCGACTACCCGCACGGGCTAGTCGCCGAGAACCTCCTAGCTCTCGCAAGAGCTAGCAAATGATGTCACCGTCCGTTATCATACACTTGGGCCTAAATAATATAAAGTCGGTGGTCTAATCACCGGTTTAGTTGTTTATAACATAAACAATAACACACACACACACACACCAAACACACATCAATGCTAATACGTAAAATACAAGCTAAGTCCGGAGACTTACCTCGTCTCCACACTCAACTCACAACACTCTAGCTTCCCTTGGGAAGAAGCCCACAACCTGCTCACAAGAAGGTACATATCAACATATGCTCACTCAAGACGTCTTAGACTTCACTCTAGTGATCTAAGCAAGATCACCTAACCCTCAAGCTAGGAATGCATCCTACGATCCAAGATACTCACCACACTCTCAGCACATGATAGCAACTCAAAACAACTTATAACCTCACAAGAACATAAACCACAACAAAGAAGGAACAAGCTAGCCTAGATAGTCCATCATGCTCAACATACTTGAAACCGTCAACTACATCGAGCCTTAAGGGCTCCTAGGTTCTCAACCACTAGGTGGCATTCTCAAGCTACTCTAGGGCATCCTAGGCATGCTACTAACAAGATATAACCTCAAAGATAATGAAGGAACAAAGAGAAAGGGAGAAGAGGAGCCTACTATCAAAGAAACGCAGTCGCGGAGTCAAGTTGGCGCCCTTGCGAAACCCAGTCACCGCCCCTGCGGTCTCCTGGCGCCGCCCCTGCGGTGGCTTAAGCCGCCCCTGCGTTGGCCCTAATCCGCCCCCGCGCCTATGATGATCCGCCCCGCGGTTTGAGCAGCAGAAGGTCATCTTCTTCGTCTTCGATTGTGGGTCTTGGGCTCCAATGTCCTCCTCTTCTTGCTGGGTCTTCTCCAAACACCAACCACTAATCTTAGACTCCTTTCCACGACCTAAACGAGCTAAGAACATGCACATGCAAGGATTTAAGGAAAAATCATCCTCAAGAGCTTCATCCATGACAATGGATGAAGGAGGGGAGAAGAAAGGTTAAGAACCAAAGGAGGATAAGGGAGGAAGAGGAAGAAACATACCAAATTGGATGTTGAATCTCCTCTATTGCAGCTCACATACAAGCAAGATCTTCAAGAGAAGAAAGGAAGGAAGCAGAAGAGAGAAGTGGGAGAGAAATGAGAAGCGTGAAAGCAAAAGTGAGGAGAGAGGGAGAGTTTGGCTGTAAAGGTGGGAGGGAAACAAGGGGTTTGCTGACCTCTTGTCACCTCAGCTAGGAACGAGGGGTCGGAAAGGAAAAGGGGAAAACTAAGGGTCGGCACGGGATTTTTGGAATAAATCCTGGCACTCAACACCTCCTGCATGCGGGAAACCTGAGCAGCTGACACGGAAAGGTCGATAACTCGCTCACTAACCGGAATTAAAATTCCGGACATTACAACTAATCCCTCTAAAGTGTTGAAGTGAAGAAAAGTAATGTGTATTAAGTAAGAGTAATGATTTCCGACATGCATGAAGATTATCCACCGAGAAACTCGAGACGTCATGTTTCCTGGATCTTTTTGCAGCGCATAACCAATTAAAACTCCTCACCTTTGTTCATTACCTGGCCAAGTTATAACTTATAAAAGTCCTCTTGATTCTAAGTGTATTTGTAGGAAAATCTATGCAATGGAGTTTGAGAATGTCTTGGTAAGCTTATCGTTAATGGTCTTTGCATATTAGTTGAGGTTGAGTGTTTTCTTTCACAATCCTAAACACATGTGAGAGAGTTATACACATTCTCCCGAGTGGTCATGAAACTCATGAGCTTTAAATTATATTACGTAATATAATATGTTTTATGATGACATGGTTTGAGTGCTTGAACTTTAAACATCTACGACGCATATATTTGAATCCAATTGAGAAATGTCAACGGATTTTACTTGAGGACAAATAAGGTTCAAGTATGGGGTATTTGATAGCACTCAAATTAGCCTATTTTTTCATCATCATTATATTCCATTCCCTACCTCTTTTGGGCTATATAATATATCTTATTGGTATATAACATATTTTATTGGTTTATTTCCTTTATATTAGTGCTTTAGAGATCTAACGATTGATTTATGTAATGCATGTATTCTAAGCATTTGTGGATCAAAAGTGATACATCTATAGCCGAATGACAAGATACACACTAAGAATTTTCCCGCAATTAAAGAAATCAATGTAACACCCCGATTCTGTGGGACTCGGGATGCTACGGGCGAGACCTCACAATGGGTCCCGACCCTTAGCTTGACAACAATTTCACCGGAACTTTCCAACAAGGCACAAATAAAGGCAAAACTCAAACCGTTTATAATGTATGCGAGAAACTGAAATGTAAAGATACAAGGTGGAAACTCAACCGAGTCCTCAAAACGACACGCAAACTCTAAAAACGTACAACATAACCATAATCCAACAACATAACAAAACCCAAAAACGTCCCATTCCTATAATGTACGGTGACCCCCAGTTGTCCACTCCTCCACCTCACTCGGCGGCGTCCCTAACCTGCAGGGCATCTACACAAGCGGTTTAAAACCGTTAGCTTATATTCGAAGCATTAGAAACGAGGTGAAGGCACATACACACATACATCAACATAACACATAACATGCTTTGAAACACACAAGTCCGGTTTATTATCTTTTTATTATTAAGTCATATCCCGTTCTAATTCAACTTAGGTTTGTGACACGAGAATCACCGAGATCTCGCCTCGGTCCCTACTTACTAGCAAGGAATGATATTGATGCATCCGACCGACTACCCGCACGGGCTAGTCGCCGAGAACCTCCTAGCTCTCGCAAGAGCTAGGCAAATGATGTCACCGTCCGTTATCATACACTTGGGCCTAAATAATATAAAGTCGGCGGTCTAATCACCGGTTTAGTTGTTTATAACATAAACAATAACACACACACACACACACCAAACATACATCAATGCTAATACGTAAAATACGAGCTAAGTCCGGAGACTTACCTCGTCTCCACACTCAACTCACAACACTCTAGCTTCCCTTGGGAAGAAGCCCACAACCTGCTCACAAGAAGGTACATATCTACATATGCTCACTCAAGACGTCTTAGACTTCACTCTAGTGATCTAAGCAAGATCACCTAACCCTCAAGCTAGGAATGCATCCTACGATCCAAGATACTCACCACACTCTCAGCACATGATAGCAACTCAAAACAGCTTATAACCTCACAAGAACATAAACCACAACAAAGAAGGAACAAGCTAGCCTAGATAGTCCATCATGCTCAACATATTTGAAACCGTCAACTACATCGAGCCTTAAGGGCTCCTAGGTTCTCAACCACTAGGTGGCATTCTCAAGCTACTCTAGGGCATCCTAGGCATGCTACTAACAAGATATAACCTCAAAGATAAGGAAGGAACAAAGAGAAAGGGAGAAGAGGAGCCTACTATCAAAGAAACGCAGTCGCGGAGTCAAGTTGGCGCCCTTGCGAAACCCAGTCACCGCCCCTGCGGTCTCCTGGCGCCGCCCCTGCGGTGGCTTAAGCCGCCCCTGCGTTGGACCTAATCCGCCCCCGCGCCTCTGATGATCCGCCCCGCGGTTTGAGCAGCAGAAGGTCATCTTCTTCGTCTTCGATTGTGGGTCTTGGGCTCCAATGTCCTCCTCTTCTTGCTGGGTCTTCTCCAAACACCAACCACTGATCTTAGACTCCTTTTCACGACCTAAACGAGCTAAGAACATGCACATGCAATGATTTAAGGAAAAATCATCCTCAAGAGCTTCATCCATGACAATGGATGAAGGAGGGGAGAAGAAAGGGTAAGAACCAAAGGAGGATAAGGGAGGAAGAGGAAGAAACTTACCAAATTGGATCTTGAATCTCCTCTATTGCAGCTCGCATACAAGCAAGATCTTCAAGAGAAGAAAGGAAGGAAGCAGAAGAGAGAAGTGGGAGAGAAATGAGAAGCGTGAAAGCAAAAGTGAGGAGAGAGGGAGAGTTTGGCTGTAAATGTGGGAGGGAAACAAGGGGTTTGCTGACCTCTTGTCACCTCAGCTAGGAACGAGGGGTCGGAAAGGGAAAGGGGAAAACTAAGGGTCGGCACGGGATTTTTGGAATAAATCCTGGCACTCAACACCTCCTACATGCGGGAAACCTGAGCAGCTGACGCGGAAAGGTCGATAACTCGCTCACTAACCGGAATTAAAATTCCGGACGTTACAACTAATCCCTCTAAAAACAAGTTTCGGCCAAAAACTTGCTAACGCAGAACTATCGGCATAACTAACTCGGTAACTATTCAAAACCGTAACGTGCCAACTCTCTACTCGATAACCATCACAAACTCGTGTACATGAATCAAGACCTTGCATGACCTACACACATACTCGCATGAACTGCACATCGTATAATAAGTTAGAAGCTAACCAATCATACAACATATTCCCGCTCCGGGCACTAAACACATAAACTCACACATGCACATAATATCTAATCCATCGGTCATCTCGACGTAACCAGATCATCGTAAAAAGTCCAACAAGGATACAATCCCACGTCCTCTCGGTAGCCTCATGGGTTCTTCGTCTATCACTAGATCATCACAACT
The DNA here is from genome assembly GCA_033239045.1 of Fagopyrum esculentum. Taxonomy (NCBI): domain Eukaryota; kingdom Viridiplantae; phylum Streptophyta; class Magnoliopsida; order Caryophyllales; family Polygonaceae; genus Fagopyrum; species Fagopyrum esculentum. The sequence continues at coordinate 41,438,956 of BSUD01000004.1, read as the reverse complement.
AGCATCATATCTCGAGTCATACTTGTATTCCCTCAACTGTCACACCTTAAACCTGGTGAACATCCTCCACTCTCGGTGGCCATGTTAACTGGTACACCACTTCCCAACTCGCGCCAAGATCTCCAAAAAGGTCCGATATATATTGGGACTCAACTCCTTTCTAAGGACCAACACGTATGACGCCTCGTGTCCGTGATACCCTTAACTAGACTCGTCTCGTATCCGAACCCTTGAGGTCCGTACCTCTCTCTGTACACCCTTCTAGAGACTTAGATCGGCTATCATCCGCCCTTGGACCATTGCTACTCGGGCGAGGTCGTCTCATATTCGCTCAGGGCTATCCTTACATATAGTATCCAAATACCGACACCACAATGTAGTATACTTCCGTCCACAAAGTGCCTCACAAGGCCATCTCAAACGACACATCTCACTATCGTAATACGAACGCTCGATCAAAGGGGAGGTATCATGTCAAACCTTAACCCCTACCTCGCAGATATGCTCTCTACATGACATCCAAGATCACAAAATTCTTCTCTAGTTGACCAACTATTCGAGGATGGAACTGTCATGCGAGACAGATGCTCTCCTTCGCGGCACATTCCCGTTGCCCAACCATCCCGAGATGAATCGTCCATCTCGATCCGAAATAATGATACTCGGTATCCCAGGTCCTCCCACTATCGCTTAGTGGATTTTACAACTAGCCGACTCATCTGCCCTGTTTCCCAAAAGGTATAAACGCGTTGTCTCCGTCGGTCGGCCCTCCATAAACAAAACACATAACAATTGTTACTTGGTTTCAAACCGGTAATAACCTCTATGGAGCTGAATATATATCCACGACATACTCTTTTGGTCCGTACCAGACTAGCATGTTTCTCATAACAAGATACCGACTTCATCATAAGTGCGTGTAGAAAAGTGCCTTACTCTCGACCCTTCAACGGTCATTTTTCTTATATGCCCACAATTGTCCACATACGCACGAAACCTCTCTTGTTACTTCATACGCATCCCAAGCCCCGCTTGGATGTATGCGTAATGTCATTTAACCCCCTTAACTCAATGTTTGTGTCAAAGAGAACGAAATGGAGGTCACTCGCCTCTTTTGCTTCTAATAAAGCTCACGGGACACGTCTCAGTCCTTACGATTTAATCGACTTCCTCATAATGGAAGAAGTTTCAAACCATCCTGCAACTCGGCGTTTATGGCCACCAACTTATAAGCTGCATATCTCCTCCACATACCTTGGAGGTATTACCGAAACTATCATCTCGTTCTCATCTGATGAACTGGATATTCTCAACACCGCTACGTCTCTTAGGAGGTCACCTCAGACATCCCAACCCGTTTAGATAACTTTGCTCATCCCGCATAACTTGTACGATCGTCGTCCCATGACAAGCTTGTTCCTCTCAATTCTGAGAGTACAACAAGGCATCGTCAAATCTGAACATAAGAATCATTTGTGCAACTCATGCAAAAATAACTGTCATTAAAATCCTTTGGTTGGGGTCCAAATTGGAATCACCTGAAACACCACAAATTGCGCAACTTCATCGCAAATCGATTCAGAAAACCGATGGATACTCCTCTATGTAAACTCTAACACATCAGTCGCACTTGTGATCTCCAATGGCTTCACTACACTTGTAGTGACCATACCGGCCCTAAATGCCATCTTACGAAGGTCCTTTCTTCTCTCCACCCAAATCTAGTGACATCTCGACTTCAAGTCAATCTAATCAAACGTTGTAACCACATGCAACTTGTTCTAACGAGTCGTCCACTACGGGGTGAATGTACTTATTCTCATTGGTAGCCTTACGCATTTCCCGATAGCCAACGTACAACTTCCCGACTCGTATCCTTCCTAGTACCAGAAGGCCCTGAGGGGAAGACCGGAAGAAATTCTCCATTCCGAACCGCCGAAACTTCTCACTCATGAATTTTCAAGTACCATCACCATAATCCTAAAGCTTACAACGGTACCATAACCTCGGTAGCTCCTTCGGGTGAGTCTAGTAACTTTGACTCATGCCTTGTTCGTGACAACGTATGATTCGTTCCTTAAGAATGAAGTACCATGCATCTATTTTCCATATCTTCCCATTTGCTTAACGCAACTCTAGAAACTTCACTTTTCTCCTGATCCACTAGGTCCTTATATCTTGCCCAAACCTTAAAGGTTTCCAATCCGCGCCATTATTCCATATGCCAATTCTTGAGACCTAAAAAGGTTGCATAAAGGGTCATTACCATCCCTCCATGAGAGGTCTATTACCGTCACTTCCTTTAACAATTCAACGTTATAATTCTCAAGACAATCACGTGTCTGCTGATGTACTTCTTACTATTGGCATCGAACCATTCGGAAAACTCCAAGGTTTTGTTACCGTTCCTTCATAATCTCCGCTTGAGGTTACGCCTCCTATCTACAATTCTTCAACAAGCAACCCGCATTTTATGCTTTCTCGGTCATTACCGGTAAGCTTAAGGTTGACCTTCTCTAAGGTAGACGACTTACCATTCTTCCATACTCCGTGTCCCTAATCTTCCGAGGCTAACCTCCTTGGGGTACTCCACCTTATCTCCGTTAGCTTTTCCCATGTTCCATGGTTTCTTCCTCTTCCATATGGTAACCATACTCTTCTCGGCCTCGCACGCCGTATAAATTTCCTTCATAGGCTTAACCGCGCCTCGTGATATCTTGTAAGCGTGTCTTCTCAAAATTTCTACCGTTACTCGGTAGCCACTCGCGTTTCTCTTTATTGTAGTCTTAATTCTTTTCATAACTAAAGCTCCTTGTTGCGTCACCACTCTTCTCGGGATCACGTCTACTCACACTTCTATCTTCTTGGCGTTTCTTAGCCTTATCATCATAACGGGAATCGGTCAACACCACGTGAATCCCCACCATGCCATTCTTCTCATAGCTCTCGTAATGTTGACTCTTCATTTAATGGTACCTCGTAAGCTTAACTTACAGTATCTTACATCTTTCACACTAGGTTCGATCACTCTTCTCATCTTGAATCGAAAGCTTAGGAGCGTCTAAGGGAAGCTTCACTTCTCGTAATGGAACACCGCCTTTAACCTTGTTAGAATGCACGCATCTCCTCCTCGATTGGCATCTTTAGTTGTCCACGCGTCTTCTTGAAGAACCTAAGTATGTTATCTATATTGGTCTCGTTGTCTTTCCAATTGTGACTTCTTTGTAACCACTTCCACACTTTAATGTTGTTCCCTTTAGTTGTATTGCTTCCATCTCGATTTCTCTTAAGTTGTCTCGAGTTTTCTTTTACTTGGTTGTGCTTTGTTTATGTCATCTCTAATCCTCCTCTTCGACATCTTGTTAACGGAATCCGAGAAATGCCATGGTGTTCGTCAACACGGAATGCTCAACTAGATACTTGAGCGTACCCCTTCACGTATGAACGTTATCCCAAGCCAACAACGTTGTCTTAAAGGTGATGATATCAAACAATCACCTTTTCTATTAGGTCCCATATCTCCATATGCTACTATATATAATAAGAATCCGTATACAAGACTATATAAGTCCTATGTCCATATTACTACTCGTATAATACATCCGGCATTCATTACATCAATACAAGGTCCATACATGTATTATAGTCCACATATACATCTACATACATACAAATCAAAAAACGTCCTAAGTCCATATATATAACTATACAATTATATATATCAAATCTAATAAACTACGTCGCCGAGGTCTGCGGAAGGAGCGGTGGTCCCGTACATTCTAATCCAAAACCCAACTCATACAGATGATTTTGAAAATGAAAAGTCAGAACCCGTTTATAATGTATGCGAGAAACTGAAATGTAAAGATACAAGGTGGAAACTCAACCGAGTCCTCAAAACGACACGCAAACCCCGAAAACGTACAACATAACCATAATCAAACAACATAACAAAACCCAAAAATGTCCCCGTCCTATAATGTACGGCGACCTTCGCTTGTCCACTCCTCCACCTCACTCGGCGGAGCCCCTAACTTGTAGGGCATCTACACAAGCGGTTTAAAATTGTTAGCTCATATTCGAAGCATTAGAAATGAGGTGAAGGCACATACACACATACATCAACATAACACATAACATGCCCCGAAACACACAAGTCCGTTTATTATCTTTTTATTATTAAGTCATATCCTGTTCTAATTCAACTTAGGTTTGTGACACGAGAATCACTGTGATCTCGCCTCGGTCTCTACTTACCGGCAAGGAATGGTACTGATGCATCCGACCGTCTACCTGCACGGGCTAGTCGCCGAGAACCTCCTATCTCTCGCAAGAGCTAGGCAAATGATGTCACCGCCCGCCGTTATCATACACTTGAGCCAAAATAATATATATTCGGTGGTCCTATTACCGGTTTAGTTGTTTATAACATAAACAATAATACACATACCCATCAAACACACATCAATGTTAATATGTAAAATACGAGCTAAGTAAGTCCGGAGAGTTACCTCGTCTCCACACTCAAATCACAACACTCTAACTTCCCTTAGGAAGAAGCCACAACCTGCTCACAAGAAGGTACGTATCAACATATGCTCACACTCAAGAAGTCTTAGACTTCACTCTGGTGATCTAAGCAAGATCACCTAACCCTCAAGTTAGTAATGCATCCTAGGATCCAAGATACTCACCACACTCTCAACACATAATAGTAACTCAAAACAGCTTATAACCTCACATGTACATAAACCACAACCAAGAAGGAACAAGCTAGCCTAGAAGGTCCATCATGCTCAACATACTCGAAACCGTCAACTACATCAAGCCTTAAGGGCTCCTAGGTTCTCAACCACTAGGTGACATTCTCAAGCTACTGTAGGCTATCTTAGGCATGCTACTAACAAGATATAACCTCAAAGATAATGAAGGAACAAAGAGAAAGGGAGAAGAGGAGCCTACTATTGAAGAAACGTAGCCGCGGAGTCAAGCTGGCACCCCTGCGAAACCCAGTCACCGTCCCTGCAGTCTCTTGGCACCGCCCCTGCGCCCTGGTGCCTCCCCTGCGGTGGCCCTGATCCTCCCTCGCACCTCTGATGATCCGCCCCGCAGTTAGAGCAGCAAAAGGTCATCTTCGACTGTGGGTCTTGGGATCCAATGTCCTCCTCTTCTTGCTGGGTCTTCTCGAAACACCAACCATTGATCTTAGACTCCTCTCCACGACCTAAACGAGCTAAGAACATGCACATGCAAGGATTTATGGAAAAAGCTTCCTCAGGAGCTTCATCCATGGCAATGGATGAAGGAGGGGAGAAGAAAGGGTAAACAACAAAGGAGGAGAAGGGAGGAAGAGGAAGAAGCTTACCAAACTGGATCTTGAATCTCCTCTACTGCAGCTCACATACAAGCAAGATCTCCAAGAGAAGAGAGGAATGAAACACAAGAGAGAAGTGGGAGAGAAATGAGAAGCGTGAAAGCAAAAAGGAGGAGAGAGGGAGCGTTTGGCTGAAAAGGTGGGAGGAAAACAAGGGGTCAGTTGACCTTTTGTCACCTCAGCTAGGAACGAGGGATCGGAAAATGAAAAGGAGAAAACGCAAGGTCAGCATGGGATTTTGGGAATAAATCCCGGCACTCAGCACCTCGTGCCTACGGAAAAACTGAGCCGCTAACGCGGAAAGGTCGATAACTCGCTCACTAACCGGAATAAAAATTCCGGACGTTACAATCAAGGTCAAGATGGAAATGATTGAAGTTTAGGATTAAAGAGAAGAAACACCGGGGAACGTGCAATGGTGCTTGATTGACACCAAGGTAACTAAACCTAACTCTCCCATTTCTACATTGGACCTCAAAATAAGCTCTCGGTTTTGCAATGAAGATTTTGGAGCAATTATGGACCAAGCCCAAGACTTCGGCCCAAAAGGTTGCTCGAAGGCCCGCTCGATCTGCTTGCTCCAACGTCTTATTTTGTTTCCCTTTCATAATTTAGTTGGGTTGGCCTGCTAGCCCGTCCTTTTATAATCGTTATCTTTTAAATTTAATCTTATCTTGTTAGAAGATAACACCAAGGATATTTAGGGTATTCAAGCTACCCATTGACCCAACGAATAAGGGATTTCAGTCATTACGTTGGATACTCTTTACTTCGGCATTTTATTCTTCTTTTGCCGCTTGTTTTCCCCGGAGGTCGCTCGACGGCACCCTAGTTTCTTGATGACCCTCTACTTTGATCTTTTTTAAAGCTTTGCATTCTATTTTAAAATATGTGTGGCTACTTTCCCTCTATTTTAGGGTCTGGCGAGTCCGACTATATTGATCAATGATGTTGGATTGATTTATGTATGGATTGTATGTTCATGAGTTATGGTAGTGTTCGATTTCTCTATACTATATGTTCTTGAAGGTGGATGGCTTTCGGTTAATCGCATTGTTTAATTACATTTTAAAAATCAAACTGAATTACTATATATATAGTTTTAAACATGAGAGTTAATTCATAAAATAGACACATTCAGCTGCACCAAAGTAGATAGAATGACTACAACAAGAAGTCTATTGATTAGCTTAGCAACAAAATGATTGTTTATGTTGTTGTCACGCCAATCTCTCGCTCTTACTCCCGGAGATGCCCAACTTCCACAAACTCATTGTCTTAAGCTGTCAATAATGTATAACAACATACAAAATTGCATAATTTGCATGTGATTCATATGTACAAAAAGAATACTTTAGGGTAGCTTTGGTATATTCCGTGCCTGTTAAAAATCAAGCATAACTTAAATGAAAAAGAAAACCAAAAAGAAAAATTATGTCAGCTAAACCTTCAACAATACATGTCTGAAATAAGTAGTATCAGGAGCATTGTACTGCATTGCATTCGAACGGAGCAAAAATACATCTTTCTGCAAGATCGAACAATCCTCTTCCCTCCATGCTTTGTTTGATGTGAAGATTCTGCAACACCTTGGGTAGGTGACAATCAATGGTGACAACATTGATATACTACGAGCAATATACTTTGACCATGTGACAATCAAATGAAGTTGTCTTTTACATAACTTTGACTTGATTTCAGTATTGTGGAATTGCCAATTGAGATTTATTGTATGCATCTTGTGGTGATCCAGATTCTGGAATGCTACATCTGATTGATACACGTTGCTTGACTTGATTCTCTCTCATTATCTATTGTCAAACAAAATAAAGATCAAAACCTTATCATCTCTTCTTCGATTTCAAAACTGTTTTACGAAGCAGTCGGGACATTCCTTGACATAGGTCGAGCGACCTTTCTCACCAAGTTTTGGATTTTGCTCCTATTTCATCTTTGTTTGTCTTTACATTGTCTTGTATATAAATAATTGTGTGTTTTTTTACCTCGGTCGACTTGGGTCACTTCTTTCGGTTTATGGTTTCCTTTTATTCTTTTTACAATTTGTTTATACATGGTTTAGTTCTTTTCTCTATTTGGTTTCTTAATTAATTTGTCGAAGCAAGACATTGATTTTATTGTGTTCGATCTTGACCCCTACACTATAGTGGGTATTATAAGTTGAAGAACCGTAAGGTGAATATAAATGATATAAATACTCTAGAAGGGGGGTTGAATAGAGTATGGGAACTTTTAGCAAAAATCTGTAAGACTTTGAAACTGATTTCAAAGGCCTTGATGTCGATCTGAGCTCTTTGTGACACAACTTGATTTCAAGGGCTTTGAAAGTGATTTCAAGGGTCTTGAATTTGTAGACCTATAAAGCAAAGTTAGTCATAATAAAGCCGGATATGGTGCGGAATTGAAAAGATCGACACAAGAATATGTTCAGAAAGTTCGTCTCTAAACAGCCTACTCTCCGTCCTAGAGTATACCCGTAGGATCTAACTATCTATTATCAACTTCAAAGAGTCCTGGATACAACCTAGAAGAAATCCTCTTCTTCTCTCACTGTAGCCAATGCTACGATCTAGCTCTCCTTCTTCTCTCACTGTAACATACACTCGAGTATAACACTCTTTAGATATGCTAATGGAGCTCTCGAGTTATGTCTCTCTAAGGAATAAAACTTTTGTATACATAGAGAAAGAAAAACTTCTTGGATCGAATGAAGATGCTTTAGATCGTTTGAAGACTTTGTGGATATTTCCGTGTAAGCTTGTTGTCGTTCTTCTTCAATCGACATCTTCATTTATAGTCTTCGATGGAGAAATCTTCTAGCCGTTGGGAAGATGACCGTTGTTGATGTTTCTTCTTCTCCATAGAAAACGGTGTATGTTGAGATGAGATAGCCATTGTAGATCTTCTATCTTCTCACTTCTTCTTCTTCTTCTTCTTCTTCTTCTTCTTCTCTTTGACGCTCGTTGAATATCTTCATCACTGTAATCTTCTCTTTGGAAATCAGCCGTTGAAGATATTCTCTTAAGATCCGAGATCTTCTTGTTGTAGCTCCGTTGGAGATCTTATGCCGAGATCTTCTTGTTATTTTCGGTTGTTAAGATCTTTATGAGATCTTGTTGTTGGAGATCTTGTGCTGAGATCTTCTTGTTATCTTCGGTTGTTAAGATCTTTATGAGATCTTGTTGTTGAAGATCTTGTTTGTTGAAAATCTTGTTTGTTGAAGATCTTGTTTGTTGAAATCCTAGATCTTCTCCTTAGGATATTCCGTTGAAGATCTTCTCTTAAAATCCGAGATCTTCTTGTTGTAGATCTTCTCACATCTTCTAACTCCGAGATTTTTTAGATAAGATCTTGCATCGTTGAGGATCTTCTTGTTGGGCCCAGATCTTGCATCGTTGATAATCATTCTTTGTTTGGCCGAGATCCTTGTAGAAACCTTGTGAGATCTTCTTGTTGTTGACCGCAATTTTTCCTTCAAATGATCTTGTTATTGGCAGCCCATATCTTCTTGTTGAATCTTGGAAGATCTTATTGTTATTCTTGATAGAGATTCTTTATTTGGTTTGTTGAGATTTGAATCTTGTTGTTTGAAAAGCCTTTGCACGTTGAATCATCTTCAGCCAAATTTTCCCTTGTATCGCTTTTCAAAGCTTCAACATCTAGCCCTTGAAACCCATTTGAAGGCTTCAGTTCCGTCCCTTGAAACCTGATTCAAAACTACTTGTCTTTTGTAATCCATTTCAAGGCCCCTTGAAATGGTTTCCAAAGCCTGTAAAAATTTAACAAACACAAACCAAACAATCTAGAAATATGATCGATATTTGTTAGTTTATAAAACCGCTAAATAAATGTTTAAATCTTCCATCATCAATATGGACAAATCATAATCAAAGGTGGAGTTATCATAAGTATTTACGAGACATGAGGTTCACACTTCAACCTCATCAAAATCACATTGAGTGTTATGTAATATGACAATCTACCTTGAGATGTCACAAGTGTTGGGTTATTGATCAACTCTAGTATTTGCTTCTTTAGATTTCTACCATTCTTGGAAAAACTCACACTTTTTTGTTTCCCGAGTATACAATCCTCATGACAGTCCAATTTTAACGGTCTTGAAGCTTGGTAGCATCGAACACAATGCTTTCACCCCCTTCTCACTCAAGTGACTCAACAGACAATGCAATAAATCTGCAATATCTTCTAATCCTACGACACCAATATTTTCTTGAACGTTGTTGATTGTATACAACATTGTCTTTTTATTTCTTCGAGAAAACACCATGCCTCATTTTATTATCTTCCAATTCCCACAACCAAATGTTACAACATAGACTTTGTCATCTAACTGTCCAACCAAAAGCAAGTTTCTTTTCAAACGAAGAATGTGTATTATCTCATCTAGGTGCAATTTAGATCCATTTGGAGTGTCGATCCGATCAAATCCTTTCCCCATGGTTTCTAAAGGGCCCATCATCAACATTATAGACCTTTCAAAAATCTCATGGGCATATATTTCCATTAAGTCTACATTGTTGTACAATCGAAACAAAGCTCTAGAATCCAAAACCCAAGATTCTAATAGGTTGTTCATACTCAATATTAATTTCTTTGCAATCTCCTATGTGACCGCATTTGTTGACTTATTCTTCAACGGTGTAATACTTTGATTCTTATAGTAACCGTTTTGACCACAATTCCAACACTTGATCTTGCTTTTTTCTTTGAGTTTGTTAGTTTCTTTCGGCTTTGATATGCCACGATTCGGTGTTGATCTTGATTTTGACGTGCTCTTGTTTATTGTGTTCAAGGCTGATCCCGAAGTAGATCGTGACTCTTTCTTGTGAATAGCTTTATTTACAATCAAGTTCCTTATATCAAGATTGAGTTTTTCCTTCCGTGCCGAGACCACTACATTTTCTACCACTTGTTGATTATTGGACACCACTACATTTTCAAGTTATTGGACACAACTATATTTTCAACCATCGGTAGGTTAGACAACCTCCTCATCAGGTGAACTTTGTTTACCACAATAGGTTTCTACATGGAATATACGGTTTTCAACATCTCCTTCGTCGTCTTCGAATTGATTTGTGGTGTGCAATGTTTTTGGACAACAATATAGCATCACGCTCATCATTTTTTATCCACCCCAACTTCGAGTTATCGTTTATTATACCTTCCGGGTTTATCCTTCACAGTTGGCACAAATGTTTATTGTACAAGCAATCCTCGACCAAAATCTTCTAAAACCAAAATTATTTTCATCGAATTTCTACAACGGCGATTTTCCATCTCCCATTGCGATTGCAAGAACGAAGCTCAAATACTAGTTGTTAGGATTAGGATACAATAAAGGAAGAAAAGTCCACTCTAGTTTTGGCTTCTTTAGATTTCTACCACTCTTCGAAAAACTCACACTTTTTTGTTTCCCGAGTATACAATCCTCACACAGTCCAATTTTAACGGTATTGAAGCTTGGTAGCATCGAACACAACACTTTCACCCCTTTCTCACTCAAGTGACTCAAAGGGCAATGCCATAAATGAAATAACTGGTGTTATTTGGAGCATTTGAGAGCTCCAATAAATAAAGTTACAGTTGAGAGAAATGATCGGGACATCGGATATGTTCTAGATGTGAAATAATATAAAAAGACGAAACGGACAAAAGAGTCGATATCCCGATTCTTAGCGGTTAAGAAATGTGGCTTCAGAATGCCCATTTTACGAAAGAGTTATGGAATAATCGATAATATTCCAGATTTGATATTCCAATTTGGTAAAGTTTGGAGACCGGAAAATATAACCGCGTTTCAATTAAATGAGCCGGATGAACTTTATTGAAAACTCCACCTTGATTATATTTGTATAGGTGATGATGATGGAAGAGTTAAACACAAACGAAGTGATTTTTAATACTAACAAATTATCTATTGTATATCGAGTTACTTGGTTTGGTTTGGTGGTTTGTCTAAAATGTATGCAGGTCTTGGAACGCATTTCAAGGGACCTTCGAAGGCCTTGAAATCGGATACAAGGGACAGACGAAGAGTTTAGAGAGATTCAAAACGGAGGCATTGATATAAATTTCAAGGGACCAAAAGTCAAAGCCTTGAAATCGAAAACGGAACAACGCAAGAGGCTGGAAGGAATTCAAACTTCAACAAACTAAATCTACCAAGCGTCAAACAAGATCTTCTGAGTAGATATGCCCAACAAGAAGATAATCTCGAAGAAGATCTCAACCGACCAAGAAGATTTGATTCAAAACAGGATCTCGCAAAGATCCTCAACCAAAAGTGCAAAGATCCTTTCTCAATGGATTTCGAATATCTTCACAATAAGTATGAGCAGATTACGGACAAGGGAGATCAACGTGCTTTAAGGAGATGAAGACGATAGAAGATCTATAACGTCTACCTCATCTCAATCAAGAAGCAGCTTTCATGGAGAAGAAGAATCATCTTCAACGGTCATCTTCCCAACGGCTAGAAGACATCTCCATAGAAGACTACAAATGAAGATGTCGATTGAAGAACAAAGGACACAAGCTTACACGGAAACATTCAAAGTCTTCAAAGGAATCAAGCTCCATTGGAATATCTAAAGAGTGTTATACTAGAGTGTGTTACTCTGCGAAGTAACTACGCTATTATAGCAAGGTGAAGAGTTGGAGCTAGATCGTAGCGTTGGATATAGTGAGAGAAGAAGGGGATTTCTTGTAGTTTGTATCTAGGACTCTTTGAAGCTGATAATAAATAGTTAGATCCTACGGCTATATCCTGGGACGGGGAGTAGGCTATTTAGAGTCAAACTTCGTAAACATATCCTCGTATCGATCTTTTACATTCCGCACTTTATGTGCTTATTTGTGACTAACTTTGTTTTCCAGGTGAACAAAGTCAAGGCCCTTGAAATTAGTTTCAAAGCCCTTAAAATCAAAGTGTGTCACAAAGAGTTCTGATGGATATCAAGGCCTTTGAAATAAGTTTCAAAGCCTTGAGATAGATTTTCGCGAAAAGTTCCCATACTCTATTCAACCCTCCTTCTAGATTATCTTTTATCCTTTATATTCACCTAACGGTTCTTCAATTGGTATCAGAGTTAGACTCACGTATATTGATATAACCATCAGTGAGACTAATCATGAATCCTGTAGGTGATGGAGGATTTGCTCAAGGAAGATCCTCATCTCGACCACCAATCTTCTGTGGCAACAACTTTGCCTATTGGAGAGCACTCATGCGCATGTTCATTATTGACCAAGACCTGGAACTATGGAGCATCAATCAAAATGACACCAAATTCCCAACTACCACAATTGAAGGTGTCCAAGTCCCAAAGAAGGAAGTTGACTTCACCCAAGCTGACTTGGACAGTGTATCAAAGAACTACAAAGCTATGAACCTGCTCTACTGTGTATTAGATGCAAATGAATTCAACCGCATCTCATCATGCAAGAGTGCAAAGGAAATATGGGACAAACTCGTTGTCACATACGAAGGAACAAGTAAAGTCAAAGAAACAAAGATTAGCATCTTCCTCAGACAGTATGATCTATTCAAGATGAACCCAAATGAATCAGTCAAAGAAATGTTCACAAGATTTACTAAGATTGTGAATAATCTGGACTCACTTGGAAAGGTCTTCACAAACGAAGAAAAAGTTAGGAAGGTTCTAAGGAGTGTGGCTCAAGCTAAGTGGGGACCAAACATGACTTCCATCGAAGAAGCTCAAAATCTCTCAACTCTTCCTCTCGACGACCTCCTTGGAAAACTCATCACACACAAAATGGTTCTTGGAGAAGAAGATGGAGAGCTCCCATCCAATACAAAGAATCTAGCATTGAGATCAAAAAAGGATGAGTTAATATCTGAAGAGGAAGACAGTGATGATGATGAAGAAGATGCAATTATTATGATCTGTAAGGGTCTCGCGAGAATTCTCAAAATAAAGAAATAATTTGTAAACAATAGAGAATATCTTGAACATCAAGACCCCGAGGTAAGTTTTCTAACTCTAACAAGAAAACTGAAGTTCTGAATTGTTTTTAATGTGGTAAAACAGATCATCTCGTTAAGGATTGTCCACAAAATAATAGGACCAACTTTAAGAAGAATGATCGAAAGAAGAAAGCTATGGTAGCTTCATGGAGTGATTCAGATTCCTCAAATGAATCAGAAGACGAAAAAGAACAAGCAATCCTATGTCTTATGGCCGATCATGAAGAAGATTCAAATCTCTACGTTGATAATGTGGTGAGTACTATCATGTCTCAACCTGAATCTGATCTCACACACTTCCTTAACGACATTATCATATGTGACAAAGAACATAGGATAAGGATCAATTCCCTAAAAGAAAAGCTTCTTGAACAAGAAAAACAACTAAGTGAGATGTCTTTGGAAATTGAAAATCTTAACACGGAGAAGGTAGACCTTGATGACAATATCAAGGCCTTGGAATCGGAAAATGCGGTTCTCAAGGACAAACTCTCTTCTCTTCATCGAAACTATATCGATCTAGAGAAAGAGAAAGTTGATCTAACTTTAACGTGTCAAGACCAGAAGGCAACACTTGTTAAATTCACTCGTTCAAAAGTCAATCTTGAAAGAATGATGGGTGAACAACAATCCTCACTTAACAAAAATGATATAGGTTATCATAGGAGCTTTCCTAGAAAACCGATTACCACCTTTGTCAAGGCTAAAGGAAGTATTCATATGCCCACATGTTTCTACTGTTGTAAAAAGGGTCATGTAAAATCTACATGTCCATATAGAAGAAATGATCCTTACATCATTAGAAACACTTATCCTCTATGCTTAAGGAAACAGGTCAAGCAAATCTAGGTTCCTAAAGGTACTAGACCACCAAACATGATCGAGCCTGAATATGGACCAAAATATGTCACCCAAAAAGGTTGATGTTTGCTGTTTTGCAGGATATCACCAAGGTAAAGGAGCATAAATGGATATTAGATAGTGGTTGCTCAAGACACATGAGTGGAAAAAGTTCACTATTCTCAGATTTAAAGAAGCAATCATCTAGAACCATTACGCTTGGTGATAAAGGAAAGTGTGACATTATTGGCATTGGTAAAATATGTTATAATTCATCTAACTTTATTGATGATGTGTATCTTGTTAACGGTTTGAAGTATAACTTTCTTAGCATCTCTCACATATGTAATAAAGGCAACAAGGTTCTGTTTGATTCAAAAAAATGTGAAGTTCAAGACAAGACGACGAATGATATTGTGCTTACTGCTCCTAGATGTAACAATGTTTATTCTATGAGCACTAACCAAGTTTTAGGAACTAAGCTAAAGTGTCTCAAGGCCTTGACTGATGATCCAAGGTTTTGGCATAGAAGACTTGGTCACGTAAGTATGCATACAATGAAGAAGTTACTTTCAAAGGATCTGGTACGTGGCTTGTCAAACCTAAACTTCAAAGTAGATGAACTATGTAAAGCTTGTACACAAGGTAAACAAACAAGAGGTTCATTCAAACCAAAGAAGGTTGTAAATTCTTCTCGACCCATTGAAATTTTACATATGGATCTTTGTGGACCTATGCGTGTCAAATCTCCCAAATGTAAATAGTACATCCTTGTTATTGTGGATGATTTTTCTTGTTTTACATGGATATAATTCTTACAGGAAAAATTTGAAGCATTGTTTGAGTTTTCAAAATTGTGTAAGGAGTTGCAAACTTTGAAAACCTACCAATCGTTTCTATAAGAAGTGATCATGGTAGATAATTTGATCAACTAAAGTTTGATTTGTTTTGTGCAAAATATGATATTTCACACAACTTTTCAGCTCCTAGAACTCCTCAGCAGAATGGGGTTGTGGAACGTAAGAACCGGGCCCTAGAGGATATGTCTAGGACTATGCTTTCAGAAAATAGTTTATTAAAACGTTTTTGGGCAGAAGCAGTAAACACTGCAAATTACATCTTGAATAGATGTTTAATTCGCCCTATTTTGAAAAAAGCTCCTTATAAACTCTTTAAGTGTAGAAAACCTAATATTTCTTATTTTAAACCCTTTGGATGCACATGCTTTGTTCATAACAATGGCAAAGATAATTTTGGGAAATTTGATGCACGTAGTGATGAAGTTATATTCATTGGATATGCTTCAAATATCAAAGCTTATCGGGTTTATAACAAGCGTGCCAAAATTATCGAGTAAAGTATTCATGTCATATTTGATTAAAGCAATGATGGTACCTTGAGTGAAAGTTTTGCAAATCTTAATTTGAATCAACAAGATCACAATTCTGAAGAAGAAGAAGAAGATCCTAAAGATCAAGAAAGAATATGCAAGAGAAGATTCAAGATACCGGAGAAAACTCTTAAGACCTTGAAACACATCTTCAAGACCTTGAAACAGTAAACTGCGATGTCAGAACTCCGTTTCAAGGCCTTGAAACCCAAATTCAAGGCCTTGAGATAGGATCCAAGGCCAACACTCCAACGGTACCTGAATCTAGTCAAGCATATGAACCGCAATCGTTAGGATTTGTTCCATCTTACAAACGAAGGAAATTTCAACACTCTTCATACCATCCACAAGAAAATGTGATCTCAGATCCAAACGCATGAGTTCAAACTCGATCCAAAGTAAACAACCTATGTGCGTTCTCTGTGTTCATGTCTCTTATTGAGCCAAAGCATTATGTTCAAGCTCTTCAAGAACCCGACTGGATCATTTCCATGCAAAACGAACAAAACAAGTTTGAGAGAAACAAAGTTTGAACTCTTACGACAAGACCAAAGCATCAATCCGTCATTGGCACGAAATGGGTTTTTCGAAACAAGTTAGATGAAAATGGTAAAGTCATTCGAAATAAAGCACGACTTGTAGCTCAAGGCTATAACCAAGAAGAAGGTATTGATTATGAGGAGACTTTTGCTCCGGTTGCCAGGTTAGAAGCCATATGTATGCTACTTGCATTTGCATCTTTCATGAGCATAAAGTTATTTCAAATGGATGTAAAATGTGTTTTTTCTAAACGGCTTCTTAGAAGAAGAAGTCTACGTTGCTCAACCACTTGGTTTTGAAAATGATGAATTTTTTGATCATGTTTTTAAACTGGACAAGGCTCTTTATGGTCTTAAGCAAGCTCCTCGAGCTTAGTATGAAAGATTGTCCAAGTATCTCCTTGAAAACAATTTCAAAAGAGGTTTTATTGATAAAACTTTATTTATCAAAACCAGAGGCAACAATATTTTAGTAGTAAAAATCTATGTTGATGATATATTATTCGGTGCTACTAATGATTTCCTATGCAAGGAATATTCAGATATCATGTGCAGAGAATTCGAAATGAGCTTAATAGGTGAGATAAATTCTTTCTTGGACTTCAAGTTACACAAGCAAAGAAAGGAATTATTCTCAATCAAAGCAAGTATACCAAAGACTTGCTTAAGAAGTATAGGATGGATCAATCTAAGGTCGCAAAGAATCCTATGAGTTCTACACTTTCGCTTGACCATGACAAAGATGGCAAAAGTGTTGTACAAGATTTCAAGTTGATCCTAAAGAGTCACACTTGATAGCTGTGAAAAGAATATTTCGGTATCTCAATGGCACTAAGGACTTAGGGTTATGGTACCCACGTCAAAGCTCGTTTCACCTCGTTGGCTATTCAGATGCAGACTTTGCAAGTTATAAAGTCGATAGAAAGAGCACTTCTGGATGTTGGCAATTCTTAGGGGCATCCCTAATTAGTTGGCACTCCAAGAAGGAAAACTCTATCACCCTATCTACAGCGAAAGCCGAATATATAGCTGCAAGAGCTTGTTGTGCACAAATACAATGGATAGGTCAACAACTTTGTGACCTTGGCTTTGATTTGAAAGGTATTCCGATAAAATGTGATAATACTAGTGCTATTTCAATTACTAAAAATCATGTGCAGCATTCAACGACTAAGCATGTCGATGTAAGGCATCACTTCATACGTGATCATGTTGAGAAAGGTGATGTTTCGATTTCTTTTATATTAACTGACTTGCAGCTTGCAAATATCTTTACCAAGCCTCTACCTGAAGATCAATTTAATTTTATTCGTTTAGAGCTTGATATGTTGAACAAGGAAGCATTAACGTAGGGGGAGTATATTGTTTTATTTTCTCCTTCATATTCAGCCCATTTTCGTATTCAAAGGCCTTGAAATGCAATTCAAGGGCCTTGAAACGAGATTCAAGGGAAAAATGAATATCACGGATCTATTTGAGGATTAATATCTCTTAGATATTTTAATCTCTAAATTTTTTTTAATGATTTCAAAATCTCAGTTTTGGGTTCAAAGTTTTGAAAAAGAGTTGTTGAAGATTTTATTGGAAATAAATTTGGCTTTTCAAGAGCTTGATTTTCTCAAGATCTTGTTTAAACTTAAATTGTTTTCTTCCTTTTAAAGTGAAAAAAGCTTCTATCTTTCTTATTTTCCGTATTTACATAAAGCCTTTTTAAAAATCCTTGTCTTCTCCCCCAATATCATCCATGGATCCTAGAAGCAAGAAATTTGCTCCTCATCCAGTCTCATCTTCCAAAAAGGAATCAGCTCAGATCCCCTCTATCACAAAAGAAGAGAACCCTTCTAAAGATTTGGAAATTTCTCAGACAACTGGTCTTCCATCATCTTGGTTCATAAATTTTCAAGCTACGGGATCTTGGCTTGATGGATTTCACAATCGGCCTCTCTATATGTGTGATCTAGTAGATACTACGTTTTTGGAAACTCTTCAGTTCCCCTGCATTGCTAAGCTCAAGAATTCTACAATCTAGAAAATTTTAAATCCTGAAGATTTTTCTTTTCCAAGGCTCACAAGAATGTTCTATGTCAACCTCGTCACAAAACGGGACAAAGGAATAATCACCCTTGGGTCATCTGTAAAAGGTACCCCAATTCTTCTCACTTCTACTATTTTGGGTGAGATTTTAGGAATCCCTACAGATCTCTCTTTTACACATCCCTCCCGATCAAAGAGTGTTCAACTCGCTAAAGAGAAATTTATGGTTCCTAACTCAACCCCACGCCAACTTACTCATACTTCCCTAACCCTAGATGCTAAAATTGTGTTTACCATTCTTGTTCGGTGTGTTATTCCTCGTGCAAACTCAAGAGAGCTTTTGACTGATCAATCCTTGGAATTAATTCATCTGATTATGTCTGGGTTAGACATTGACGTACCTAATCTCATCCTTAACCATATGATACATTCAGCTAACTCTAAGCGAGCCATCCCTTTGCCTTATGGAAATCTTTTTCCCAAGATTTTCGACTATTTTACAATTGATACATCTTCTGAAGATCGACAACCATTTCCTAGCAAGATTGATGAGTCCCGCTTAGAAAGGCTAGGAATTGAGAAGACTCTTGCAGGAGCATGGACATTGAAGGGAAAAGGCGCTATTCCACTTCCAACCCAAGAAGCTCCAGCATCCTCTCCTCCTACTCAAGAAATCAAGTTAGATGGATGTGAAAAAGAATTGGTTTCTCTGAATCGTGAACTCTCAGATTTTCAGTTTGACACTAAGAGAAGATTGGATGCAAATCATGATGAATGCTAAGGTGAATGAAATATATCTGATGAATGCTTTACTCTTACAACCATGGGAAGGATCCTACCTATGACTGAACATGCAGCTCAACACACTCAAGAAAAAGTGGAAAATGTCTTGATGAACTGTAAACGCCGCGTACAAAATAACTTTATTCTGTATCCTACCCATGTTGAACCAACTATTCTGCCAGTGCTTGAATATGAAATGGTTAAGGAACGACGGGCTGAAGAAAAGAGACGATGCTTAGCTGCTGAAATGGATGGTTGGAGTCACAAGAAAATTTCATCTAAGGGAAAAAGGAAGTTTTGTGAAGTAGTTTCAGACTAGGCTTAGATGATTGTGGGAGTGTTGCGTTATAAACTTGGTTTTATTTGTAATATCCGGAAAACTTTATTCCGCATAATACAAGATTAAACCGGATTCCAATCCACTAACCTTTCTTCATTTTAGATAAGATTACACAATATTATATTCTATCATTTTATGTGACCTTAATTCACATAAAATGATAAATATGTAACCCGAATAGTAATTCCGTACAATTTAAAACATGAAGAGCGGTTCCGTGCGAGTAACGACTCACTTATTAGCCCCTCATCTAGAGGGATGAGCAGGCCCATCGGAGTAGGCCCATTATGCCTAGCCAGCCGGCCCAAGTATCTACCTTAACTCTAATCTTTTCCTTAATTAATTTTTAACCTAATCTAATGACTCTAACCTAATCAGCAGCCACATACGTTACTATCTTCTTCACCCGTCTGCACGATCGACAGTAGCAGCAGCAAATCTTCGGCGTTCCCAGGCAACTACAACCCGAGTCAAAGGCGTCCGATCACCGACCCTCCCAGACGGCCTTCCTCTGCGCCGGAACCTACTGCGTCTGTATCGGCCAGGTGAGTACCGGTTTCCCTCCCTTCCTTCCTGAGGCAAATAACCACCGTTGACGACCCTCTTGTTGCACAGCCAGGCAAGGCTGCCCAGCGCCGGTCCACCGCAGAGAGACTTAGACGCCGCCGTCGTCGTTGCAGCATGTGAGGCGGTGTTATCTCCTTCTCCTTCTCCTCTAGCTTTCTTGTACATAAATAATCGCCTAGCCCTTATTGCACCACAGGAGACGATCGCTGCTATCGTCACAAGCCACGTCCATCACGCTAGCCTTCCCTCTCACCTCGTCAAGGGGATGTCACTGATCTTGATCGAATCATACGGATTGGTGATTCCTCTGCACTGTCATCTTCTGCTTCTTTGTATTGCTTTAAGATTTGCAGTAGCTTAAGTGTAACTATTGTAGGATGATGAGAGGGGCTGAGTTGGGAGTTGGATTATGAGTAGAGTAGCTTGTCCCTCTTGGTAGCATGGTGAAGGGGTAGAGAGTGCTGATGGGTTGTGTGTATGTACCTTGTTTCTCTTTAGTTTTGAACTAGGATCTTCAAGGTATGGTAGGGGTAAAAGGATGCTGACATGAGACTTGAATCTAGGATCCAAAACTAACCCAGAATTTCCAGTTTTGTGAGCTGAAACTGCTGACTTTGAACCCGTATTTGGATAGCTTAGATCGAACATCCACCATTGAATTTTTGATATATTGTAGAAAGAAATATGTAGTTTACTGTGTTAAAATTTGGGAGAAAGTTAACGGTTGGATTAGAACTTATAAGGACTCAAAGTAGAATAGTTGGGCTGTTTTTACAGCAGAGGGAAATTTGGCTAAGTATGGAATTTCTGGATGTTTAAATCAACTTTAGGAGTTTATGTGGGAGTAATGGCTGGATAGTTTTGAGAGACTTTTGCTCCTATGAGTATCATGTATATTATATAGGACCTAGAGAATTATTTCATAATTTTTATATTTTTATTCGAGCCTCTTATCTTAAGCCAAAGTCGGACCTTAGCGACTCTTAGGAAAATCTAGAATGTTTGGTTAACTTTTATAAAACTTTAGTAAACTAGATCTTGAGAACTAGATTATAGAAATAGGTTCCAAAGGAGATTTGGGAACTAAGTTATAGACTATTTTGGAGTTTCAGGACCGGGGGTAAAATAGTATTTTTACCTTTAGAGGGTATTTGAGTAATTTTCCTTTATGAAGTTGTACATCTTAGGAGTTTATAACTTCTAAGAATGTGGGATGTGATTTTGATCCACATGCCTTGTTTGACAGGCGATTGAGTTTCCACGGTTGCAGACCGAGTTGGGATTTTAGAGAGTTGTGATTTGATTCAGGTAAGTCCTTGAGACTTACTTAGCCGGTTTCTAGATGTTAGCTGATTGATGATAGTGGTGTGTGTTGAGTGTTTGATAATTATAACATGCCTAGGACGACTTTTATTATTTTTATGGCCCAAGTGTATATATAACGGGCCGTGACATCACTGCCCAGCTCTGACAGGAGACTGTGAGGTATCTATACCCAAACCATACAGGTACAAGGTGAGATGCATCGGATCCATTCCTTATGGTTACACGGGGGCGGAGGCGAGGTTTGGGAATCCCTCGTGTCACAAAATAAGTATCATTAGTAAGAGTGAATGACCTAAGTAAAGATAATAAATGGATTGTTTGAAAGCATGATGTGTGTTTATTGTTGCTATTGTGTGTGTGTGTTATTCTCAGTTATCTAACTTTTAGATAGCTAACTAACGGTTGTTATGCTGTGTTGTTTAGATTTACCACAGGTTAGAGCAGCAGCTGAGTGATCCGGAATTAGTGGTCAGTCGGGTCTCCGTACTCCTTAGAGTGGGATTGGGTGTTTGCATTAGAGTTTGCATTATTGTTTCCATTAGCGTTTGAATACATATAGACTTTTATGTTGTTAAGTATTGTTGGTTGTTAGATGTTGTGTTGCATTCATCTCCTTAAAAATATTGTTTATGAATTTTGTTTTGCTTATTTGTGTCTTGTTACAAGATCCTAGTAAAATTGTTGTCAAACTAAGGTCGGGACCCATTGTGAGGTCCTAACTAGTAATGTCTCGAGTTCTGAGAATTCGGGGTGTTACATTATTGTGGTTTTTGAAATAACTTTGATGGGGTTGTAATGTTTAAAACTACCGTGCTTTAACTATTTTTCTTCCTTGTTGAAAGACAAAGGGGAAAAAAATTAATGATCCGACATATCGATATTTCTACATTCTGCTTTTTAAGTTTGTTTTGATATTCATATATGCATCGCTAACTTTACAATGCAGGTACGATATTTGTGTTGTCTTCCATCAAAGGGGATTGAAAACTCCACCTTGATTATATTTGTATAGGTGGTGATGATGGAAGACTTAAACACGAATGAAGTGATTTTTTATACTAACAACTTACCTATTGTATATCCAGTTGCTTGGTTTGGTTTGGTGGTTTGTCTAAAATGTATGCAGGTCTTGAAACGCATTTCGAGGGACCTTTAGAGGCCTTGAAATCGGATACAGGGGACAGACGAAGAGTTTAGAGAGATTCAACACGGAGGCCTTGAAAGCCATTTCAAGGGACCAAAAGCCAAAGCCTTGAAATCGAAAACGGAACAACGCAAGAGGCTGGAAGGAATTCAAACTTCAACAAACTAAATCTACGAAGCGTCAAAGAAGATCTTCCAAGTAGATATGCCCAACAAGAAGATAAGCTCGAAGAAGATCTCAACCGACCAAGAAGATTTGATTCGAAACAAGATCTCGCTAAGATCCTCAATCAAAAGAGCAAAGATCCTCTCTCAACAGATTTCGAATATCTTCACAACAAGTATGAGAAGATTACGGACAAGGGAGATCAACATGCTTTAAGGATATGAAAACGATAGAAGATCTACAACGTCTACCCCATCTCAACCAAGAAGCGGCTTTCATGGAGAAGAAGAATCATCTTCAAAGGTCATCTTCCCAACGGATAGAAGACCTCTCCATAGAAGACTATAAATGAAGATGTCGATTGAAGAACAAAGGACACAAGCTTAGACAGAAACATTCAAAGTCTTAAAGCGATCCAAAACATCTTCATTCGATCAAACAAGTTTTTCTTTCTCTCTTTTACAAAAAGTGTTATCCCCTAGAGAGAGATAAAACTCGAGAGCTCCATTGAAATATCTAAAGAGTGTTATACTAGAGTGTGTTACTCAGCGAAGTAACTAGGCTATTATAGCAAGGTGAAGAGTTGGAGCTAGATCGTAGTGTTTGCTATAGTGAGAGAAAAAAAGGGATGTCTTCTAGTTTGTATCTAGGACTCTTTGAAGCTGATAATAGATAGTTAGATCCTACGGCTATACTCTGGGACGGAGAGTAGGCTATTTAGAGCCGAACTTCGTAAAGATATCCTCGTGTCGATCTTTTACATTCCGCACTTTATCTGCTTAATTGTGACTAACTTTGTTTTGCAGGTGAACAAGTGTATGACTCACACGCTTAGCTTTAGTGCTAAAGGAAAATCATGAAGTGGAGTCCAGTTTCAACACCGTCGGAACACGTTGAAGCTAACTCACCTTCCTTAATAATGTGTTCTTCACAACCCTTCTTGAAAACGGTCTTTCGATTTTGTTTTTGATCAATTTGTCCCCCATTTTCAACTACCGGGATGCATTGAATTTGAACGTATTAGGATCACTACAAAAACCCTTAAACCGACTCATTTGTAAATTCTTTGCGGTGCCCCTAGGGATGTCGATGGGTCGGATATGGGTCGGGGAGTACCATATTCATCCCCATCCCCGTTTAATATAATGCCCCCCGTTCCCATACCCATACCCGTTTGGGTATTGAAAATTGTCCCCATCCCCGTCCCCGTCGGATATTCGTCCCCATCGGAGAATCCCGTCCCCGTTTAATTTTTCTCATTTTTAAAGTTTTAGAAGTTTTCCCCGCAAAATTCCCCATCTATGTCGGATATTCGTCCCCATCGGGAAATTTCCCGTCCCCATATTTTTGTCCTCAAGTGTATTTAGCTTATTCGAATATTTTTTAAACATAGTAAGTGTGGCTAAATCAAATCCTTATTATGGGTTTAAATGATGACTTGACATGGATAATTATTGTGGCATGTATTCAATACTAATTCTCAATGCATCAGATACTACATTATATGAAGTGGTGACGTTGTGATGTATATATGCTCATCCCTGTAGGTAGCAGATACGCAACGTGCACCCCAACACCTTGATAGCCAAAGCATTTCTGACAATTGTTAACAATTGCTTTTGCAATTTATTCTAAGGAAGGGATTATTTTGTTGAAGTGTTGCACCCCTTCATCAAATTCAGCGCATTTTAATTGTTTTCAATCACCACTATCTAATCTCATGAAAAAAGAAAATACCTTAGAAACCTACAAATAAAACCAATAACAGTAAAAAAAAGAACTATTCATAACTGCAAAATCAAAATCTGTTGGAATTCAATGTCTAATCTCATGAAAATTAATAGACCCTAAAAACCTACAAATAAAAACCAATAATAGTAGAAAGAACAATTCATAATTGTTCTCAACCATCACTACCACAAACACCATTAACATGCCCACCATAATAGGTTAGCACTTACTTCACTTAGTATTAGTATAATTTACACATATAATAATCATACAAAATATAACCTAAAAACATTTTTGTAAATACATTTTTGTGCAAGTAGGATTGTAGGAATGAGTATACTCTTAATTCTTAAAAGCATAAAAGTATATATAGTTTGAAATTTAAAAATCATCGGCAATTTAAATTTAAACACAGTTTCTGAATTAAATTTCAATTAAACTTGTACTACAATGAAAGTCTAAAATAAACACAAATTTTTTTTGAGTTACCCGTCGGGGTCCCCACCGGGTTCCCGTCGTGTTCGGGTACGGATCGGGTAGCGGGGCGAATACCCCTATCTTCATCCCGTCCCCATACCCAAGCAGGAAATCAATTTTTAACTCATCCCCGTCCCCGTACCCGTTTAAAATCCTTATCCCCATGACATATAATACCCGCGAATTTTGGGAATCCCCAACCCATTGACACCCCTAACTGCCCCAACAATCAAGAATATTAGGCTTATTAAACACCGAGCACTAAAAAGGAAAAATAGATAGAGGGAAAAGCGCACGTTAGTAGCACCACGTCTACTTTCCATTTGCCTGCCTTCCGTGCGGTGGATACTGATAGAGCCTCGAACCATCGTCCCGTCCCCACTACTTTCATCTTCTTCCTCTCTGAAATCGCTGCTTGTTTGTTGCCTCGAAAACGAACCACCAACACTTGTTGCTCCTCTATATCACTTGCTGCTGTTGCCCTGTTCCCATCACTCCATTCGATCTCTTCCTTCTCACTCCAACCCTCCAACAAAACCCTTGAAATCAAATCCCACCTTTTTCTCCTCCTCTTGCCAAATCCATCAATTTATTCCAATCCATGTGATTCAAATCCAAAATTTCCCCAAAACAACCCCTAAGAGAGATGATCGGAGCTGTCCAATTGGGTGTATTGGCGGCTTCTATCGTGATCTTGGTTCCCATGGGTTTAGCCGGATGGCACCTCAGTCGCAATAAGATGCTCTTCTTCAGTGGCGCTCTTTTCATCTCTCTCGCCGTCGCCGTTCATCTCTCCCCTTACTTCCCTTCTCTTTCCGACTTCATTCCCTCAACCACCACTGCTACTTCATCGGCCGTCGTCGTCGTCCAAAACCGCCATTACTGTCTCCCTCTCCTCCACCACATCGAATGGACAAGTAAAACCTCCAATTCGACCCGATCGGAGCTTAATTGGAGCTGGTCTAGATCCGACACGCGAGTTCTCGCCTGCGATTTCCAGAGACTTCGTAAACCGGACGCTAAGGATCTACTTAACGGTTCGTGGATTGTGATCGCAGGTGACTCCCAGGCTCGATTATTTGCCCTTTCTTTGTTG
This sequence comes from Fagopyrum esculentum, assembly GCA_033239045.1. NCBI lineage: Eukaryota > Viridiplantae > Streptophyta > Magnoliopsida > Caryophyllales > Polygonaceae > Fagopyrum > Fagopyrum esculentum. The sequence continues at coordinate 41,413,121 of BSUD01000004.1, read as the reverse complement.
AATCTGATCCTTGGAGAAGATCAGTTGGAGTCGGTTCGTGGCGATCTGTTTAAGCGGCATAGTGATTATCAGATTGCTGTGGATGATATTGGGTTGAAGCTGGATTTCATTTGGGCGCCTTACGTGACCAACTTGACTCGATTTGTGATGGATTTGAATAAGAAAAAGCAGTTGCCAGATGTGATGGTTATGGGTTCTGGGCTATGGCATATGCTCCATCTCACTAATGCAACAGATTATGGTTACCAATTGCAATTGCTTAGCAAGTCATTCATGTCCTTTCTCTTGCCAATTTCCATGGATCCGGTTTCAGCATCTGGTCGAACCCAGCCCCACTTGTTCTGGCTTGGACTGCCGGTTTTGATAAACTCAATGCTGAACACGGAGGAGAAAAAGGAGAAGATGACTAGCTTCATGCTTGATGCTTACAATTATAGGCTTCTTCATGGTAGTAAGATTTTGAGCGATTCTGATGGTCCTTTCTTGTTGTTGGATGTCGGTTCTTTGAGTGGGAATTGTGGTTCTGGTTGCACTGAGGATGGAATGCACTATAATGAGCTTGTGTATGAAGCTGCTATTCAGATCTTGCTAAATGCATTGCTGATTGAATCTGAGCAGAAACTATAGCTACGAACAATGGTGTTTTTTTCAGAATTTTGCAAAATTTGACGGAACTAGAAATGCTTCTTGAACCATGTGGAAGAGTTGGGGTTGCTTGGAATCAAATCACTCAACACTTGCTATTCATAAGAGGTATTTTTTAGAATCTGTGGTTATTGAGGTAGAACACTTTTAGTTGTTATTTTCTTTGGGGGTAAGTAGATTATTGATTCTTTGAACTTGTTCAATATTTTGCTTGCATTAATACTTTGTATCAATCAACATGGGTTGGGAAGTTCTGTGTATTTGTATTCTATAGGACAGTGATGAGATGTGTAAAAAACTACACATCCATTTTTGCTGCTAAGGAAATACAGTTATGTTATGATGATCAAGGAAAGATGGTTCTTTAAAAGCAAATACCTAACATGTTTAGTTGGTTACTATAAATAGTGATATGGCTATTTTCTTCTAATTCTGCTAAGGCATTAATGCTCTTATCACTCTTTGCTTTATCTGAATCATACTTTGTGCATGAACTAGAGCAGTAACTTTGTCATATGCTTTCTATTATCATGGCTTGGTTTCTAAGACAGTGATGCCATGTTTATGTAGTAAATGTCAAATACCCTAGGTAGAGATTTATTACAAGGATTGTTGTTTTGTATGTAATTCCAGTCCGATGAAGTTTGTTCTGAAAACTCTATAACACGACCGTAATGGCGACCTTGACCTTTTCGGCCTGTGTATATAAACACGAAGAAGCCATCTGGACAATGAAATGCATTATTTCGGAACAATTATATTGGAAGTGATTGATTTTTATTGTTTTAATGGCAATCTACTATGGAATCAGTTATCTTTTTTTTCGGAGTTGGTGAACTTTTATTCATTATATTTTTATTATATGGTTGCAAGCTATGTTGCACGGAAACGAACATGAAAACTTGGAAATGTCCTAGTTGGATTGGTTTCCATAGTTCTACTGTTTCCGATTTACCCTAGGAAAAGGATAGAGGAAGGTGGAAGATTGAGATGCTGCTAGTGTTGAATGTTTATGGAAAATGGACCTTGGTTTGCTCTGACTCTTCTAGTTAGGTAGGAAGTTCCAAGAATGCAAGTACAGTGAAGTCTATTTTATGCCTGATAAGGGAGGTTTGTTTGCAATTGATAAGAGGAGGTCAAAATCCCATACAAGACAAGTGGTTTGGAAGCATCAATCTGCATCACATAATACTGGCAAAACGCAACATCTGACATGTAACCTAACTATATACCAATTAAACCCAGCAGGAAAGCATGACTTATTACAGGAATTGCTTCCCTCCAAAGTTTTGTCCAAAGCTCCAAGAGGCGGCTTGCGGCTACTCTAGATATGCACTTATGAATACAACGGGAATATGTCAATGGCAAATTGATTCCCCGTGTTCTCACTGTATTTGATCCTGCTCTGAATGATCTGCAAAATCTTGTTCCAAATCTAATCTGGGATATGTTTTTAGTATTTCAGGTCAAACTTTTGTAGAAAATTTTGGCGGATATCCAATATTTTGGATCCGACTTATCGGAGAAATGCTTCAGTTCACCCAATAGGAGGCGATCTTCCAAATGGGATGGCTGTAGGGTTTTTTTTTTTTAAGGTTTAATAAAATATGAAAATCTAATGAAATAGTAAAAAAAATATTTTAATTAAAAGTTTTAGGTAAAATTATGAAAAAGAGACGTCCTATAATACAACAATTACGTGATGATATAAATAAAGGTAAAATTATATAAATTTATAGAAAATAAGTATTAAAAATACTATAGATTGAAAGCTTTATAACATACTTTAAAATTTCTAACATACTCTAAAATTTGGCTCAATAAATTTCTGAAAAATCTAAAACTAATAAAACAAAAAAATTTTTTTAACGAAACTCTACACTTCTTGTTTCACCAAAAGATGTCAAAAGACTAAGCTTAAGCCCCTAATTGAAGAAATCCAGGCATAACAAAAATCTTTAACAATGTAAATGTGTGCTCAATAATAAAGACATTGAATGGAAATTTGATTCTTCCCATCAACATAAGATACAAAATTACGTTCGAACATATATCAATTTGAAGTTGCAAACAACGAATCACATTACAGAATCAGGGTGCCGATTGATCTCAACAAGAAAGATACATATTACTACTTCAAATAAAACACAAAACATAAATAATTCAACTTCAAATATATCAAAATATATATACTACGATTTGCTAACGTGATACTCTTTGGTTTGATATCATCACCTCCTCGGTTTGAGATTCACTTTGATTTGATTTGGTGAGACTTAAGGAGAGTATGGTAACGGACAACTGAATCCCTAAGAACTGATGTACAAGTCCAAGGGCAATTCTAAATTTTTCATGAGAATTAACTGAGTAATGAGTAAAAACTAATTAAGTGGATGAACCCAAAAATCCAACGGATAAAATGGCTAACTAGTTAAGAGTACTCATAGTATAAACTCATTTACTAAATATATTTCTATTTAACGCAATTCTTTAATCTAGAAAATTATATATATATATGATAAAATTATAGAATTCTACAAAATAAAAACTTATAAAAAAACCAAGTTAACCCAATTCTTTCAAATATCCAACTAAGACTTAATTAATTAACAACATAAAGGTGGAATTGAGTTAGTGGATCTAAAACAATTGTAGAAAGCCTAGAACAGAGCACCTTCAGTTGAGCTTCCTTCCCATCAATTGGGAGGTAGGAATTTTAGATATAAGGGATGCTACTTTATGTATTTTCTGTATGAAGATTGTTTGCATGATTGGTCTCAATATTTGTAAGGTTTTGTTTCAATTTGTTTTAATACCCAACCCAATCTTCAAATAATTAGTCACAATTATTGTTGATTTTATCGTAGTTGTGATTTTTGTTAGCATGAAATATTGTGATATTTTAGGCACGTTTTTTAGATGTATTTCATCCATATTAGTGTTCATTGATAAAGCATTGAAGCAATTGAGCTAATTTGTCTATATTGTCGATATAGAGATCTACATAAGCTTTGTGTTGATTTTAGGCGAATAAGAGCTAAAACCGAACGAAATAAGAGAGAATGGAGGTAGATTGAGCATATCCAAGGATTGAGGACACCACAAAGAAGCTAAGGAAGATGTTAGGATGAAGAATGGCACAAAACAAAGGGAATTACGAGCAACCTATGCTTCCACGCTCTAAAATACGGCCGTAATGAAGTCCACGCTCTAAATCACGGCCGTGGAACTTGGCAACATGAGCGTGGAGCATTCCAGAGAGTTACACGGTATAAAGTACGGTCGTGGAAGTTGTGAAGAACCGTGATGGAATCCACGCTCTAAACCACGGGCGTGGAACCCTCTATGACCGTGATTTAGGCGATCTTTTGGCGTACTAATTAAAGCCACGATCTTTTACACAAGGGGCTGAAGGGTTATTTCTATCCTTCCCTATAAAAGGACTAGAGGAGGAAGAAATCGAGGACCGCGCTTAGACTTCGCTTACACCCTTGCATAGAGCATCATCGCTTGGAGATTCGCTTCCGCACATTGAGGGTATCATTGGACGTACGGAACTTACGTCTTTTATCCTTAGGTTTGATTAGAAGACGGATTGACATCCCGTTCTTCGTTCTTATCAAGGATTGTGATTTGTTTGTGTTATTCCGAATCTATACATCGTTATCTTTGTTTGTGGATTTGAGATTGATTTGAAGTTTATTGAAGGTTTTCGAAGGTTTTCATCTTTCATTCTTTTAAATCTTGAATTTGATATCATAATGACTGTTGTTGGCTAAAACCCTTTAGCAATTCTAAGGTGAAGGGTTGATAGTTGTGGCTTAGATGATGATAGATTGACAGTTGTGGCTTAGATGATGATAGATTGACCGTAAACAGATTGGACCCTGAGAGTTAGAGAGATTTCGCCGATGAAGCCAGAATCACGGTGTGTTCTTGAGTTCCACGGCCGTGCAATCTCAAGATCCACCCGTAATTTTCCTTAGTTTACGAACCTTGCTTTTACTTTAATCCAAAGTTAAAGATTTGCTTTAACTTAGCCTTGGCTTGCCTTTTTCTAGGTGGTAGTGAAGCCTCAACAACCTCTACTTCGATTTCGAGTATCACAACCTTAATCGGTTTAGTTAGTCTTGATCCTTGAGTTACAAGTTTGAGTATTTGATATTAATTCTTGCCTTTAGATCCTTTCTATACTGAAGCCTCAACAACCTTGATAGAGAGTGTCTTTAGATAAGTCATATAAAGCCTTGGAACTTCACCGTACATTGCTTTGCATTAGTATACCTTTGCAGCTCTTAACTCTGTCCTTAGTTCTTTAGTATATCTTGAATCGATTGCCACAATTAGATACCTGGATCTTTAGGGTTGCTGTTTTCCCAATATTTGCAAAGTTCATACTTTTACTTGCTTGACAATTTACAACTGAATTTGTTCCCCCCAAATCCCTGTGTTCGATACTCTGGAATACTTGCTAATCTACGCCGATCCGTACACTGCGGGTTCACTTGCTTGATTTCTAGTTTTATAAATTTAATACTTATTTGCACGCACGCTAAGTAGCGAACAAGTTTTTGGCGCCGTTGCCGGGGATTTGGTTTAGGCCGAATTCGGTTATCGGTTGTCAAGCTTGGGAGCTCTTCCCTTGTTATTTGATATCTATTTCGAGTGTATGCGCAGGTCTAGGAACAACGAAGACCTCTTACCTCTTGATCAAGAGCTTGAGAGGACTTTGAGGAGAAAGCTCAAGGAAAGAAAGATGGCTGAAGAAAGAGAACGTGATTACCAAACGGAGTTAGCGGAATCCGAAGCTCAACTTCGATGGAGCGAGAAAACGCGCAAGAAAGAATCGGAACGTCATCAAACAAAAGTTGATGATCTAACGGACATGATGTTTCAAATGAGGCTGGAAATAAACGACCTCAAGAAGAAAAAGAGAAGAAGGAGATCGAGAAGATCGGTTAGAACCAACTCATCCAATGAGGATAGCGACTCTTCCATGCCACCACTAGAGGACATTGATCCGACGATCAATGTGAACCCATTCGTTCCACGAGCAGCCGCAAATCGCCGTGCCCCAGCTGGAGGTGCGAGAGTCGATCGTGTGGATGAGGAGCCAAGAACTCTTGGCCAAAGGATGGATCCAACGCAGCAACCACGCCGTTTAGGTGTGAACTTTGATGCTGATGATGCACAAGGATTTAGCTTCAACCCGCAAGTTATTACCATTGTCCGCCAAAATCAATTTGGAGGAACGAGCGCTGAATCTCCACATCAACATCTACAAAATTTTGAGATCATGATGGAGACAATGAAGCCAAAGAATGCAACTACCAACAATTATAAACTCAAGCCTTTCTTTTTCTCCTTGAAAGGGAAAGCATTGTCTTGGTATCAAGCTCTTCCAAGTGGGAAACTCGACACATGGGAGGATCTTTCTTCGGAATTCCTCACCAAGTTCTTTCCGTCATCCAAGACGGCGGAGTTGAGAGGTAAAATTAATGCATTTTCTATGAGATCTAACGAAAGTTTGTTTCAATCTTGGGAAAGATTTCAGGATTTGTTATTGGATTGCCCACATCATGGCATATCCAAATTGGCGCTATTGGAGATATACTATAAGGGGCTGGATGTGGAGACACAATTCAAGCTCCAATCCCTTTCATGTGGTACATTCATGGACATGAGGGAAGATGACGCTTGAGACTTCATTGAGAAGCAAGCGCGAGTCATTGAGAAGTATTCTCACCGGAAAGTAGAGGCGAATCATGTGGAACAAGGAGCAAAGCTATCACAAGCAGCTCAAACTCAAATCTTTTCTCTCAATACGGAGATTAAAGAGTTGAAGGAGACCATCAAAACCAACTTTCCAAAGCAAAAGGAACAAGATGTAGGTTATTTGGGCAACAACAATAACCACAACGGGAATGAGAATACAAACCGCAACAACCGGAACAACAACCGGAATAATTGGAACAACAACAACAACCGGAAAAACAATTGGAACAACAATAGGGGTTCAAACAACAACAATTGGCGTCCCAACCAACAAAATTCCGGTAATTCTTATTCCAATTCAGGAAATTTACTAACTCCACCTTCCTCTTCTTCCACTCCTTTGAAAAGCCAGGGGCAAACATCTAATGGTGGAAGAACTTCGGGGAAAGAGAAGCCCGATCCCATGTTGGAAACAATTTTGGGCAAGCTTCAAGGATTGAAGACTCGCATCAGCAAGGTCGATGATCACATTACTACGGTTGATAAAGCCCAAAAGGTTTTAGAGAACCAAATGTTTAGCCATGCAGAGGAAGTTCCTAGGAATCAAGGAAAACTTCCAGGAAAGACGGAGGACAACCTAAAAGGAAGGGTGATGGCAATCACAACTAGGAGCGGAGTAACAACTACCGACCCGCAGCCTAAGTTTGTAGAAGTTCCAGCCGAAAAGGAGAAAGAAAAGGGGAAGGAGAAGGAAGATGTCTACGTTCCTCCTCCAGCTTTCAAACCTCCCCTACCATTCCCGCAATCTAGAGCAAGAGCGCGTCTAGACAAGCAATTCGATAAGTTTATTGAACTCATGAGCAAACTGCATATTAATATACCTTTCATTGATGCAATTGTAGGTATGCCAGCTTATGGAAAGTTCCTAAAGGAGATCCTCTCTAACAAAAGAAAGTTAGAAGATTTTGGAGAGGTTAAGATGAGTTCGGATTCATCGGATCTCATCAAGGCAATGAAGGAGAAGATGCCCCCTAAGCTGAAAGATCCGGGGTCATTTTGTATTCCCATAGGAGTGGGAGATTTCACATATGATGCATTATGTGATTTAGGAGCAAGCGTGAGCATCATTCCGCTTGCCTTATGTAGGAAGATCGGTTTAGGAGATCCTAAACCGGTAAAGATGACGTTGTACATGGCGGATCGATCCATAACTCGTCCCGTCGGTATAGTTGAAGACGTCCCGGTCAAGCTTGATAAGTTCTATGTTCCTATAGACTTTGTTGTGCTTGACATTCCTGCAGATAGTCCGGTCCCGATCATTCTCGGAAGACCGTTTCTTGCAACATCCGGCTGTATAGTCGATTGCAAGAATGCTAGACTCGCCTTTGACATAGGAGATGAGAAGGTAGAGTTCGTCCTTTCCACTTTAGTGAAGGAACCAGCCTTCGATGAGGATATATTCAATATCCATGACGAAGAGCTATCTAGAGAGGAGGTAAGTTCTATTCTCTTCAAAGATCCCTTGCAAAAAGTTCTTTCTATGAGCATTATGGATATAGTGGAAGAAGAGGAGTGCAATGAGGCAATTGAAGCCTTAGAAAAACAAAAAGAAGTGTATGAAGAAGAGTTCGAGAAACTCCACGATGAGTCAGAAAACGTACGGATCCATGGTCAGACAGCCTATTTCACGGCCGTGAAATTCACCAACACAAGCGTGGAGCATTCCAGTAAGTTACACGGCCAAAACCACGGCCGTGGAGAAAACAGAGGCACCGTAATAACTTTCCACGCCCAAAATCACGGCCGTGGAGAAGGTAGGAGTGCCGTAATTTTGGGTGAATCTGAAGGAAATTGTGTTTTCTCCACCACTTCTCTTGACTCTTCTCCAGCACCTTCTACATCCTTAGACACTTCTAAGGAAGCATCGGATACTCCTCAAGAGACATTAGAGACTCCGATGGTGATGGAATTGAAGCCACTTCCTACACATCTAAGGTACACATTTCTAGGACCTAATTCTATCTTTCCGGTAATTGTTAGTTCCGATTTGAGTATTGATGAACATAGTAAACTCATGGTTGTTCTTAAGAAACATAGGAAAGCCCTAGGGTATACTATAGAGGATCTAGTAGGAATCAAACCTTCACTATGCATGCATAAGATCTTAATGGAAGAGGACTTTAGAACTTCGCGACAACCTCAAAGGCGGTTAAATCCGACCATGAAGGAGGTTGTCAAGAAATAAATTCTTAAACTACTCGATGCAGGTATCATCTACCCTATCTCCAATAGCAAGTGGATGAGTCCTGTATAGGTGGTTCCGAAGAAGGGAGGAATGGCGGTCATCACCAACAAAAACAATGAACTCATTCCTACACGAACCGTAACAGGATGGCGGATGTGTATAGACTACCGCAAGCTAAACAACGCGACGAGGAAGGATCACTTCCCACTACCCTTCATCGATCAAATGCTTGAAAGGTTAGCACAACATTCACACTTTTGCTATCTTGACGGTTATAGTGGTTTCTTTCAGATTCCGATACATCCAGACGATCAAGAGAAGACCACATTCACGTGTCCATGGGGAACGTTTGCTTACAGGAGAATGCCGTTTGGGCTTTGCAGCACCCCAGCCACCTTTCAAAGGTGCATGATGGCTATCTTCTCAGAGTATATAGAGGAGATCATGGAGGTTTTTATGGATGATTTTTCCGTTTACGGTTCCTCCTTTGATAATTGTCTCTCTAACCTTGCTCTTGTATTACAAAGGCATGAAGACACTAACCTAGTTCTTAATTGGGAGAAGTGTCAATTTATGGTAAAAGAGGGCATTGTATTAGGACACTTGATCTCTAGCAGAGGGATTGAAGTGGATAAGGCTAAGATAGAGACTATAAAAAAGCTTCCTCCCCCAACTTCGGTGAAAGGGATAAGAAGTTTTCTAGGACATGCTGGATTTTATAGACGTTTCATAAAGGATTTATCTAAAATATCAAAACCACTTACTAATCTATTGATGAAGGATGCAGTTTTTGATTTCTCGCAGGAATGCTTAGATGCGTTTAATATGATTCGGGAAGCTCTAATCTCAGCCCCGATTATTCAACCTCCGGATTGGAATCTTCCGTTTGAGGTTATGTGTGACGCAAGTGACGTAGCCATAGGGGCTGTGCTTGGGCAAAGAAAGGAAGGGCGAACCCATGCTATCTATTACGCTAGCAAGACGCTAGATGAAGTGCAGCTCAACTACGCCACTACAGAAAAAGAATTCTTAGCAATTGTATATGCAATTGACAAATTTCGCTCTTATCTTGTAGGTGCAAAGGTGATTGTATACACGGATCATGCTGCGATCCGGTATCTACTTGTAAAGAAGGATGCGAAGCCAAGGCTAATTAGATGGATTCTTCTCCTACAAGAATTCGATCTAGAGATCCGCGACAAGAAGGGTTCGGAAAATTCTGTTGCGGATCATTTGAGTCGTCTAACACATCTAGAGGACGACCATCTACCTATAGATGACTCCTTTCCGGACGAGCATTTACATATCATAGAGGAGTGCATCGACGTGATCACCAAAGGTAACGAACCGTGGTTTGCTGATTTTGTTAACTATTTGGTTTGTCAGGAATTACCACCCGGATTATCCTACGCACAAAGAAAGAAGTTCTTTAAGGATGTTCGGGAATACTTTTGGAATGAACCTCTCCTCTTTAAGAGAGGTCCGGACGGCATTATTCGGCGATGTGTGCCGGAAGATGAGATGCAAAGTGTCATCCGTCATTGTCATTCACTACCTTGTGGAGGACACGCTAGTTCGAACAAGACTAGCGCTAAGGTATTGCAATCTGGATTCTTTTGACCTACTCTATTTAAAGATGTGCAAACCTTTGTTTCCTGCTGCGATGCTTGTCAAAGAACAGGGAACATATCTAGGAGAAACGAGATGCCTCTTAACAACATTCATGAGGTGGAGATCTTTGACGTTTGGGGAGTAGACTTCATGGGACCTTTCCCATCATCTTGTGGAAACCAATACATACTTTTAGCGGTGGATTATGTTTCGAGATGGGTTGAAGCAATTGGCTCTCCCACCAATGATGCCATGGTAGTGGTTAAGTTCTTTAACAAGACCATCTTCCCACGATTCAGGACACCACGGACTATCATTAGTGATGGAGGTTCTCACTTCATTGCCCGACGCTTCGAAGCTCTTTTAGCTAAGTATGGGGTGACTCACAAGATCGCCACCCCTTATCATCCACAAACTAGTGGACAAGTGGAGATCTCAAACCGGGAGATTAAAGGGATCCTAGAGAAGATGGTTTCAAGGACAAGGAAGGATTGGTCTTTGAAGCTAGATGACGCATTATGGGCATACCGGACTGCATACAAGACTCCCATCGGAACAATACCATATAACCTTGTGTATGGGAAGTCTTGCCACTTACCGGTAGAGTTGGGGCACAAGGCGTATTGGGGAATAAAGTGGTTGAATTTCAGCATGAAGGAAGCGGGAGAGAAGCGTCTCTTGGACTTCAATGAGCTTGAAGAACTTCGCTTGAACGCCTACGAAAACGCCAAGATCTATAAAGAAAGAGCGAAGCGTTGGCATGATAAGCATATCATCCCAAAGGACCTCAAAGAAGGAGATCAAGTTCTCCTCATCAATTCAAGGCTTCGTCTCTTTCCAGGTAAGCTTAAATCTCGTTGGACTGGACCTTTTCTAATCAAACGTATTTTTCCCCATGGTGCAGTTGAAGTATGGGGTGAAAAGGGCGGAAGCTTTAAGGTGAACGGTCAACGACTCAAGAAGTATACACCGGAACTCCAAGATGAAGAGTTCGCGCCCACCGCACTCGAATAAGTGCGAATTTGGTCTAACTACGGACCTTAAACAAGCGCTTCTTGGGACGCAACCCAAGGTATTGCACTTACATTTTTGTTTTTGATTCATAGATTAGAATAGTATAGACGTTTTTGTTTTGTTTTGCCTTCGATGCCTTCCGGTATGTTCGTGTTTTTGGATGTAGGATTAGTGGAAAAGAAAGGGAAAAGGAAAGGTTTGAAGAAATTTGACGAAACTTGGACTTTGGCACATTACAGAGAGTTCCACGGCCAAAACCACGGCCGTGACAGCTACAGTGACCGTAATTTTCAAAAGCCTGAGAAAAATCACCAAAACCACGGTTCCGTACATTTCCACGGCCGTGGAAACCCTCGAGTGATCGTAATTTTCGAAAAAATTTACGGCCACTATAAAAACCACGTTTCTTCACAAAACACACAAAATACCCCAATTCCACGCCCCTATTTTGCCGAAATCTTCCCCCTCTCCCAAATTCTCGTTCGTTAATCGTTTCGAACGATTCTTTAGCCAAAACTGAAGCAAATCCAATCTCCTACAAGATCCAAGCAACGATTCGAGCGGCAAATCACCGGAGAAGGCAGAATTCGGATTTTAAAATCCGAAAACCTAGGTTTTTCACCTATTCTCTTGCTTTGTCGATTTGTCTCAATCTTTGCAAGATATTTTAGGAGAACTGATTGAAATTGGATTGGAATTAGTCTAGGGCTGCTTGCTGTTGAATTTGGTGAAAATCTGTTGAGTTTTGAGAATTTGCGTAACGAATCACGGTCTCTGGACATTCCACGGTCGTGGATACTGAAGAACAGACCGTGGTTTTGAGGAGAAACATGGATCTCGTTAGGAGAATGTCCAATAGAACAAAGAAGAGGAAAGGCAATGCTTCCTCCTCTTCTCAAGTACCCCCTAGAGAGCCAACACCACCACCATCACCCCCACATCCTAGAATCCCTACTATCCATGAGGATTACCTCAATGCTTTAGAGAGGATCCATAAGCGAGCGGTCATAGGACCTAGATATTTGCTGCTTGAGGAGCTAGAGACACTAAATGTGGTTAATGATCTTACTTGGTTGTTGGATAGAGCAGGGCTGATCATCTTCTCCGCTATTCGGGAAGATGCATATGAGGAGATCACTAGGGAGTTTGTGACCTCCTTCGAGCATAGTCATGTAGACCGTACGGTTTCTTTCCGGCTGATGGAGAGAAACTATGATTTCTCGATTCGGGAGTTTGGAGCTTTCTTTGGGTTCCATGAGACCTTCAATGGCCGCTTCCCTAGTGGCGTGTACGCCAAGGATTTTTGGGAGGATATAGCTATGGTATACGCCAGCGAGAACCGCTGGCAACCAGCTGATACCAAGGCTAAGTTGATTTATCACTTAGCCTTGAAGATTGCTCACAAGGTGCTTTCTGAGTGTCTCTTCCCTAGGACGGAGACACCTCAGAAGATCAAGACAAACGAGTTGTTTTTGTTGTATTGCATGTTGCACGGCAGGCAGGCTGACTGTGCCACCCTCTTAGCTTCTACCATGAGTAAGCTAAAGAACAAGAGGGCTAGCAATATAGGATATGGTGGGATGGTTACCCACATTGCTAGGCAGCTGGGGATTGACTTTTCTGCATGCACTAGGGTAGCTGCTAGACCCCTAGGACTTCAGAGCCTCATGACTAGAGGCATTATCTTTCCTAGACATAGAGGTCCACCTACAGCTGCCATGCCTTGGGAGGACAGAGGAGGTAGAAGAGTAGCATGGATCCCCGAGTATTCCATTATGGCCGGACGCCATAACTGGAAGGAGACGTTCGCTGCCATGCATGCGAACAAACTAGTAGCCCCTCCTTACGTTCCACCACCACCGGTTGTAGATGAGGAGGAGATGAGAGGGGATGACGAGTTTGAGGGAGGAGGAGATGAGCATGATTTTGGTACCTTTCCGGATCAGCCGGACGCAGTTCATGACCTTCCTAGAGACTCTCTCCGCCCCGCTAGAGCTTCTGGCTCTTTCTCTCGCCGTGCTAGTGTGAGCGAGAGACCTATATGGATGGCAGATCCTCCTTCATGGTATAGCACTCAGCCGGAGTGGATGGGAGCTCCACCACCTTGACATGCCCAGCCACCACCTGCACCAGCACCGTCAAACGCACCGGCATGGTATAGCCAGCCGCCCGGATGGTATGAGCAGCTGCCGGAGTGGGCCACCGACCTTTCCAGTAGGGTCGGAGCCTTGGAGATCCGTGCAGATGCTAGGGATGCACGAGCCGACGCGCATGACCGCATGATGAGAGATATTTACCGCCAACAGTTTGGGCGGAACTATGATCCCGGCTTCTTCCCATTCCCACCACCACCGGCACCTCAGTGATGACCTTGGATGATCCACCGTTTTAGCCGCTCCACCACCGTCTTGTGAGTTCTTTTTCTTTCTTTCTTTTCTTTATTTTTCTTTTTGAACATTAGGGACAATGTTTGTCTCAAGTATGGGGTGGGGTGTGACTATTCGTTTGTAATAACTCTAGTCACTTTGTATGCTTTGATCGAGAACACCTTGCATGTTTCATTCCATTGTTACACGTTTCATTATCGCATTGCATGAAAAAGCTTTTGAAAAACCCATAAAAATTGAAAAATTTTGAAAATTTTGTGCTTCTAAGTATAGAGATGACTTCTATGATAATCACTACTTGTGAATTGAATTTTGATGACAATCGCATGCTTAAACAAATAGTAAATTGAAAAGAAATTAAATGAGTTAATTATTCCTCTTTTGCAAGTTTCATAATGTGAAGAATGTTACCTAAATCATATTGAGAAATCAAGGTTGAAATCACATGATAAGTTCTTATACTTCTTGTTGAAATAATTAAGGCAATTCGATTTTCTTTCTTCTTTCTTTGATCATTTAGCCCCTCAATGAAATAATGGCCTCCTTTACCTATCCGGGAATTTGGAGGAGTTGATAATTGGCATGTTTGATGTGGGAGGGCCATGAAAGCAAAATTTTGCATTCAAAGAATAAAAAGAACTTATATGTTTGGGGAAGTCAATCATGACGATGAGTAACTCGGCACCATTCACATAGCCGGGTGTTTGTGTCTTGCCAGAGTCGGATTGAGCGATATTTCTAGCGGATTATGGTATGTGCATCAAGGGTTCGAAGCATCTCGCAAGATTGAGAACCGCCAATCTCCTAGGCTTCGGTTTTTGTGCACCTCTGTCCATAACTCCAAAAGTAAAGTCGAAAAATGAATTGAAAAGAAGAGAGCGAAGCTCTAAGTTGAAAGTGTTGCAAAACCGCAAGAGAAAAAGAAAAGAGTTAGTTATCCACTTTCCCGGATTCATGCACCACATTCCTTAAAGTCTTCCTTCCCTTTCCGCATTCTAGACCCTGTTTGAAAGTCCTTAAGATCAAGAGAATGATATATGACTTGGTGATCTAAATTGAAGTTTCTTATGATTGATTTTGATAATGTTTGAAGGTTATGATGTTTACATGGAAGTTTGATCAATTCATGAGTTTTCTTTACTCTTTACTCTTTGATTATATATATGAGAGTCTTATGAACGAATGAAGCAAGATTTGAGAATGATCTATTGACTAGAAAGTACATTCATCTAAAAGAAGTTTCACTTTTGAGAGTGCATCCATATTTCATCCTAACTTGAGTTTTAAAGCTTTTAAAGACCTTGCTTGGGGACAAGCAAGTGACAAGTATGGGGTATTTTGTTAGCATGAAATATTGTGATATTTTAGGCACGTTTTCTAGATGTATTTCATCCACATTAGTGTTCATTGATAAAGCATTGAAGCAATTGTGAGCTAGTTTGTCTATATTGTCGATATAGAGATCTACATAAGCTTTGTGTTGATTGTAGGCGAATAAGAGCTAAAACCGAATGAAATAAGAGAGAATGGAGGTAGATTGAGCATATCCAAGGATTGAGGACACCACAAAGAAGCTAAGGAAGATGCTAGGATGAAGAATGACACAAAACAAAGGGAATTACGAGCAACCTATGCTTCCACGCTCTAAAATACGGCCGTAATGAAGTCCACGCTCTAAACCACGGCCGTGGAACTTGGCAACATGAGCGTGGAGCATTCCAGAGAGTTACACGGTATAAAGTACGGCCGTGGAAGTTGTGAAGAACCGTGATGAAATCCACACTCTAAACCACGGGCGTGGAACCCTCTATGACCATGATTTAGGCGATCTTTTGACGTACTAATTAAAGCCACGATCTTTTACACAAGGGGCTGAAGGGTTATTTTTATCCTTCCCTATAAAAGGACTAGAGGAGGAAGAAATCGAGGACCGCGCTTAGACTTAGCTTACACCCTTTCATAGAGCATCATCGCTTGGAGATTCGCTTCTGCACATTGAGGGTATCATTGGA
The DNA here is from genome assembly GCA_033239045.1 of Fagopyrum esculentum. Classification (NCBI taxonomy): domain Eukaryota; kingdom Viridiplantae; phylum Streptophyta; class Magnoliopsida; order Caryophyllales; family Polygonaceae; genus Fagopyrum; species Fagopyrum esculentum. Next base: position 41,397,492 of record BSUD01000004.1, on the reverse strand, counting down.
CGTACGGAGATTACGTCTTTTATCCTTAGGTTTGATTAGAAGACGGATTGACATCCCGTTCTTCGTTCTTATCAAGGATTGTGATTTGTTTGTGTTATTCCGAATCTATACATCATTATATTTGTTTGTGGATTTGAGATTGATTTGAAGTTTATTGAAGGTTTTCATCTTTTATTCTTTTAAATCTTGAATTTGATATCATAATGACTGTTGTTGACTAAAACCCTTTAGCAATTCTAAGGTGAAGGGTTGATAGTTGTGGCTTAGATGATGATAGATCGACCGTAAATAGATTGGACCCTGAGAGTTAGAGAGATTTCGCCGATGAAGCCAGAATCACGGTGTGTTCTTGAGTTCCACGGCCGTGGAATCTCAAGATCCACCCGTAATTTTCCTTAGTTTACGAACCTTGCTTTTACTTTAATCCAAAGTTAAAGATTTGCTTTAACTTAGTCTTGGCTTGCCTTTTTCTAGGTGGTAGTGAAGCCTCAACAACCTCTACTTCGATTTCGAGTATCACAACCTTAATCGGTTTAGTTAGTCTTGATCCTTGAGTTACAAGTTTGGGTATTTGATATTAATTCTTGCCTTTAGATCCTTTCTATACTGAAGCCTCAACAACCTTTATAGAGAGTGTCTTTAGATAAGTCATATAAAGCCTTGAAACTTCACCGTACATTGCTTTGCATTAGTATACCTTTGCAGCTCTTAACTCTGTCCTTAGTTCTTTAGTATATCTTGAATCGATTGCCACAATTAGATACCTGGATCTTTAGGGTTGCTGTTTTCCCAATATTTGCAAAGTTCATACTTTTACTTGCTTGACAATTTACAACTGAATTTGTTCCCCCCAAATCCTTGTGTTCGATACTCTGGAATACTTGCTAATCTACGCCGATCCGTACACTGCGGGTTCGCTTGCTTGATTTCTAGTTTTATAAATTTAAGACTTATTTGCACGCACGCTAAGTGGCGAACAGTTTTTTTACGGATAAGTTTCCTTAGTTTGATTTTGTTGAAGATATAATTAGACCCTCTCAAGTTATGATATGCAGTTGTAGTTTTTCTTTTTACGTTTCCTGCTCACAACTTTTTTTATTAAAGAAAACTACGCACTACCATTAAGAAGGCTTATGAGCTTATAAAATACACCCCAACCATATCGGGTAGTTCGAGTAAAAGGAATTTAAATAAAACAATCCTATAGAAAAGGAACAGAGAAAGTGAGTTGAGCGATTGGAATCATGCCGAGACCATCGCCAAACAACATGCCCTATTGTGTCGGCAAGACTCCAACATTGCTACAACTACACATCCAATATCCCTAGGCCCCCTCGTAGTTTTTGTAACTACATAATAATAGTGAGACAGTCCGACTCAACCATGACCAAGTTGAAGCCACTGTCACGAGCTAACCAGAGACACCACTTGATTGCCTCTATCTCAACAATTTCAAGAGAGGAGCCCAAACTGAATAGGCTTCGTACCTAGGTAGACTACATCCCCGCTACGATCCCTTGAAATAACACCTATTTCAAAACCTACATAAACAGAAGCATCATAATTGAATTTGACGGTACCAATAGATGGCGTTAACTATGTACAAAAAAGACAAAGTTTAGGCACATCCTTGAGTCAATAACGTCAATCCCTGAGTTGTAGGACTCTCGTAGTTCCATGCACCCTGCAAATCAAAAACCTGAAGTGGATCACTCGATATGCCTTCAAAAATGAGTTTGTTCCGAGCTGTCCAATTGACATACATGAACACAATCCGGTAAGCGCTCGTTAAGTTCCTCCATGAAGCCATCCCCGTCATGCAAGTGGGACGCTAATAGAGGACATGCATTCCAAACTTAAATAACATTATCATAAAGACACAAGACGTTTCTCATCATCCACAATCCCACACCAAGGATCCGGAAACAAAGTCTTCGCACCAAATTAAGCTTGCATGGTAGTATACCATTACAAAGACACCCACAAAACTTACAAATACGAGGAATAGAGGACATTTTCCAAATATACGTCCAAATGGTAGAAGAGATGGTAGAACCAACACCCTAACCAATGAGTCAATACCTTCTGATTCTAAGCAAGACAATAACCCGCCTTAACCGCGTACACCCCTTCTTTTCATAATATCACATGTGTGTGTCCTTCACATCCCTACGCACTAAATGAATACTTAGAATAATGCCTACATCATCCAGGTGAAATGTTCTTCTCAAATGCTCCTCAACCCAAGCGGTGTTATCCCAATCAGTTAACACAAATACTGAAGTATTTGGTAGAAGAATCATTGGCTTATGAACCGGTTGGAAGAATAAGTTTTGGGAGCCACAACTATCCTTGGAAATATGAATGGTTTACCCATTTTCCACTTGTCAATATAAACCCGGCCTCAGAAGGGCTCTCCCTTTCAAAAGACTCTGCCAAACAAAACTAGGAGTTGATCCACATGTCGTAGTAATCAACGAATTAGAAGGTAATAACGGGCTTTATTAACCCTAGCTAGCCGAGTGTTTGGATCCTACAAAATCCCCCCAACATTGCTTTGCTAATAAGGAGCCTTAATGAGCTAGTGCAATGATCTTTTATTTGAAGTACCCTAGAGAAAACGAGCCATAATCAACACTATATCCCAACAAAGTGACAAGCCCTCCAAAGTGCTATCTTGATACCCGACAAGCCCTCCAACCTGATATCTTCGAGCATATGCACACCTTAATATGATTAAAGATGACTTTCTTAAATCGTCCCACCATAGTTTGTAAGCTCAAATACTTTTCATGTTTACCAACCTCAACCACATCCAAGATGCCTTGATCGAATAGCTTCTCTAACATTATCAAACACAATCCTTCTAAAAGATAATTTAGATTTTCTAAAGTTGACTTGTTGTCCAAATGCAACACCGTATACATGGAGAATATTAGCAATTATTGCACTTTGTTGACACATTACCGCAGCAAAAATAATATTATCATCTACGAAGAATAAATGTGAGATCTTAGGATCCCCTCTTGCCACCTTACTCCCTGCCAAGCACCCATAGCTTCACTTGCCAGAATCAATCAAGAGAAAGTCTTTTCACATATAAGAAACATATAGAGAGATAAAAAAAATCTCCTTGCCTCAAACCCCACCTAGGGACAAAAGTGTGTGATGAAACCATCAATACCGTAAAAGACTCACTTGCAATATATTTCATTATCACAGAAATCAACGAGAGTGAAATTCCATCTTTTGTAGGCATGCCTTAAGAAAACTCCACTCCACCCTATCATACGCTTTTTCCATATCCAACTTTAAGGTTAAGTACCCTTTCTTAACAACACACCTCTTGGACAAATAATGAAAAGCCTCAAAAGAACTGAACACATTATCTTTAATTAGGCATCTAAGAACAACAACACTTTAAGAAGGGTGGATCACCTTACTAAAAACCTCATTTAGCCGATTTAGAAGTACCTTAGACACCACCTTCTGCGATACGTTACAAAGACTAATAGGCCAAAGATCCCTCATCCTAATGGAGTTATTGACGTTTCAAATTTATGATATATAAGTAATCTTTAGAGAATTTGGGGATAAAGTTAGTAACTTTCGGACCAATGATACCCCAATGTTGTTGGTAGAGCAAAGCCGACATACCATCCAATCCCGATGTCTTATTCGGGTGCATAACAAACAATGCTTTCCGAGCATCCTTAGTAGTGAAAAAACGATTAATACGAACCGAATCAGCAGTCGTAATAATAAGATTGAGTCCAGTCAGCGTTAAAGTAGCATCAAGTCCTTGTGAGGAAGTAATATAGTCTGAATATAGTCCATCGTAACACGGGTCCGAGCATCGTTTGACTGCTAGTTCATACCATTCTCATCTACAAGATTCACTATCTTATTAACCCGACAGCGTCGAGATGCCTTGGAGTGAAAGAACTTTGACTATCGTTGGTCCAAGGCTCGGAGTTCCGCAATTTGACAATTGTTGATACCATTCTTATTCAAAATACGAAGTTGTTCCGCTACCTTATTGAGGCAGACCAACATATTGCCAAAAGTTGTTCTGTTCCACTCCTTCAATTCTTGCATGCAGTTGGAAACTTCCCCCTAAACATCACCAGCTAACGTAGAGGAAAAGTCCAGGCATTGCGTTCTATTGACTCACAATTCTCATCCGCAACCCACAAGCCCTCGAAATGTGCAGGCCGAGAACCAGACCGTTATAAGTCGCCCTCTTCTTGACATTGATAAGATAAAATCATAAGCGGCAAGTGATACAAATCAAGCTTCTCTAAATACAAAATTAATACACCCGGAAACCGATCACACCATTCCTCATTAGCAAAAGCAGAGTCAAAACGTTCTTGCATAAACTCTAAACCCTACCGACCATCATCCCAGGTAAAGCAAACACCCTCAAATGGAAGATCATGTAGCATACACAACTTTAAAGCTTTCCTAAAAAGAAACATTCAGACCATGATTCACTTCCCCCCTCCTTATCCTCCATTCTCAAGACTTGATTAAAATCACCCAAACAAAGCCATCCTTTATTATCCTCCCCTAGTCATTTCATAGGTGACCAAGAATGTACCTTCTCTATACTTGTAAACTTCTATACTTGTAAACTTGGGGAGTGTTTAGTGAAATTATATCCTTTGAAAGTTTGATGAGCTCTTAAACTTGTAAATTTGGGGCGTATTTGGTAAAATTATATTTGTGATTGTGGTTATGGTTGTAAACAAGTTTTTTTGGATTTGATTTTCGTAAAAAATTCTCTAGTGTTTAGTAAAATTAAATTTGAGTGATTTTTTGATTTTGAGAAATGAAAAAATGCCCTTCATATATAATGTAAAATGTTCGTCCGATCCCTTGCTAGGCTTATACTTCTTCATGTTATTTGTAATGCAACCCTAAAATCGAACCAAATCTAGAAAATAAAATATATTTCAAACTAATCACAACTTCTCCAGGAAACCTTAAATGCTTCTATCACTCATCTTTCTTTTCGGTGTTCATATGAAAATTTCAAATTCGTTATAATGAAATTCAATTCAATTCTCAAATACTCAGAATCAATGTCAAATCAAGAAGGATAGTAGATTCATACATTTGAATTATCCACGAAGGGGTGGAGGTGAAATTGAAGTGTTGATCGCGCACAAGTATTTATTAATTGTGGGGAGTATGTGTAACAGTCAAAAATCGAAGATGACCTAATCGAGTAAGGGTAAAATTGGAGAGTAGGTAGGTTTTGTAACCATGAACATATAAAGGGCCCCAAGTTAATAATGTGTACAAACTAGGCCCCTCCAGATTATATAAAAAAGATTTATTAAAATAAAAAAAGATATTAAGGAAATCAGAATATCTTTCTCTCTCCATTTATTAAGCAACTAATTATTACAAAATAGGAAAGTAAATATCTTTCTCTCCATTTATTAAGGGAATCAAAATATCTACATTTATTAATGAAATCAAAATATTTTCCGAAATCTTCGTCCTTTCCAACTTGCGTTCATCCATGGCGACGATATTGAGATTTCCGCAGCAACATGTGTACATAATCGCCTGAGACTGGAAACATATGTACATATACAGTTAGTTAGAAACATTTTTGCTGTAAAATATGTACATAATCACAGAGACTGCAAATATATGTACATGCAAACACAACAAAAGTTGTATTACAACATATTTTGTTCTACAATACATATTCTAATCGACAACATGTTATATGTACACACAAAATATGTTTGTATTTCAACACAATCCATATATCAAATGTACACAAACCTTATACATGTGGAGGACTTGAAATGATTGGGAGAATTCGAGCCAGAGAAAGGACATGAAGATGACGATTGTTCGATTGAAGAGGTGTGATGAGGAGAGTTTCCGGTGAGTGAGAATTGAGAAGAAGGTTTGGAGGAGGAGGAGGAATCGGGAAAGGTAGAACGCGCATAACCAGAAGAAGACTCGGCCGGAAAGTCGAGTTCCGAGAGGAAAACAGAGGAGCTATCGGAAAGGGGTTTTGGAACGGCGCCAGAACCAGCGGGTTTCGCGAATCTCGGAAGCGGCGGAGAGGAGGATTCCGGCGAATATGGTTGCGGAGATGGAGGAAGACGGATGTGACGGCGACGGAGGAAGATGAGAAGGAGGAGATGAAGGAAGACGGATGTGATGATGTAGAGAGATAAAGAGGGAAACAAGAATAACAGTTTCCTTATTTTTAGCCTAATTAATATTTGAAATATTAATTATCTTTTAACTTGTTACCTTAAATACTTAATTAAGATTCTTTTCACATCTTATTTATCTTTTTTATTGTAATTATTAATATTAGGGGCCTAGTTTGTTTTTTAGAAAAAAAAAGTTACCCTACTACCTTAATCTTCTCATCGAGTAATTTAGGAAATTAAATCCGTTTTAACACGAGATACCTCTCGAGGTAACCAGCTCCTAGATGATATTACACCCCGGTATTATTTGGAGCATTTGGGAGCTTCAATTAATAAAAATGCAGTTGAGAGAAATGATCAGGACATCGGACATGTCCTAGATATGAAAAAACATGAAAAGGCAAAATGGCTAAAAGAGTCGCTATTTCGTTTCTTAGCGGCTAAGAAGGACGGCTGAGGAATACGCGTTTTTCGAAACAATTGCGGAATAATTATCCATACAATATTCCAGATTTATTATTCCAATTTCGAGAAGTTTGGAGAAGGGGGCTTAAACCGCTTCCGGATCGGTAAAAGGATAATTATCGACTCCGCTAAAGGATAATTATCGTCTTCGCTATAAATAGCTGAAATATCGTTTATTAATTCATTTTCTTTCACGTTTCCTCGTAAAAGCTCTGATTTCTCTCAACCTTCAAACTCAGATCTACTCTTCGTTTCTAATCCGATTTCAAATCCGTTTGAGTTTTTGGATTCCTCTCTTCATTCTCTTCATTTTGGTACCGAGTTTCTGCATTTCCGAGAAAGGGAAGGTCTGGTCGAGCATATATGATACTAGGGAGGTTCCGTCGCTCAGATTCTGGTGAATTTGATGGTGTCCGAGCGTAGCCTGCGTCGTTGTGATTCCGAATCTTCTTTCGGATCGTCAATCGGGTTAGTAACGAATAAGTTATGAATTTATTCGTTTTCCGTATTGCGATTTAGCCTAAATTGACCTTATGCTTGTCAAAATGGATAATTGGAAATTCCATTATGCTCGTTACTTTATTCTGGTGATTATGGGCTGTTTGTTTGATGAGATTTGATGACAGGTGGGTTCAGAAATTGCCTGCGGGCAAAACGTTGTTCTGGCGAAATTTAATTAATTAAATAAAGGTTAATTAATTAAATTGGGATTCTAGAAAATGCTATAAGCTAATTAAATTCAAAGGAATGAATTTAACTGGTGTTTGAAGCGAGAAGTTTAATACGAGGAATATGATATTCTCAACAGGTGTTGTTGAAGGGTTCGGTTTAATTATAGCTTACTTCTTTGTGAGTGTATCCAAATACGAGAAAGGAGGATAGTCCGAGTGGGAAACGGACTCAATAGTTGGTTTGCGAGGTTTTATTGTTCTTACCTGCGAGGTAAGTGTATATGAATTACACTTGCTTAATATATGTTATGTATTTAATATGCTATGATTTTATGCATGCTTGAGTGTATATATATGTTTGTTATGATTGTATGCATGCTTATATGTATATGAGTGAGACGATGATGATGACTTGATATTCCTTATGAAAGCATGCATGAGGCACATGAGATGATAGTGGAAAGAATATGATGAAAGAATATGATGAAAGCATGAAATTGAGTTATGATATGAAAGTGATAATATAGGATGGTAATTGATTAATTAGCCCAACTGGGTCCCGCACGGGTTTCCGGGGGACGAGGTCGCTACCTGATCTACAGGGGGCCTCAGAGGTCGCTACCTGATCTACATGGGGCCTCGAGATAAGAAAAACAGCCAGGGGTCGCTACCTGATCTACAGGGGGCCTCAAGATAAGAAAAATAGTCCAAGATCGCGACCTGATCTACAGGGGGTCTTAGGACAAGATGGCCGAGGTCGCTACCTGATCTACAGGGGGCCTATGACGCTATCGGGTTGGCCAACCGAAAGAAAAAAAAAGAAAGAAAGAAAAGAAATACGAAAGCAATGAGAAAATATATCGTACGATCAGTTGGAGCTAGTTAGTTAATTATCACCTATGCATCGATGCGATCGAGTCTAGCATGCTATATGTTATGTTATGATTATTATTATGTGATGGTATGATATGAGATGCTTATATGAGATGATAAGTTTATATGTGATGTGTGATAACATGCTTGAATGTTTATGTGAAATGTGATATGAATGGTTGTGGAATTATATGTGATGTGTGATAACATGCTTGAATGTTTATGTGAAATGTGATATGAATGGTTGTGGAATGATATGTGAATGTGGATATGTATGTGTGCTTGGAAATGTGAGGAAGGGTATGAAGTGTCCTTTGGGGACGGGATATTAGATACTTATATATATTGGGAGAGTGCGATTTGTATACCCTTACTGAGCGTGTGGCTCATTGTTGTTATATCCACATATTTTTCAGCTACTCAGACTCGGCCTGATCAAGGCAATGACATTGGACCCAACACCTGGATTTGAGATCATATCAGGTGGGCTGTTATGGGATGCTACCGCCTAGGATGTTTTGCATGGTTTTAAAACAGTTGTGTATTGGTTAAACGGAGTTTTATGACGTATGTTAGTATGTGTATATGTTGTGAAAATGGTTGTAAGATAAAGTTTTAAAAATTTACGTTTTCCGCTTTTCCGCTTATTGTTTTAAACAGGGTTAATTAATTGGTAATCAACTAGAAATGAGATAGGAGGTGTCACATTTGGTTGGTATCAGAGCAGGGATATGATTCCTTGGCTTGGGGTTGTGGGAAGTTTTCTGAAAAGCTTTTGAAAGTTTCTTTCTCTTTTAGATGGCGGAGCACAACTAAAGGGTCGATTGAGTGTGTACATGCTCAGGGTAGAAATGATCAGGAGCACCCTAAGGTGTCAGTTTAGCCAATATCACTACCACCATCGGATATGGCTGGTATATGTGATTTACTGATATATTTGAGAGAAGTTATACCACCGTAGACACTGTTGTCTCAAGCGGGTATTATTCTAGTAAAGATGGACAAGAATTTTGAGAAGATTTTCCGCCAAGTGGAAAAGTCGTTTGAGGGGACTACTGATCCGTTAGTAGTGGAGGAATGGTTGAGGAACACTAAGTCCATTCTAGATGGATTTATCTGCGCTACTGAGAAACGGTTACAATATGATATATGCTTGCTCAAGGGAGCAGTTGGAGACTGGTGGGACACGGTCCCTAATGGCCGTAGTATACCACTTGTGCTAACATTGTATGATTTCTTGAGAGAGTTTGATGTGATGTTAATAATGGATTGGTCATCCACTCATATAACTTTGATTAACTGTTAAACAAAGGAAGTCACCACGGAGATAGATGGGTAAAGAGAGGTGATTTTCACTGGTGAGAGGAATGTTATTCCTACTTGCCTCATATCTACAGTAACAACTTTTAGATTACTCTGGCAAGGGTGTTAGGCTTATCTAGCTAGTGTGTCAAATTCTGCTATTGTTAGCCCCGGAGTATTTGAGGTGGATGTTGTCAGAGAATTTCTTGACCTTTTCCTTGATGATTTATCTAGTTTACCTCCGAGTAGAGAGGTAGACTTCGAGATTGAAGCATTACCAGGTGCAACACCTATATCAATTGCTCCTTACAGGATGGCTCCGCTAGAGCTGAAGGAGTTAAGGAAACAGCTGAAGGAGTTACTCGAGAAAGGTTTTATACGTCCGAGTATTTCTCCTTGGGGCGCACCAGTGCTTTTTGTGAAGAAGGAATACGGTAGTTTATGATTATGCATCGACTACCGTCAGTTGAACTAAATCACCATCAAGAACAAGTATCCCTTACCAAGGATAGAGGATATACTTGATCAATTAAGGGGTGCTACAGTGTTTTCAAAGATTGACCTTCGATCGGGATACTGGCAGTTGAGGATAGCAGAGAATTCAATACCGAAGACAGCTTTTCGTACTCGGTATGGACACTATGAGTTTACAGTTATGCCTTTTGGGTTGACGAATGCACCTGCAGCATTCATGGCGTTGATGAACTCGATCTTCCAACCTTATCTAGATCAGTTTGTCGTGGTCTTCATTGATGATATCTTGATATATTCCCGAGATGCAGATACTCATAGAGACCATCTGAGACGTATCTTAGGGATTTTGAGGGAGAGACAATTGTATGCGAAGTTCAGCAAGTGCGAGTTTTGGACGGATCAGATTGCCTTTCTAGGACATGTGATATCACGAGATGGTATACAACCTGATCCATCCAAGATCAAGGCTATTACAGAATGGGAAATTCCGAAGAGCATTACGGAGATTCGCAGCTTCTTAGGACGGGCGGGTTATTACAGGAGGTTTGTAAAGAACTTCTCGATTATCGCGCGTCCATTGACTAACTTGCTAAAGAAGAATCAGCAGTTTATATGGGATAACAGTTGTCAAGAGAGCTTTGAAGAACTTAAGAAAAAATTGACTACGTTCCCTATTCTGGTTGTACCCTCAGATAAGGGTAACTTTGTGGTTTACACCGACGCATCTGGGAGTGGCTTAGGAGGAGTTCTAATGCAGGAAGGGAAGGTAATAGCATATACATCTAGACAGTTGAGACCTCATGAGCAGAACTATCCTACACACGACCTAGAGCTTGCTGTTATAGTTCATGCTCTTAAGACTTGGAGGCACTATCTTTATGGTGATACAATTCCGGTGTTTACTGACCATAAAAGCCTGAAGTATATTCCCACTTAGAGGGATCTGAATCTGAGGCAGAGGAGATGGATGGAGTTACTCAAGGATTATGATTGCACTATAGAGTATCATCCAGGAAAGGCGAATGTGGTAGCTGACGCTCTCAGCAGAAAGAGCAGTGACCAAGGCAGTAAGGTCAACTACGAAGTTGAGCATCTATTAGCTCTCAGAGTTATGAGAGTAGAGATGGATGTAAGAGGATCCGAGTTGATAGCTAACATTCAGGTTAGACCGTTGATTCTCGATGAGATTTCAACTAGACAAGATGAGGATGCTACACTGAAGAAGTTGAAAGCTAAAGTGGGAGATGCTACCACTACACACTTCCAGTTGTCTGATCAGGGAGTGATATACAAAGGTACACGGATATGCGTGCCCAACATTGAGGAGTTAAAGAAGAAGCTACTTGAAGAGGCACACTCCTCGAGATATTCCATGCATCCTGGGAGTACGAAGATGCTTAATGATCCGAGGAAGATCTATTGGTGGCCCAGGATGAGACGAGAGGTAGCTGATTTTGTAGCTCGATGTCTAGTGTGTCAGCAAGTGAAGGCTGAACACCAAGCACCAGCAGGATAATTACAATCTTTATCAGTTCCTGAGTGGAAGTGGGAGCGGATTACAATGGATTTTGTGGTTGGACTTCCTAGGACTTTCAGAAAGAATGACACGGTATGGGTGATTGTAGACAGATTGACGAAATCTGCCCACTTCTTACCGATGAGACAAGATAACTCCTTGGATGAGCTGGCAGAGTTGTATGTGAGAGAGATTGTTCGACTGCACAGAGTCCCTGTATCGATTGTATCCGATAGAGATCCGAGGTTTACCTCGCATTTCTGGGGAAGTCTGCAAACTGCCTTAGGTACAAGATTGCATTTCAGTACGGCATTTCATCCTCAGACAGACGGACAATCAGAGAGAACGATTCAGACCTTGGAGGAGATGTTGAGATCTTGTGTTTTGGAGCTTAAAGGTAACTGGGATTCTAACCTGCCATTGCTCGAATTTGCGTATAATAACAGTTTCCATTCAAGTATTGGTATGGCCCCTTACGAGGCCTTGTATGGAAGGAAGTGTCGCACACCTGTATGTTGGGATTTTGAGGGCATGCGACAGATAGAGGGTCCCGAACTTGTACAACAGACAATAGAGAAAGTACAAGTAGTAAAGCAGTGCTTGAAGGCAGCACAAGATCGTCAAAAGAGCTACTTTGATCGCCATAGACGAGAGATGACATATGAGATAGGCGATAGAGTGTTTTTGAAGGTATCTCCTTGGAGGGGAGTTATGAGATTTGGGAGGCATGGGAAGTTAGCACCGAGATACATTGGTCCATATGAGATCTTAGAGAAGATCGGACCACTTGCGTATAGATTGGCGTTACCACCTGAGTTATCAAGATTGCATGACGTCTTTCACGTATCGGTGCTACGGAGGTATAGGTCAGATCCAAGTCATATCATTCCCGAACCTGAGATAGAAGTATCTGAGAACTTGTCCTACCCAGAAGAACCAGTTGAGGTTTTAGGCAGACAAGTTCGAAGATTGAGAAACAAGGAGATTCCGATGGTGAAGGTCAGATGGGGACATCATTCAGCTCGAGAGGCTACATGGGAGACCGAACGAGATATGAAAGCGAAATACCCCTACCTTTTTAAGTAAAAACCTCGAGAAATTGTGATCCGGTTGTGCATCCTTTTGATACATCTACGAGTTTGGTTCTACGTCCTTTCTTAAATTTCGGGACGAAATTTCTTAAAGTGGGAGATATTTGTAACAGTCAAAAATCGAAGATGACCTAATCGAGTAATTTAGGAAATTAAATCCGTTTTAACACGAGATACCTCTCGAGGTAACCAGCTCCTAGATGATATTACACCCCGGTATTATTTGGAGCATTTGGGAGCTTCAATTAATAAAAATGCAGTTGAGAGAAATGATCAGGACATCGGACATGTCCTAGATATGAAAAAACATGAAAAGGCAAAATGGCTAAAAGAGTCGCTATTTCGTTTCTTAGCGGCTAAGAAGGACGGCTTAGGAATACGCGTTTTTCGAAACAATTGCGGAATAATTATCCATACAATATTCCAGATTTATTATTCCAATTTCGAGAAGTTTGGAGAAGGGGGCTTAAACCGCTTCCGGATCGGTAAAAGGATAATTATCGACTCCGCTAAAGGATAATTATCGTCTTCGCTATAAATAGCTGAAATATCGTTTATTAATTCATTTTCTTTCACGTTTCCTCGTAAAAGCTTTGATTTCTCTCAACCTTCAAACTCAGATCTACTCTTCGTTTCTAATCCGATTTCAAATCCGTTAGAGTTTTTGGATTCCTCTCTTCATTCTCTTCATTTTGGTACCGAGTTTCTGCATTTCCGAGCAAGGGAAGGTCTGGTCGAGCATATATGATACTAGGGAGGTTCCGTCGCTCAGATTCCGGTGAATTTGATGGTGTCCGAGCGTAGCCTGCGTCGTTGTGATTCCGAATCTTCTTTCGGATCGTCAATCGGGTTAGTAACGAATAAGTTATGAATTTATTCGTTTTCCGTATTGCGATTTAGCCTAAATTGACCTTAGGCTTGTCAAAATGGATAATTGGAAATTCCATTATGCTCGTTACTTTATTCTGGTGATTATGGGCTGTTTGTTTGATGAGATTTGATGACAGGTGGGTTCAGAAATTGCCTGCGGGCAAAACGTTGTTCTGGCGAAATTTAATTAATTAAATAAAGGTTAATTAATTAAATTGGGATTCTAGAAAATGCTATAAGCTAATTAAATTCAAAGGAATGAATTTAACTGGTGTTTGAAGCGAGAAGTTTAATACGAGGAATATGATATTCTCAACAGGTGTTGTTGAAGGGTTCGGTTTAATTATAGCTTACTTCTTTGTGAGTGTATCCAAATACGAGAAAGGAGGATAGTCCGAGTGGGAAACGGACTCAATAGTTGGTTTGCGAGGTTTTATTGTTCTTACCTGCGAGGTAAGTGTATATGAATTACACTTGCTTATTATATGTTATGTATTTAATATGCTATGATTTTATGCATGCTTGAGTGTATATATATGTTTGTTATGATTGTATGCATGCTTATATGTATATGAGTGAGACGATGATGATGACTTGATATTCCTTATGAAAGCATGCATGAGGCACATGAGATGATAGTGGAAAGAATATGATGAAAGAATATGATGAAAGCATGAAATTGAGTTATGATATGAAAGTGATAATATAGGATGGTAATTGATTAATTAGCCCAACTGGGTCCCGCACGGGTTTCCGGGGGACGAGGTCGCTACCTGATCTACAGGGGGCCTCAGAGGTCGCTACCTGATCTACAGGGGGCCTCGAGATAAGAAAAACAGCCAGGGGTCGCTACCTGATCTACAGGGGGCCTCAAGATAAGAAAAATAGTCCAAGATCGCGACCTGATCTACAGGGGGTCTTAGGACAAGATGGCCGAGGTCGCTACCTAATCTACAGGGGGCCTATGACGCTATCGGGTTGGCCAACCGAAAGAAAAAAAAAAGAAAGAAAGAAAAGAAATACGAAAGCGATGAGAAAATATATCGTACGATCAGTTGGAGCTAGTTAGTTAATTATCACCTATGCATCGATGCGATCGAGTCTAGCATGCTATATGTTATGTTATGATTATTATTATGTGATGGTATGATATGAGATGCTTATATGAGATGATAAGTTTATATGTGATGTGTGATAACATGCTTGAATGTTTATGTGAAATGTGATATGAATGGTTGTGGAATTATATGTGATGTGTGATAACATGCTTGAATGTTTATGTGAAATGTGATATGAATGGTTGTGGAATGATATGTGAATGTGGATATGTATGTGTGCTTGGAAATGTGAGGAAGGGTATGGAGTGTCCTTTGGGGACGGGATATTAGATACTTATATATATTGGGAGAGTGCGATTTGTATACCCTTACTGAGCGTGTGGCTCATTGTTGTTATATCCACATATTTTTCAGCTACTCAGACTCGGCCTGATCAAGGCAATGACATTGGACCCAACACCTGGATTTGAGATCATATCAGGTGGGCTGTTATGGGATGCTACCGCCTAGGATGTTTTGCATGGTTTTAAAACAGTTGTGTATTGGTTAAACGGAGTTTTATGACGTATGTTAGTATGTGTATATGTTGTGAAAATGGTTGTAAGATAAAGTTTTAAAAATTTACGTTTTCCGCTTTTCCGCTTATTGTTTTAAACAGGGTTAATTAATTGGTAATCAACTAGAAATGAGATAGGAGGTGTCACA
>BSUD01000004.1:41319360-41382266 GCA_033239045.1 Fagopyrum esculentum | reverse complement strand
AATTACAATCTTTATCAGTTCCTGAGTGGAAGTGGGAGCGGATTACAATGGATTTTGTGGTTGGACTTCCTAGGACTTTCAGAAAGAATGACACGGTATGGGTGATTGTAGACAGATTGACGAAATCTGCCCACTTCTTACCGATGAGACAAGATAACTCCTTGGATGAGCTGGCAGAGTTGTATGTGAGAGAGATTGTTCGACTGCACAGAGTCCCTGTATCGATTGTATCCGATAGAGATCCGAGGTTTACCTCGCATTTCTGGGGAAGTCTGCAAACTGCCTTAGGTACAAGATTGCATTTCAGTACGGCATTTCATCCTCAGACAGACGGACAATCAGAGAGAACGATTCAGACCTTGGAGGAGATGTTGAGATCTTGTGTTTTGGAGCTTAAAGGTAACTGGGATTCTAACCTGCCATTGCTCGAATTTGCGTATAATAACAGTTTCCATTCAAGTATTGGTATGGCCCCTTACGAGGCCTTGTATGGAAGGAAGTGTCGCACACCTGTATGTTGGGATTTTGAGGGCATGCGACAGATAGAGGGTCCCGAACTTGTACAACAGACAATAGAGAAAGTACAAGTAGTAAAGCAGTGCTTGAAGGCAGCACAAGATCGTCAAAAGAGCTACTTTGATCGCCATAGACGAGAGATGACATATGAGATAGGCGATAGAGTGTTTTTGAAGGTATCTCCTTGGAGGGGAGTTATGAGATTTGGGAGGCATGGGAAGTTAGCACCGAGATACATTGGTCCATATGAGATCTTAGAGAAGATCGGACCACTTGCGTATAGATTGGCGTTACCACCTGAGTTATCAAGATTGCATGACGTCTTTCACGTATCGGTGCTACGGAGGTATAGGTCAGATCCAAGTCATATCATTCCCGAACCTGAGATAGAAGTATCTGAGAACTTGTCCTACCCAGAAGAACCAGTTGAGGTTTTAGGCAGACAAGTTCGAAGATTGAGAAACAAGGAGATTCCGATGGTGAAGGTCAGATGGGGACATCATTCAGCTCGAGAGGCTACATGGGAGACCGAACGAGATATGAAAGCGAAATACCCCTACCTTTTTAAGTAAAAACCTCGAGAAATTGTGATCCGGTTGTGCATCCTTTTGATACATCTACGAGTTTGGTTCTACGTCCTTTCTTAAATTTCGGGACGAAATTTCTTAAAGTGGGAGATATTTGTAACAGTCAAAAATCGAAGATGACCTAATCGAGTAATTTAGGAAATTAAATCCGTTTTAACACGAGATACCTCTCGAGGTAACCAGCTCCTAGATGATATTACACCCCGGTATTATTTGGAGCATTTGGGAGCTTCAATTAATAAAAATGCAGTTGAGAGAAATGATCAGGACATCGGACATGTCCTAGATATGAAAAAACATGAAAAGGCAAAATGGCTAAAAGAGTCGCTATTTCGTTTCTTAGCGGCTAAGAAGGACGGCTTAGGAATACGCGTTTTTCGAAACAATTGCGGAATAATTATCCATACAATATTCCAGATTTATTATTCCAATTTCGAGAAGTTTGGAGAAGGGGGCTTAAACCGCTTCCGGATCGGTAAAAGGATAATTATCGACTCCGCTAAAGGATAATTATCGTCTTCGCTATAAATAGCTGAAATATCGTTTATTAATTCATTTTCTTTCACGTTTCCTCGTAAAAGCTTTGATTTCTCTCAACCTTCAAACTCAGATCTACTCTTCGTTTCTAATCCGATTTCAAATCCGTTAGAGTTTTTGGATTCCTCTCTTCATTCTCTTCATTTTGGTACCGAGTTTCTGCATTTCCGAGCAAGGGAAGGTCTGGTCGAGCATATATGATACTAGGGAGGTTCCGTCGCTCAGATTCCGGTGAATTTGATGGTGTCCGAGCGTAGCCTGCGTCGTTGTGATTCCGAATCTTCTTTCGGATCGTCAATCGGGTTAGTAACGAATAAGTTATGAATTTATTCGTTTTCCGTATTGCGATTTAGCCTAAATTGACCTTAGGCTTGTCAAAATGGATAATTGGAAATTCCATTATGCTCGTTACTTTATTCTGGTGATTATGGGCTGTTTGTTTGATGAGATTTGATGACAGGTGGGTTCAGAAATTGCCTGCGGGCAAAACGTTGTTCTGGCGAAATTTAATTAATTAAATAAAGGTTAATTAATTAAATTGGGATTCTAGAAAATGCTATAAGCTAATTAAATTCAAAGGAATGAATTTAACTGGTGTTTGAAGCGAGAAGTTTAATACGAGGAATATGATATTCTCAACAGGTGTTGTTGAAGGGTTCGGTTTAATTATAGCTTACTTCTTTGTGAGTGTATCCAAATACGAGAAAGGAGGATAGTCCGAGTGGGAAACGGACTCAATAGTTGGTTTGCGAGGTTTTATTGTTCTTACCTGCGAGGTAAGTGTATATGAATTACACTTGCTTATTATATGTTATGTATTTAATATGCTATGATTTTATGCATGCTTGAGTGTATATATATGTTTGTTATGATTGTATGCATGCTTATATGTATATGAGTGAGACGATGATGATGACTTGATATTCCTTATGAAAGCATGCATGAGGCACATGAGATGATAGTGGAAAGAATATGATGAAAGAATATGATGAAAGCATGAAATTGAGTTATGATATGAAAGTGATAATATAGGATGGTAATTGATTAATTAGCCCAACTGGGTCCCGCACGGGTTTCCGGGGGACGAGGTCGCTACCTGATCTACAGGGGGCCTCAGAGGTCGCTACCTGATCTACAGGGGGCCTCGAGATAAGAAAAACAGCCAGGGGTCGCTACCTGATCTACAGGGGGCCTCAAGATAAGAAAAATAGTCCAAGATCGCGACCTGATCTACAGGGGGTCTTAGGACAAGATGGCCGAGGTCGCTACCTAATCTACAGGGGGCCTATGACGCTATCGGGTTGGCCAACCGAAAGAAAAAAAAAAGAAAGAAAGAAAAGAAATACGAAAGCGATGAGAAAATATATCGTACGATCAGTTGGAGCTAGTTAGTTAATTATCACCTATGCATCGATGCGATCGAGTCTAGCATGCTATATGTTATGTTATGATTATTATTATGTGATGGTATGATATGAGATGCTTATATGAGATGATAAGTTTATATGTGATGTGTGATAACATGCTTGAATGTTTATGTGAAATGTGATATGAATGGTTGTGGAATTATATGTGATGTGTGATAACATGCTTGAATGTTTATGTGAAATGTGATATGAATGGTTGTGGAATGATATGTGAATGTGGATATGTATGTGTGCTTGGAAATGTGAGGAAGGGTATGGAGTGTCCTTTGGGGACGGGATATTAGATACTTATATATATTGGGAGAGTGCGATTTGTATACCCTTACTGAGCGTGTGGCTCATTGTTGTTATATCCACATATTTTTCAGCTACTCAGACTCGGCCTGATCAAGGCAATGACATTGGACCCAACACCTGGATTTGAGATCATATCAGGTGGGCTGTTATGGGATGCTACCGCCTAGGATGTTTTGCATGGTTTTAAAACAGTTGTGTATTGGTTAAACGGAGTTTTATGACGTATGTTAGTATGTGTATATGTTGTGAAAATGGTTGTAAGATAAAGTTTTAAAAATTTACGTTTTCCGCTTTTCCGCTTATTGTTTTAAACAGGGTTAATTAATTGGTAATCAACTAGAAATGAGATAGGAGGTGTCACAGTATGAGCGGCAATACTACCCGATTCCAAAATTCCGGATCAAAGCATATATATATATATATATATATATATATATCGCGATTTGTTGTAATTTTAGTTTAGATTATGGGTGACTTTCAAACTACTATTGAATTCGACGAGTTTTTTTATGTGAAATTCATAATTACTTATAGTATAATATAAATACATCGAGCTAGAAGGAAGACGGACAACAAGTTGTGCCGCAAATCCTTTTTGAAAAGTGAATCCGATCCTCCTAAACCAACATCAGAAGGCCTAGAAGACATAACATTGTCATGCAAGACCCATTGCACCCTCTTGAGAATTTCAATAGCATCGGACACAAGAAAATCAAAAGTGTCGAAAGCGAACAAAGATACCCATGTTGATTTTCAATACAAGCTCTTTCATATTTGACCACCTTAGCAGAAGCCGCATGAAAAGTCATCTTACCCACCACAAAAGACCTACTATCCAAACAAACCAGTAAAAAAACGCTAATTAAATCAATAAAATATGTTTTCACCGCCCATCTAAACACCAAAACATCCACATCAAACCTGTCTTCAACTTCAAAATTCAATAAACAAAAGAAGAGAAAAACACACCCAACAAAAAACTAGAACACACATCTAATCGGCCAAAGGCTCGATTCAAAGTTGATCCCCACGAATTTGTTTACACCATTGAGCGAGGCGCATAAAAGGAGGGGAGGGGAGCTTCCTGTATATTTATTTTTAAAGAAAAAAGGGATATACTTACAGAATAAGAAAAACGAGGAATATGCTGAACTCATCAAGTCAGTACCAGTACAGTGGCGAACCAGCAAGGAACACTTCACATCCTCCAAATAAAACCGGGTTTGGTGGGCCCAATGAAGCATAAACTAATATACGAGATCCGGTCCACTGATCAGAGGAAGAAGAAGACCGGCAGGTGAGGCGAGTGTGGAACCAAACAACAGAACCCCCAAAAACAAAAGAAAATTTTAAAATCATTGCTTAATGTTCATGTAGATGAACATTTGGCACTCTTGATTCTCATCTAATACCTCCTTGTCAATCCTTACCTTCCCCTTCACGCTCTAACCCAAAAAAAAAAACATCACATGATTCACGCATACAAGTCTTTTTTAGCCATTTATCTTTTTCTGTGCATCCCCAATTTTCAATTTCACTGTCCTTTTTCCATTTCCAATTCAAGCACAATTTGTCGCACTAATTAATCAACACACGGGAAAGTAGAGATTGTACCTGCTTGGAATTGGGTTTTTACGTGAAATCCATAGGCAGAGTTAGGTCCTCTGTACATTTATGTAGCGGGTTTATGGTTAGATGATAAATCTTAGTGGTAGGAGTCGTATTGGTGGCGTCATCAAGCAATGTATAGTAGTAATTTGATAGGGTTTATCCTGGCATGTGTTTCCAGTGCCTTTATCGGATCCAGTTTCATCATCAAGAAGAAGGGTCTCAAGCGTGCTGGCGTCTCTGGCCCCCGTGCTAGTAATTTCTCCCATTCTTTTATGATGTTTTTGCACAAACCAGTTTTGGTTTTCATTTACTTACTTTCTTGATTGGGTGATTTGAAGGTGTTGGGGGCTATGGGTACTTGTTGGAACCCCTTTGGTGGCTGGGAATGATCACTAGTAAGTGCTCTTTACTTATTTTTATCCTTCTTTTCTGCTTGTTATTCTGTCTTTACAGTTTATTGTTGTAGATGAACGATGCTTGTTCTGTAGTATCAAGTGAAGTTTCTGTATCAATGGTAAATCCAACACTGCCTGATGATGTTAATAGTGAATAGACAGTTCTAGAACCAAAGTAAAAACCTGGGATTAGGGTGTGTTAGGTGATTTTAAGTTGCGGATTACTTGTTGACCTACCCTGGAAGTTCGGATTACAGCATGCTCTTAGTTGATAATAAGTAGTAAGTTTGATATTAGGTATCCGATTCGATATCGGTATCATGATATGAGTTAGAGGTTTATCATGGAAGAGGGGCCAAGATATGGTATGTAATAACGCTCATACCACCTCCTAAAATTGGTGTATGAAATCAGGAGAAAGTGGATATGAAGACATCAATTCAGTAACAGGATATACTGAAATCCAGGGTGCTCAGACCCATACCCATGCCTGTCATCCTAATCTCAATGTCAAACGACCCCTAAGTCCCCTCATAAGTGGATTATTGCCATGGAAGGAGAAGCTGGTTTTGAAATGTAGTACCTAACTCTTATCTAATATATGTATACTTCTGGGCGTTTTAGCT
Source organism: Fagopyrum esculentum (assembly GCA_033239045.1). Lineage (NCBI taxonomy): Eukaryota > Viridiplantae > Streptophyta > Magnoliopsida > Caryophyllales > Polygonaceae > Fagopyrum > Fagopyrum esculentum. The sequence goes on along the minus strand of BSUD01000004.1, from coordinate 41,376,270 downwards.
TTAGGGGTAAACAACTAAGCATCCTATAACTATAATATGAGCTGCTATTTGGAACTTGGGAGGACTTTTTATTTCAAGTTTCACATGCTTCTACAATCTACCGAGTTACTGACTTCATCGTTTCTCCTTTGGGAAAATTGCTTATTGTTTTGGACAGTGATTGTTGGAGAAGTTGCCAATTTTGTGGCTTACATTTATGCACCTGCTGTACTTGTGACACCACTTGGTGCATTAAGTATCATTGTCAGGTAAATATAGGATTAAACTTCATCCTGTTAGCTATCCTTGTTTCTTGGTGCCTAATTATAACTATCATGTACTGTCTGCTAGTGACTGATTCTCCTTTTCTATCTTTTCCTTTGTCTGTGTGTATGGGAAATTGCAGTGCGGTTTTAGCACATTTTATGTTGGATGAGAAACTACAGAAGATGGGGATCATTGGGTGCCTTCTTTGCATTGTAGGCTCCACAATAATTGTGCTCCATGCACCTAGTGAGCTCTCTATTGATTCTGTTGAAGAAATCTGGGAATTAGCGACTCAACCAGGTATTACACTGTTATTCTACAGCTCTACCCTGCCCGTCTGCCTTATTCCTGGGATCGGATATTTAATTGGTTGTTTTGTTACATGTCCAGCCTTTCTGTTGTATACGGCGTCAGTTGTTGCTGTGGCATTGGTATTAATCTTGTACTGTGCCCCCCGTTATGGTCAAACGAACATACTCGTTTATCTTGCCATTTGCTCGATCATTGGATCACTGACTGTAAGCCATTTTGACCTGGGGCTGCTCTCTAGTTGTTGAAAAGCCTGCTAAGTTCTTGCTTCTTTCCTTTGAACCTCAATAGATTTTTTTAACATCTTCGTGCATTGTTGTCTTGTAGGTTATGAGCATAAAGGCTATTGGCATTGCCATAGAACTCACGTTGGAGGGTACAAACCAATTCAAGTACTTCAAGGCATGGGTTTTTGCAATGGTTGCCATTACGTGTATTATCATACAATTAAATTACTTAAACATGGTGAGTATGTTTTCCCAGCATTTTTACTTTAGCATTTATATGTTTTTATGTTGGAGATTTTACCTGATAATAATTATTTGATGTGCCGATTGTAGCATTTATGAAAGAAAGTAGACCTTAGACATTTTGTAAGATCCTGTAAGTGTCATTTAGCTGTCTATTTCATCTTTTTTAGGATTGAGACACTGAATTGGATCCTTATCTTAATATCTTATCACTAAAACAATGAATTATTAAACAAAAGGGAAATTCATTTGCAGCTGGCTTGAGACATGATCGTTTCTTATGCACTTCAGTTTTGTTTGTGGAAATTGTTATTGAAGAATAGACGATTTACTGACCTGAATGGAGGATGTCACTATTCTTTGCATTTCATCAGTATTTGTCTATTTGATAATTATGATATCCTTAAATCTGTTCAAGGCTGAAAACTACAAAAAAAAAAAAAGAAGAAGAATTGGCACGAAGTCTTACTAGTTGCTTGAACTTCAATTTCGTTCTACAAGAACATATTGCACCAATGTTTAGTATCTTATGTTCGTAACTTGCAGCCTTATTATTTATTTGGTACTCTACAGTGGATAGGTGTAGTGAATTTTGTATTCAGAATCAATTGAGTAAGCATCATATATCATTTGAAAAGAGATAAACCTTAGTGTAGTAGTTGGTTTCAGAAGTGTAAGAAGGTTCAAATTATGCATAAAAGTGGGCATACATTACATGATTTTATATTAGCTACCAGTTTGTGCAATGGGCTTTGGCTGTTGAGTTGTTCCACTGATGGACTTTTTTGTGTGTAACTGATGCATGGATTTTGTACTTCATCAGGCATTGGATACGTTCAATACAGCAGTCGTGTCCCCAATTTATTATGCATTGTTCACCACATTTACAATTTTGGCTAGTGCAATTATGTTCAAGGTTTGTTCTCGTTCTACTCGTGATCACCGATCTTTGGCATCCCATGTGGAAAGTAGGTCTCTTATTAAGTGCAACTCTATTTGATTGAATTCTTTGTGCAGGACTACTCTGGCCAAAGTGCAAGCAGTATTGCTTCAGAACTTTGTGGCTTCATAACTGTATTATCTGGTACAACCATATTGCATAGTACAAGGGACCCCGACCAACCTTTCATCACAGGTATTATTTTGCGAACTTCTTATAACTCATTTAGTGCTAGTGACGTTGGAATTGCTGAAAGCCTTAACAGTAAATCATTGAAGTTAAATATATTGTAACTATATATTTTAAATTTTTTTACATAATTCCATCCATAAATTTGTTAAGATATTTTGAACCATACTACTAACATAGTCTAGAGTTTTAGCTTAGTAAGCCTGACATTGCTGGGGGGTCAAGAAGGATATTCTGGATATATATGTAGTTGCTTGCTCCCTTTCTTTTTTTATACGATGCAACACAGTTGCATGGATTCAATTGTCAACTTCTGTGCTTTGAATTCTAAAGCCGTAGTACCCAACTACGAGTGTATCATCACTCATCAAACTTACGTGATACATAATGAAAAAGTAGACAGCTGAGGTGAACAGGTTAACAAAAGCTTATCCACCTTCAGAGGTAAATCCAGATAGAGAGACTTCTTTCCGATTCTGTGCTGACCATGAGAATAGACTTATTGGATCCTTACTTTGTTAGACTAATTAATTTATACATTATATTTCTCTCGTTATTGCGGTGGAGAAGTTACGATGGTGAGATAGGTGAAATTGTGCATCTGCAGCATCCAATAATATTCTGTAATTCCTGAAAGTTCTGATAGAAGATGAAAATTCATGAAAGAAACTTAGGAAAGAGCATATGAAAATAAAGTATGAAGCCTTCTGCCTAGAAGAATATCCTTACATAGCTACCAAAATCTGCCACACATGAGGTGGTACCATTTTGTTGACTCCTAAATTAATTCATTTATCCATTTCTTCTTTATCATTGTTACTGTTGTGTACTCAAGAGAGTCACAAGAAAGCTCGGAAATTTGTCCTAGTATAGAGAGTACTTGAGGATCGTGCTCATCAAACTTACATGATACATAATGAAAAAGTAGACAGCTGAGGTGAAAAGGTTAGCAAAAGCTTATCCACCTTTAGAGGTAAATTTAGATAGAAAGACTTCTTTCTGATTCTGTGCTGACCATGAGAATGGACTTATTGGATCCTTACTTTGTTAGACTAATTAATATATACATTATATTTCTCTCGTCATTGTGGTGGAGAAGTTACAATGGTGAGATAGGTGAAATTGTGCATCTGCAGCATCCAATAATATTCTGTAATTCCTTCTTATAGATGAAAATTCATGAAAGAAACTTAGGAAAGAGCATATGAAAAATAAAGTATGAATTCTTCTGCCTAGAAGAATATCTTTACAAAGCTACCCAAAATCTGCCACACATGGGTGGTACCATTTCTTCGTTGACTCCTAAATTAATTAATTTATCCATTTCTTCTTTATCATTGTTACTGTTGTGTACTCAAGCGAGTCACAAGAAAGATCGGAGAAGTTTTTCCTAGTATAGAGAGTATTTGAGGATCGTGCTCACCCCTTGAAGAAAAGCTTGAAGATACCTTCTCCGTATGTCTAGTTCTGAGTTCTTGCACGTATTCACTGATTAACCTTCTTTGGGAGTTGAAAATTCCTCTGTAATATACACCTTGATATCAGCTTGATATATCTCTGTTCAATACATCATTCTGCATATCACCTAACAGGATAGAAAGAGTGATTGGCAAGATGCAAAACATAACCTTCTCATGAAATTGTTCAATTGACAGCTTAATCAATTGACCTAGATTGTGAGCTTAGGGTGTGTTTGGATGTAAAACACATGTTTTGTAATGCAAGTGTTATGCTCTACACTATATTCTAATACAAGTTATGTTTGGAACCTCCTATAATGTAGTAATGCACAAATATCAATCCTAAAAAGTACACTACTGTTTATACTACATCTTACAATACTACATCGTTTATATTTTTAGCTCGGTACTACATAGTTGCTTCACAATGCATGTCATCCCCTTAATGTAATTATTCGAGGAAAGTAGAGTAAAATATTAAGGGTTCGTTTGGTAACCTAAGATTACGTAGATGAATACGAGGATAAAGAGAATTATTTAGATGAAGAATGGAGGAGATGAAATTGTTTAAGATGATGACTATGAAAATAAGGAAATGAGCGTTTGATAAAATGAATATGATTGTGGCTAAAATTACGAAAAAGTACGTGAGATGAAAGAGAGGTAAAAAGGAAGAGGGGTAAAAATGAGATTTTAGCCTCAACATTCCTTATAATCCTTAGGATTACAGAATTCCCATAATCTAACCTCTTTAATCTCTTTCATTCTCTTACCAAATGAGATTAAGAGAATTATTTTCCCCTTTTAATTCCTATAATCTTAGTCCCCTTAATTTACGCTACTACCGAACGGAGCCTAAATCTCGCACTAGCCTTTGAAGACTTTTGTGTACTCTCAATAGCAACATATACTTTGAATTACTGTTAATTTGCAGGAAATTGTATATTTGGTTGAGTTACTTCGATGATGATTACTCAGCAAACATTAGAACCGAACCTTGTTTCACATATATGCAGATCTATACACACCACTATCTCCAAAAGTGTCTTGGCACCTACAAAACAGTGGGGATTTATGGAAGCTGAAGGATGAAGATGGGCATTCCATTACAATCATCACTCAAGATTACTTCAAGTAGGCACAAAGTCATGAAGTACGAATCTCTGCTCGTCGGAGCCAGATGATCTTCCAAGAAATAGTTGCGACGTTTGTTGTGAACCATTTGAAAGCTATAAGGTGCTGATTATTCTTGAGCAAGTTCTCCACTGCAAGTTTGAGAACTTGTATGCTCAAGGTCTGGCATTCGATAAACCTGAGATATACAAATTCATGCTATGTAGCTGCCAAGTTTACTGATTGAAGCATTCTTTCCCCCCTTGAAAACATAGTTGGAGATTCATATCTATTTTGTAGCGCCCTGTGTTATAGGAGTTGTTTGCAAAGGATCTCATTTAGGTGAATCATTTTTTCTTCAATGTGAAGAATGTATAGGACTATAATTGTTTTAATTGTTTTCTATCTGTGTGGTTATGTAGGTTTATCATATTCTGTAACTGGTCTTGCAAATCAAATCCCCTTGTGTGTAATTGTCTTATTTCTATGTTGCTAATCTGTGATTTTGGGTTTGATGGCATCCTTAAGATCATCTTTAACCATAATGTTCGATCTGTGGTGAAGCTATGATATGTTTGAAAGCCGAGATGAAGAGAAGACGAAAAGAGGAATTTTGATGGTGTTATGTGCGTCAATACCCTCTCAGCTCTTGAACTTTCGAATATAGATGTCTTCAACACAGACTTGTAATATGGAGTACGCCTTATCCAGAATATAGATGTTCTCACGATGATTTTCATCCTCAAAAGGCTGGTGGTTGTTAGACGTAGATTTCTTTTTCGTCTAGGGGACTGTTCAGGTAAGACCCTTAATTTCCGGTAAGGTTTCAAAAAAATTTTTTTTTTTTTTTTTTTCCGAAACGAATGAAAATGATGGTGCAAAACCTATAGAGGGATAATGCATAACTTATAAACGGATAGTTCATGAATTATAATAGAATAGTTCATAACATAAAAACGATTAATATATAAATAATTTGATATAATATATTAGTTTATGAATTATATGAGAATAGCTCAAAGTTTATAAGAGAATAGTGCAGAACTTATAACATGTTAGTTCATTATAATTAAAAGCATCCAGAATATATTTTTTTCAAAAAAAATAAAATAAATTGGGACACGTGTCAGCATGTCAATCGGCCGCACAGCCGTATCTGAATAATAGGCCGTACCTAAACAGCCCCCCTAATTATAAACTATGTCCCAACTCCCAAGTTTCGGTTCTTTAAAAAAATAAAATTCTTATACATAACTTACTGAATCACATGAAAGTCCCGATACACCTTCATGTATTTTATAGCCTATTAAGGACTTATATATCAAAAAGTGACGAGAATTCCTAATGATGAGGCCTTCAACATTTTGGAGGATAACGACAACATCAATGGCAATGGAAGGCAACCGGTTAAGCGAAGCGAGAGTATCAACCATTGGATTGACTTCCCGGAAGATATACTTGATACTTACGTCTCGAAAGAGTGGATAAGAAATCTTAAATCCACAATCATGATTTCATTTTGTCAAGGGGGTTCTCAAATATCCAACACACAATTGATGACATTGAGATTGTCCCATTCAATCTCAAGTTTTCTATGTCTTAGCTCTTTTTAAGTTTGACCGGGCCTTTTAAAGGAGTCATGTTCATAGTTTTGAAGATTGACATATAAGGGAGTTTTCCATACTCTTTAGCAACCTCCCTAACCTCAGAATCCCGAGCGATAAAAACCAAAAGTTGAGTGTTTATTAATAAGCTTTAAGCCATAAAAATTCAATTTGACAAAATTACGTTCAGGTCTCCCCATGAGAGTTTTTCCCCTTCTATTGCTTGGACTTATAATAGGGTAGTTATCCTTGTCCACACATTCTTTTGACTCTACCAGGAGATCTGATGTAGGATAAGATCCATAATTTTGTTCAACTTATGAAAATTTGATTTTTGAAGATAGTTTGGTTTCTAACTAAGAGTCCAAAAACAACCCGCAATGATGGCGGGGTCCGTTGTAGTAAATCGAGTATAGAATTCACAAGGATCACGCCTGAATTGGAAATTGGTTTAATAATTATTCTAAGTAAAAAGGGGAAGAGAAAGAGTAAGGGCACTCATATATTAGCTAGAGTTAAGGAAGCACGAATTACCACTATAATGAATGACAAAAGAAAATCAATAGTTGTTCGTTGTGAAGTATGTGAGGGAAGCGATCGAAGGAAACACAAATCACCGCTATAATGAATGATAACATGTTTTCATGCTAAGTTTTCAAATGTGCTTTTGTGTGTTTTTATCTTGATTTTGCATGGTTTGGGCATTCATATATTAACTAGAGTTTAAATTGTCAAAACAATTTCTACTTCTCTTGTTTCATGTCTTTGTATGTACTTTGGCCAAAAATAGAGCTCAAATGAAGATATCTAGTCACTCAAGTCATCCAAGCATCATACATTAACCCATAGTCCACCTCAAGAGCAAAGGAAGAAGGAAAGACAAGAAAGGATACAAGGATGAAGCCAATAGAGCTAAGAAAACTCCAAGGAAGGAGCATCGAGTGATCCCAAACCCGGACTAAGAGGACTAAAAAACTCGGACTAAAAAAGTACATAGAGGGAACTTTCAAATTCTCTAGAGTAAACCAAAAACTCGAGCAAGGAGACAAAGAAAATCCGAAGAGTTGATTTGTAAGACATGATCATATATGCAACAATATATTAAATCATTATAAGGTTTATCCAATCCTTAGATCAGGAGGAGGATTTGCAAGACATGATCATATATAAAGTAAAGACAATACATAAAATCAAGAAAGACATAAACTCACAAGTGTCTAGTTCCAACAAGACGAACCTTATTCTAACTACTACTTGACATCTATGAAATTAGGGTATTCGATCTTAGATTCCCTAACCTTAAGGCCGATACATGAATATATAGGGGGAATCTCAAAGTCGAGGGTTACATAAAATATCTTATTTCTAAAGTGAAAATCGGAAGAGTTGATTTTCCTTTACTGCGTAGTTGAGACGACCTTGAAAAGACCATCAAACGGCATAGAGACGGTATGCAATCCATCTCCAGCCCGTTTTTCAAGTCGTTTCGTAGTGTCTCAGTTGGGCTCTGGCATGGGCTTCAACAGAGTCTTTTGTAGTGATGATGTGGTCCAAACGGCCACCAGACGGCTTCTAGGCCGTTTTGCAAGCCGTTTTGCTTTCGTTCTTGCTCCAAATTGTGGATCTTGTCTTTAGGATATCACTAGGGGACTACGTGTTGCAATTGTTCCTTAGTCATGTATGTTCTTCTTTTTTCAGCTTTGACTTCATGGATTATGCATTTCTGGCACAATTGATTACGCAAATGACTGAAACACATAAAGACCATGGTAGATACTGAAATATGGAAAGTGACCGTTTTCTATATAAATAGTGATGTATGAGAGAACGATATAGGCATGAAATTCATGATTCTAAGGCCTAAAAGATGTTACATTTGGCACTCATCAAGGTGCAGTTCTAGTTTGTGGACTTAGGGACTCGTTGTTGGCTTTTTAAGGAAGAAATGCCAGATATTGGGCCTTATCCGTAGAAGCCCAACAATCTATATGTTCCTAATTTGATGAATGGTCCAACTCGGGTTCAAAAGAATAAAACCATATTTAAGCCAATATTAAACCAACTCGGATTTGCTTTCATTAAGTTGAACGACGACGTTTGAGTGTAGTGTGAGATATAAAAGGTTAGATCCTAAGCTCCTTTAAACCTAATCTCATGTTGATCCTCTCACCGATCTTGCTCTTCGTCTCCCTTCCTCCTCACCTGAGAGTTCTCCAATAACATAGCAAGATTGAGTGCTTCACGCAAGCTTGAAAGAAGTTTAACCACAATTTGTGGACATGTTGGGATCTCCAAACTCGTATGATTTTGTGTTTTCTTTCTTTTTCTACTCGTACTTTTTGTTCTTGTTATTGTCAAATGCTTTTACATTCTTTCTTTCTTTTCTTGGTGTATTTTCTTTGTTTTTGAGACGTTAGTGTACTAGAAGTCTTGGGATCTCGAGGATGTGGAACTTTGATTCAAACCACGTAAACAAATAACGAGTTCAATCTATTTCTCTTGGATTTGTTCGCTCTATAATAATTTTGTACGGGTGCTACTATCTTATGTGTTTGATATTAATCTTTACAAAAGCATTCCTAGGTTCAACACCAACAACACTATTATGATAAACTATTTTCATAGACATTTAAATCAACAATAACATTATCAGTCATGTATGTGAAATCACAATAGTATCATGCAAGTAACGTATTTTCCCACTAGAAATCAAATTCAAAGTAGTTAAAACTCTAGCAGATTTATCATCATGTGGTCCAATTATATCATTATCGGAAAAAAATCATTGGTATCTTTAACCATTTCCGAGTTCTTACTTAATGCTCAATATCAACCAAAACTGCCTTGGCGATACTCATGGCAAGCACTCAAGCCGCAAGTTCTCCAATTGTGGTCATATCCCCATCACCTAGTCTTGTCGGGACAAACGAAACATGCTCAATGTCACTCCCATCTCGGCCATGACATCCTCTATGGTCTTGTCACAGTTCTTGTCATGACTTGTCGTGCATGACAAAGACAATGCTTGTGTGACATTAATCTTGACAAGCTCATGACCCTCTCGCCCGCCTCCATGTGGTTCATATCCGGTCCCTATTTGTAATGTCACTTCACCTACATCATTTATGTCATGCGATAAAGTCTTTATAATAATTTGGTGTAAGAGATCCTCCACCATTGTTGAGCTTCTGCCAAGCACTACAACAATCTTATGCCCACCAGTTTTGGCCTATACTACCATGTCAATAACATTCAAACCTTGGGATTCAGTAGAGATGTTACCTTATGTTGTTCTATGCTAAACTAGAGGCAATTTTTTCCCCATTCCAGACTTCTCAAGTGCTTTTGTAATGACCTATCATATTGCTTGTTCCCTGGCCTCCTACTTCATTCAGTTCCAGAACAATCTACTTTTTTCCAACCTGCGTAATACCATCAACATTAGACAGCTATCTAGAATTAGGAGTTATACAATTACAAACATGACTATGTTTGATGTTCTTACACCATCATCAGAGGAATAACTATGTCGGTGTATAGTGTTACATTTTGTGTTTTCACTATCCATTTTAGATCTAGTGTTGACGTTTGAATTGTTAGCCTTATGTGTATCCATTGACGAACTAGAGCCGAAACCACCTCCGTTGTTAAGTGTTTGCTCCCAAAGGTGTGTGCGCAAATAAGCTTTAAATTTATATCCAAGAATTAAGTCTAACGATAGCGAACCCTCAATGTATGGATCAATCGTAGTATGGGCTGATATTCCAGAGTCGATCTCAGGGAATCGGTGACAACAAAGCAGTAAAGGTAATCCAACTTGGGTAGCAAGCAATGCAATGATCACAATAAAGAATATAGAAGCAAGAATAATGGGAATGCAGATTCTAAAGATCCAAGTATCCGGTTGCGGTCTTCGATTCAAGATGTCTAAGGATGTGTACGGACAAAGCTGGATAGCAAAGGTATATGTTCTTCGGTAGGATGTCGTCCGGTAAAGATCCAACTTCCCTTTATCCCAACCAAAGGATTATACTTAACGGATGTTGAGTCTCGTCAAGAAGAGATCATAAGGATAGGATTTAGCTCTCATACCAACCAAAACTCAAGGAAAAGAAAGATAAAGGGCAAAGGCTATGACACTCCTCGCCTAATAGAGGGTTTTGAATCCCCTATTACCTAGAACTCGTAAACACTCACAATCAGCAAGGCTAAGGCTAGTAAAGGTTTACAAAGGTAGGATTTAAGCAATCTTTAACTTTAGATAAAGGCAAAAGCGAAACGTGCAAGATAAAAGAAACCACGAGCAGATCTTGGGAAACCACGGTAGTGGTTCCTGAAGAACATGTTGTGGAAATCCTCGTTTGAGGGTTTCATCTCACAACTCTCAGGGTCCATTCTTTTAAGGCTCAATCTATCATCATCTGTACCACAATCATCAACCCTTCACCCTAGAATCGCAGGAGGTTTAGCCAACAATCATCATCATAATCAATTTAAGATTAAGAAAATGAATCAAGAAGGACATGAAATCAAGAAGAACACAAAGATGAATAAAACCAATCTTCAAAGATTCAATAACTCAATCAAACAATATATAATCCCAGAATGTATTCTCAAAGACAAAAGTCAAAGAGTAGAACAATCTCATAAATCTCCAAAGAGCGGAATCAAGAACTTCTTCAATCTCCTCCAATGGCGAAGCGATCCTTTCCAATGTACGGAAAATGGAATCCAAGAAAGCGGTCTTTCCGGCCTGAGCGAGATATCCGAAATGGAGCCGTCAACCTCCTTTTATAAAATAAAATTAGGTTAAAAGGCTCATTCCTTTCTTGTTGATGTGGCAATTAACGTAACGGTCTTTTTCGAAGAAAACCACGGGTGACATCTCAAAACCACGGCCGTGGTTCCTCCCGTGGCGACTCTCGACCTTCGTTTCCACGTGTGAAATTCAATTAATTATCAAAACCCCGTCCGTGGAACTTCCTTCTTGGCCTTGGTTCTTCTTTTTCAACGCTTTTCACCTTTGCTTCACTTCATACTTCCTCCAATGACGTTCCAATGCTTCCCGATGAAATCCTCATCGACCAATGCTCATTGAATGGTCCGTTTCCACTCCATTTCAGCTCCAATTCACCTAAAATCACAACAAAGCTTGTGTAGATCTCGATTCCAAGACAATATGTGAATATACTTGATAAATGCTATGAATGCATGTCCTTGTACTCAAAAGAAAGGGAAAAACTACCTATATGCACATCTAAACTATGTCATATTTCATGTCATCATTAAGTTGCTCCCAACATTGGATCATTATTTTATGTGGAAAATAGTAAGAAAATTGTAGGATTATGAAGACTAGATTGGAATAAAAAGACAATTGTTAATCCGGGATCGTAATCAAGAACACAATATAGGTTTTAGGGGATTAGACTACATCGTCATCGTGTCATCTGCAAAAATCAATGAATCAAGCAAGATTTGAAGTGAACCGGAAAATTCCAATGTGTTGATAAATAATTTCTAAGCTATGATGATTGCTCATGTTTTTTGATCCATGCTGGCTGAAAATAAACTGGTGGCATGCTCCTCTTTTAAGAGTTAGAAGCCCAATTTATAAAGGTCCGGTACGGAAATGCTGTTGGGCTAGCTTGTTAAAACAAGTGGGTTGAAGTGGGCTGTGGGTTGAAGGATAAATTGTTGCGGTTTTTGGTGAGGGTTTCCATGACCTAGCTATATATATTACCTTCCTCTCTTGTGCAGCGACAACACAAAATGCTCATGTGTTGAGCACCCTAAATAGAAAATGTCTCTCTTATTCTCAAGGAAAAGTTGTTTGTCAGCTAAGGCTTGTTCTCTCCGGTGAAGTGTGTCTTGCCTACGAACATACAAGAAGAAGCAAACGTTAGTATCATCTTCTTCTTCTTATGCCTTTGTTCTTGAGTTGCATGAGTGTGCTTTCTATAGCTGCCAATTTGATCTTATATTGTTTTGATCTTGTTGCCTTCTTGTTGTAACCTTGAAACGATATTATAGTGGATTGGATCTTGATGATCCCGTTGAGGTAGGTTTGTAAAACCGACCCACATAAAACTGCTTCTTGTTCTTCTGTTCTTTGTTTTTCTTTGGTTTTCAACATAAAACGAGTAGATCTATAGGATATGACGATAACAATTGGTATCAGATGATGTTTCTTGTTTGATTCCTTGAGATTCGTATTCAGTTTGGTAGATTTGTCGAGTTTTGTTCATAACCTGTATAGATCTCCATTTCTCTCTTGATTCTTCGATCTTTCTGCTTTGTTCTTTTGCCTACGTGTTTTTTCCATTCAGATCCGCTTCTACTTCTGTATTGACTTCTTGCTTTTGTATCTGACTTATCAGATCTGTGTTTTGCATTTGTCTGCATGCTCAAAACCGGATCAGGAATGATGTTGCACCGCTCAGCATTTGCTTTTCAAAAGTCATTGATTGCTTTTTATGTTTTTTTAAATTCATTTCATCGTCCAACGTGCTTCTTTGCTTTTCAAAAGTAATTTGAGTGTTTGCTTTTTTAAAGTCTTTGTTTTGCTTTTTTCCAAAAGTTACTTTAGCTTTGAACTATTGCTTTCAAAAGTCACTTTGGCTTGTTGTTTTTTTTTTCACAGTGACTTGTAGATTTTTTGCTTTTTTTTTTCAAAAGTCTTTGCTTTTAAAAGTAACGTGCCTTTTGAGATTTGTAAAGCTGCTGAGTTTTCTTTTGAAATTGTTGTGTTGTCTAGACACGTATCAAGCTGTTGTTTCTTCTTTCGCATCTTGTTAATTTTTTCTCTACGTGTTTTTGGATCTGTTAATTAATAGGGTCAAATATGGTTTAGTTTGTCTTAACCTGTTTTTTGTTTCCCTAGTCTTCCGTTGCCCTTGTGATTTGGTTTAAATTGTTTACATTTTAGAACTAATCACTGGTTTCTTGTGCAGATCATCACTTAAGAAAATCCATCTAGAAATCAAGATTAGCTAAAATTTGGGGAAAAGACCTTCACCTTGTTGCAAGGAACAAAGTTACAACCAACCAAACATTTGGCACCAAGATTTATTGTCTTTTTAAATTCAATAACTCTTGTGTATTTTTGTATGTGCTAATTTGGTCCTTGTTTCTAGATTGTAGGTTCTGGTCTAGTTTTCCAAAACCAAGGGTGGTAATAAGGGTCTCTATTATTTCTCTCTATCTCTTTTACTTTTGCATTATGATAGAAGATCTAGAGTTAAAATAAGTTGGTATTCTAGCTTGTTTTAATTCTAAATCTTAGAACTGGTATATACAACAAACCGCCAAAGCCTAGGTAAAGGTGGAAGCCGTTGTTAGAAATACTAAGTTACGTTATAAGTGAGTTGGGATTTCCGTTAGGCTCTACAGACAACTCACGAGGGTAAAAAATTACAGTAGAAATGTCTGAGTTGTTTGACCATAAACTGGTTCAAAAGACTCCAAACCTACTGAACTTGTGGTGATGTTTGCTTAGTTTGTACTAAGCAAGATCCCTTTATAGATAAGTCTCAGGCCCTAGAGTATTGCCTTGAGACTTGACCCTAGCTAGTTCATTCATTTCTCTCTTGTAAATGGGTGAAATAACCAAAATGAAGCTACACGATGGTCGTTTTGACTTTGTCATGTGGCAAGTCAAAATGAAAGCTATTTTGATAAAAGAAAAAGTATGGAGTGTTGTAGCATCTGATTATGAGGAAGGTACCCCATATAAAGCTAAGAACCAAACTGACTTGCTTGCTCACTCAAAAATAATGCTAAGACTTACAAATGAAGTAGGTAGACAAGTCCTTACTAAAACTAAGACTAAAGAGTTGTGGGATGCCTTAGAAAAACTTTACTTGCCTAAGTCTATGCCCTCTAGAATAAGTCTGTTGCGTAGATTGTTCAATTTTAAAATGGATGTTGGTCATACTTTAGAAAAGAACATGAACAACTTTTTGAAAATGACTCAAGACTTAGAAAGGTGTAAGGATAGTGTTACTGATACCTACCAGGCTGCCATCTTGTTAAATAGTCTTCCTAGTCAGTTTAACAATTTTAACGATGTGATATAGTAAAGTAATGACACTTTGACTAAAGATAAAATCTTAGAGTCTGTCATACAAAAGAATGAGGATATGAAGGTCTTCAAAACTAAATCTCAGAATAGTGAAAATCATAGTAAAAATCAAGAGGTTATGTTTTCTAAGGGCAAGAATAAAAAACAACAACAACATGGTAAGAATGGGTTCAATAAGGGAAATTCTAGCAATCATCAAGGTACTAATAAAAATAGTAACAACACTAAGCCGAATAAAAAGAATGTGAAGTGTTTTTACTGCGGCATTAGAGGTCATATTATCCCTGAGGGTAAAAATAGAAGAAAGATGAGTCTGAAAAATCCATAAATAGTAATACTAATTTGGTGGAGTCTTCTTCTTGCTTTTATGATAATATATTGTTGTTGTGTACTCATACCTCTGATGTGAATTATTGGATTTTAGATTTTGGTTGTACCATGCATGTCACTCCCCATGAACATTATTTTGATTTTATGCATAAATCTGATGAGGGGGAGGTTAGGTTAGGAGATTATTCTTCTCTACCTATTAAAGGAATGGACACCGTGCCCTTTTGTATGCATGTTAATCAAGTTAGAGTCGTACAACAGGTTAGGTGGGCCTGACCTTAGGCGGAATCTTTTATCTGAATTTGCTTTTGAAGATTTGAAATGTCATATCCACACTCACAATGGTATAAGAAATGTGTCCAAAGATGGTAAAGTCATTCTGAAAAGTATTATGAAAAACGGTATTTATCATGTTGTAGGTTCTCCTGAGATAAATGCTTTAGATTCTACACCTAACATAAATAAAGATCTTACCACCATCTGGCATTCTAGATCAGGACACATGGGAAATAAAGGTCTACATTACTTGTTTAGACATGGATATTTGAAACAAAAATCCTCTGACTTGAGTATTTGTGAAAATTGTATTTTTGGTGAAGCTGTTAGGTCTAGTTTTAATAAATCTACCTACATAGCTAAGAAACCTCTTCAGTATGTTCATTTTGACATATGAGGCCCAGTCCAAGTTGAAACTATTGGAGGTAGAAAATATTTTTTGTCTTTGATATATCACTACTCTAGAAAGGTTCGGATATACTTATTGAAGTCCAAAAGTATCTTTGACATGTTCAAGCTTTGGAAAACCAAGGTAGAGAGTCAGTTTGAGTATAAAGTGAAATATTCTAGGACAGATAATAGGTTAGAGTTTTGTAATGTATCCTTTAATACCTTTTGTAATAAAAATGGCATAAAACGCCATCTGACTGTACCTGGCACGCCTCAGCAAATGGCATTGTTGAGCGTATGAATAGAACTCTTCTTGAAAAGGCTAGGTGCATGCTTATTTCTTCTGGTATGAAACAGAGTATGTGGGGAGAGGCTATTGTTACAACTTCTTATCTCATAAACAGGTCCCCCTCTTCTGTCATTGGGTTTAGAACACCACAAGAAATGTCGACTAGTTAAAAGCGTATCATATCACACTTGAGGCCATTTGGTTGTGTTGCTTATGCAAAACATTCAGATGAAAAACTAAATGCTAGAGCTCTTAAGTGTGTTATGATAGGCTACCCGGAGGATGTGAAAGGTTATAAGTTGTTACTCATCCAGCCTGGAGGATATAGAGTAATAACAAGTAGAGACGTCACTTTTGTTGAAATTGAATTTTATTTTAAAATAGGACTAATTTAGCTCCTCAAAATAATAATGAATGTGAAACTCAATTTTACAACCCTAATGACTCTACTGAGCCTACTGAGGAAGAATTGACATTGGTATAGCACTAGTGTTGAGCTCTCCTGGCTCTTCTACTCCTAACAGCAGTTCCCCGCCTCAGCAATCAAGTGGGGATGAAAATAGTCCACAGGCTTTAGATGATCAAATTGAGTCTAATTCTTCTAGGACAGAAGTTGAGGATAATAATCCTATTGAATCTAATAATTTGTCTGCATTGCATGATTCTGGTGTGCATAATGTGCCATTATTGCATGATTCTGGTGTGCATACTAATCTTCCTGCTTTGCCTACTTTGAATGAATATCAGTTAACTAGGGATAGACCAACTCATAATGTCATTTTAAACCCTAAATATCCTGATTTTAGAATTCATGGCATTCATTTAGCTGAATCTGTATATATCTTTTATGACCCTAATATTCAGAAACTAGATCATATTATGGACTATGCTTTTCTAATTGCTGAAGTTGTGAACACATATACTCTTGATTTTATGACCATGTTGTTAGTTGTAAACATGCTGAAAATTGGAAAATTGCTATGAAAGAGGAGATTGAATCCATGCATGCTAATAAAACCTGGATTTTGGTTCCTAAACCTAAAACTGCTAGGATTATTAGATGTAAGTGGATATATAAACTGAAAGAAGGTGTTATTCCTAAAGAACAACCTAGATACAAAGCTAGGTTAATTGCTAAAGGGTTCACCCAAAGAGAAGGTGAAGATTATAATGAAATATTTGCACCTATTGTTAAGTATAAAACTATGTGTCTTCTTATTGTTATGATTGCTATTTATGATTATGAAATTGAACAAATGGATGTTAAAACAACTTTTTTGCATGGTGATTTGGATGAGATTATTCACATGAGTCAGCCACATGGCTTTATAGATAAAATCAATCCTAATCATGTTTACTTGCTGAAAAACTCTATATATAGGCTGAAAAGTCCCCTAGACAATGGAATATAACATTTGATAGTTGCATGAAAAGAGTATATTTTACTAGAAGTGAATATGATGCATGTTTGTACTTCAAATTTGTTGCGACTGATTGCCCCTTGTATGTGGTTTTATATGTTGATGATATTCTGTTGATATGCAAATCAAAAATTAAAATTAATGATATTAAAAGGGCTTTAAAATCCACTTTTGACATGAAAGACTTAGGATCAGCTCAAAAGGTTTTAGGCATCCGGATAACTAGAGACAGATTAAACCGTAAGATTTGGCTTTCACAAGGTGATTACATGTGTAAAGTACATGATAGGTGTAACCTTACCAAAGCTAATCCTAATAGTATACCCTTAGGAGGGCATCTTGACTTGACTAAAACCTACAATCTGTCGTATGCTGAAAATCTCGTATGAAATCTGTTCCGTATGATGCTGCAGTAGGTTTTGTCAGGTATGTCATGATTTGTACGCGTCCAGATCTAGCTTTTGTTGTTAGCGTTCTCAGCAGGTTCATGTCTGATCCTTCTGAAAAACACTAGACTACATTGAAATTCCTACTGAAATATATTATAGGGTCTTCTGATTTAGCTCTTGAATATGGGTCACATAATTTTGAAAAGAATTTGTTTGGGTATGTTGATTCCGATTATGCTAGTAACAAAGACAATAGAAAATCTACTACTGCTTTTGTTTACACGTGATGTGACAATTGTATATCATGGAAATCGCAGCATCAGTCCATTGTTTCTCTTTCCTCAACTGAAGTTGAATACGTTGCTGCCACGGAGGCTTGCAAATAAGCCATCTAGTTGCAGGGTATTCTAGCTGAAGTTGAAAATAGGAAGTATATTGCTACTCTTCACATGGACAACCAAAGTGCTCTATATTTGTGTAAGGATCCGGTATACCATGAGAGAACCAAACATAGTGATGTGAGGTTCCACTATATACGAAAATAGGTTGAAGAAAAGAGCTTAATGGTTAAGAAGATATAAGGTGAAGTTAATCCTGCATATTTTGGTACAAAACTGTTACTACTAATTAACAAATTTATTTCCAGTAGAAATTTTCTTCTTTTGCAGGTACCTCCGTAGGAGAACCATTTGGATTCGATGACGGATATTCCAATCCACAATCTTTTAAGTTTCATTGCTTAGAATTAGGAGGACAACTTGTTGAGAAATAACTTCTAAGCTATGATGATTGCTCATGTTTTTTGATCCATGTTGGCTGAAAATAAATTCCTGGCATGCTCCTCTTTTAAGAGTTAGAAGCCCAGTTTATAAAGGCCCAATACGGAAATGTTGTTGGGCCAGCTCGTTAAAAGAAGTGGGTTGTAGTGGGTTGTGGGCTGAAGGATAAAGTGCTGCGTTTTTTGTGAGGATTTCCATGACATAGCTATATATATTACCCTCCTCTCTTGCACAGTCATACAACAACACAAAACACTCATATGTTGAGCACCTTAAACAGAAAATGTCTCTCTTATTCTCAAGGAAAAGTTGTTTGTCAGCTAAGGCTTGTTCTCTCCAGTGAAGTGTGTCCTTCCTACGAACATACAAGAAGAAGCAAAGATTAGTATCTTCTTCTTATGCCTTTGTTCTTGTTCTTGAGTTGTATGAGTTTGCTTTCTAAAGTTGTAAATCTGAGCTTATATTGTTTCGATCTTATTGCCTTCTTGTTGTAACCTTGAAACAATATTATAATGGATTGGATCTTGAGGATCCCATTGAGGTAGGTTTTTATAACCGGACCACGTAAAATTGTTTCTTGTTCTTCGTTTTTCTTTGTTTTTCAACATAAAACGAGTATATCTATATGATATAACGATAACACAATGAAACGGTAAGATCCGATCAAAAACCGAATGATTTCAAAATGAAGTATGCAACTGAATGGCTTTTTGTGCTTAATACCGAGATTAGATTAAAGACACGCAAGATCAAACGCCAACGCAAAGCCAATGGCATCAACAATCGCTTCTAGAAATCGCCCAATAAGAGAGTCAAAAGTGAGGTTTACCCCTCTAAATTAACAAGTGAATAGCCTTATTAAAATAAATAATGATAGCTTTATTATGATAAATTTTATTTTAATTAGATGTTTCTCCGTAATTGTAGCATGGAGTATTAATCTCTTGTTGGTAGTCTCACCTTAATCTCTTGCCGTGTTTTTTATATGGTTAGTAAGATCGGAATGCCGGGATGGGTGTACGTCCACTCCATCGCTTTCACCATAAACATAAGATGTAAGGCAACTGCTAACAAGTAACAAGCTATACGCCCGCTCCATAGCTTTCATCATAAACACGTAGTCAGACTTTTATATTCATGTCATCTACTTGGTAACTACTAATTTCAACATCTCAAACCGAGCTGACTTACCACATCCCTACGACACTATACATAACAATTTCCAACAATCATCACCAAAGACAGGATGAAATAATTTCCAAACTAAAGAATGGTAAGTTCTCTATCCTGACCATTAAAATTCAGCAATGACATCCGAGTAAGCTAAGAAATTGGGCTATTAAAGCCACCTAAAATACAATAGAAAAGGAAACTTAAAGTGCTTATATGACGTAATAGAAGGCGGGTACATTGGCATCCACATCATCATAGTATTCGGGTGGCAACTCGTTCAAATCCTGCTCTTCCTAGGGCTTGCTGAACCTAAAAAATGCTCAAGAACAAATTTGAACCAGCTTACACATCACCAAACACTCCAGGTAGACTATACATATCAAGCAGTCATGCAAACAGCAACCTGCAATTATTAAAAATATACAAAAAAATAGGCCAAGCTGATGACATAGAAACATAACAAGAGCACAATTGAAACTCATGTGCACGTGTATCAACATAGTCTTCCCCTTCTCTACACAGTACCCGGCCAAATTCAAAAGATTCCTATAATGTAATATACTCAACAACTTAAGCTGAAGTTTTCATAATCATATAGACTATAATCTGAACTATGCTTCTAATCATCATTCTATCTTCAAATCACCTCCAATTCATATTAAAATAAAAAAAAAACTCTATAAAGAGGAAATCAATTGAAACAAAAATCGGCCTCATAGACAAGATTAAGTATATCAACATGAATTGAATTCAGACATATGCTTCCCTTTATTGAAACTGCTAATCATCGGCCAATAGTAAAAAAATAGGAATTTGATTGAGAGATAGAGTGAGGGGCATTAAAAAATTGAGTAAATTTGATCACATTATAACCAAGATGCTTAGACGCACATAATTTATTTTTTTTAAGAAGAGGTGATATAGCAAAGCAACTATAATGTCAATCCAGAATAAGTTCATGAAGTACATAGAAGCAATCTCAGAAGGGTGTATAACAAGATCACCTATACCAAAAACATTGGAAGAAGCGCTATATAATTTTAAAAAATGACAATAGAAAAGAATAGCTTCATGCTGATTTAAAAATGAAACCTGAAATAGTTCACAGACTCATTATATCGTTTATAAAAGAGAGAAGTTCACACATATTTTATTGTATGCTATAAATTCCATAAGACAACACAATGACAGAAGAAAAAATAACTAATACAATAACAGAAAAATCAATACAATGGTTATATGAGAAGTGGTTCTTTTTATCAGAAACTATGCCCTTGAACTCAAGGTTTTTATATGCTTCTATTCTATAAGTTCATTGCATTTTTGAAAACAACATTTTTGTATGAGTTGTAGCAAGGGGAAATCAGAAGACGGTGACAGCTGATCTAAGAAGTGTGAGTGAAAGTGTAGTAGGAAGACAAATCTCTATGCGCAAATCATCGTGACGAACATCTAGTAGGAAAAACAAAAGAGAATCGACGAACAAGCTTGATTGAAATACATAACGCTCTAATTGACACTATATTTCAATTATGAGAGAGAACCAACTACAATAGGATCAGAAATATTGGAAGGAAAACGCTAGCAGAACACTTATCAACCTCGTAGCGTTCTTGAAAGACCCTCAATGGAACCAGTGCAGAATCCACAAAATCATTAATCATTAAGAATTGAAGATGAAGAGGGATTGAGGGACTGGTGGCATGTTGGTGTCAGACACGATACAAGTTTTTATTATAACATATTACAGACTAATTCATATCTCAATCAATCTCAATCTCAAGTAACAAAGTAACTTTGGAGAAAATGCAAAAAAATGCAAACAATGCTATAAAATAAAACTTTACTTTGTCGAGGAAATAAGAAATGGATACAAACTAACTAAACAAGAACATGAAAACACCAGTGCCTGCTAGTCTTTTCAAATCTTATGTTAATCAACACATATTTCAGCACAAATTCCCATACCAAAGTTATTGTAAAAATCCCGTAGGCCATCATTCAGCATTTGATCGATAATAGTATCATGTCCAAATCGAGATCATATTCTGTATCAAATAGATATTGTTAGTGCTCGAAAACTCCTCAATATAAACAAATGATACGACTCAATAACGTGAAAAGATGAATAGGGTTCATGCTTGGCAATTACAGAAAGAAAACATTATAACAAGAATTAGGGGTGTGAGCTACTAATCTTGAGGGACGCCATGGAAGCACGAATAGAAGAAGACGTCGATTACCTGAAAGGATGAAGATAGTTTAGGGTTGGGAAGCTGTAACGATGGATATATGTTGGAGCCTGAAGTCAGGGCTAAAGGAGAAGATGACACGCTAACTAACACGCGTACCAAACCTCGACAACTTCAAGATGATGTCGAAGGCGGCTCAGCACGTGGCGGCGGGAGAAGCCATCATCGATATCCTGCACTGCCCAAAAGGAGACACGAAGAGGAAGGATCGGGAAGGGAAAAGAGAGATAAGAATAGGCCGAAAGTTCAAGAGTCGGCCAATTGATCATTCCAATCCAGCGTTAGTGCCTTTCAATTGTGGGCTTTATTAACCAGCCACAACATCTATAATTATGCAGGTAATTAGTCTATTGGGCCGACGGTGGGGCAAAAATGCCCAGTAATGTAGCATTCCAAAACTCAAACATGTATTGTATAATTTGTATGATGTATTTTTCTTGTACACGACACAATTATCGTATAAAATAACTCAAAAATATAAAAATATCAGAAATATTATTAGATTATTTTTCTTGTATACAAATGATTTTACGTATTAAATGAGGACAAATTAGTTAGTTTATCAAAAAAATGTTATATACTTAATTATTTAACTTTAAAAAATATATAATAAACATATTAGTGACATAAAGAATTAAATACAAAAACTTGTAACATACTAAGAAAAATTGTATTAAATGAGGACAAATTAGTTCATTTATCAAAAAAATGTTATATACTTAATTATTTAACTTTAAAAATATATAATAAACATATTAGTGACATAATTCTATATAACCAATTCACCCTTTACGATATACATGAACCTCTAAATATACTTAGACCACCTGCATTGGTTGTGTTTGTAGCAAAGTTTTTAAACTTTTTCTCCTTCCACCAACTTAAAATTAAAAGATAATTATAGTAGATATTTATGCATATTGTGTAAATAAAACTAAAAATAATCAAAAGCTGCAACAAGGACCCACCAACAAGTATACAAATGAAGAAGATAAAAATTAAAATAATCAAAAGCTGCAAAACGTTCGTTTTATAAACGTTTTCAGCTAAGAGATGCAAAGTGAGGTTTTAAAATAAAAAAGTAATTTTAGCTAAGAGATTAATTATTTTTTATTGTTAAAAATTATCATTGTACGTGGTCTTAGGAAGGTCTACAATATCATGAACTAACAAATGATAGAATCTTAAACACAAAAAAATATCCTAACTATGGGTAAAATAAGGTAAATGCAAAATGTCACAAGACAAGGAAATCGACCTTCTTGATCCAAAATAGGGGCATGGTTGCTTCCATGTGGACTTCTTTTATTTGATAGAGTACATGGGAATATGGTGAAGGAAGTGTGAGTTTTAGCTTTTTTATACTTTATGAATATACTCAAGAATAATCATCTGGATTATAAAATAAATCACATTAATAAATCCAAAAAAATCATTCAAATGTTTTTTCATAAAGGTTGTAAATGCAACCATTTTTTTTAGCTGTTTTGTGACTTCATTTTCAACATTATTAATACAAGTGACGGGCTAAAATATTTGGATCATATCATTATTATTACATGAAACTATTTATTCAATTCACTCGTATTTTTAACTTAGTTCAATTTAAATTACTTTCGTATTTTTTAAAAAAGTAAATAAATATTATAACTTCAAGACAAATATTATTATGGGTGTTTTGATAATTGTCATTTACGGTCAATGCAAAAAATTGGCCTAATTTATTATTAAATAAAGTAAAATATTAATTACATCGATCAATTTCCATATTGTCAGACATGAATTGCGAGATATTATTCAACCAAATACAGTGACGGTAGAAGAAATTGGTATTGTATCTTCCTTCCCGCGCATAAAGAAAAGGCCGATGGAAGTGAGGGAGTGGATTCAACCGGACGAGACCGCCGGTGATATGTTTTCCCGCGTTCTCCGAGAACGACCGCCGCTACTTATCCCTCCTCTCCACCGCCTCCCTCTTCTCTCCGGAAACGTCCTCGAGATCTCCGGTGCTTCCCCTTCTGCCAAATCCCAAATTCTTATGCAGGTGTGGTGGTTCTGATTAAACCATCAGAGACCCTAATTTTACCATAATGAAAAGCGAAATTCTCATTTTGGATTAGTCTATGTTTTAGGTCGCTGTTAATTGCATTTTGCCGAAAGAGTACTATGGTGGTCTTGAGCGCGCCGTCATGTTCTTCGATTTGGACTGCCGGTTTGACATATTACGCCTCTATCAACTGCTTAAGTTTCGGATAATGGATGCTCGAGGTATTATTCCCCTGAATTGGTTGCAATTTCAGCAGTAGTCGTCTGTAGGGCAAAGGGTGAAAGTACTCGTACTACTAATGTTGAATTTTGTCTTATTTAGGATCAAGCAAAGGGGGTGATGATGACGAGTTAATTCATATGTGCTTGAAGCGGTTTCTTTATGTGCGGTGTTATGACAGTTTTGAATTTCTTGCCACTCTCAAGGTGGGAACTAGTATATAAAGATTTTGAGGGATGTGTGTGTGTGTGTTTGGGCTTCTTAAACTCCCTGTGTGTAAACGATGCTAAACTAGAGTGTCTACACTTGCTACTTTGAATGTCTGTCTGATTGTTACTCTTGAGTCTGTCAATTGATAATTTTATACATGTTTTGTTGTGTCACAGACATTGCAAAATAAGCTTCAGAAAGCGAGGACAGAACTTGGTGTGAGTGTTCATCTCCTCATATTTGACAGGTTTGTTTTCGACATTTTCTTTGAATTAGTTGCTTGCTTTTCGTGGGAGATATTAAATGGCGTCAATTATGTTTTGTTGCTGTTACTAGGGTTCTTTGGTGGTGAATGAGCATTCAAAATTTTGATATTTCTAAACAGCATGACCACTTGTAAAGGTTAAAAAAATAGAAGCATGAATCTTTAGTTGTAACCTCAAATAATATACAACTATACAAGTTCAGATAATGTTTATGCTAAAAGGCAAAAGAACATGCTAGGGGTTATAAATACAGGATTGAATGCCTTGTCAAGTTTTTACAAAATGTTAGTTCCCTACTGGGAAATAAATTTGAATGGCTTGCCTCGGGCTATAATTGTGTGTTGTTCAGCTGTTGCTGCTGTGTAACTTCCACAGAAATCGTTTGTAGTGCATAATTGAACACAAACAGACACTTCCAAAATTTGTATCTGCAAGACATTGGTTGAAATTTGAAATTCTATTTCGGCTGTAGCATTGGAGCTTATTATTGGGTAGATCGTGCTTCAACATCATTGCCTCTGGGAGCAACGAACAGGTGATGTTTTGTAGTTGCTCCATCACAGATGTAACTCTGTTAACTTTCATTCATATATTAGTTTCGCAACGCTTTCTCTGTGATGTTTAAGAAGTAATATCCTTTTCAATGGTGCCATATCACTTACACAGGAAAATGATTTCCCTCCAAAGTGTAATGGAAGCTGTTGTTCGTGAGATGAAAATCTCGCTGATGCTGCAGCCTATGGTTGTACTGGCTACAAAAGCTTCTATATTTGCGGATAAGTTTGCAACAAATGATGCTAGGAGGCAAGTGAAAATTAATGATGGATGATTCTCAGATGTCCTTTTCGTTATTAATTTTAAACGAAGAATTATCAATTTGGATCCTTCCTATATTCTTATTATAATATTAGTTTCTTAGTAATAAAGTGGAAATATGTTCTCATGTCATTCATACCTGCCACTGAAGCAGGACATCAAAAAAATTCTCTTCACAAGATGCAACAATTCAAAGCTCCATTGGAGGTGGTCAAAACCTCTCTCATCGAGAATACATGCCATCTGTCTGGCAGGTGATCTATTTTTATATACTATACTGGTTGAACTTATATGTGCTGTGGATTGCCATCAATCCTATGTTGTTTTGCTCTTTGTTTTTCTCTCCATTTATTCTTTATAGCTGAACATAGTTATTAATTTATAGTTGACCCACTGTGTCTTTATATTGCATTCTAGTATTAGAGCTTAGACTAAAATGTTATGTGTTATTTTTATCTGCCAAGCCTTGCTGCAATGGATACTATTACAGGTTTCTGATCTTTGATTATCCCTGTTGGCAGTCCTTTGTGACACATCGAATATTTGTCCACAGTTTAAAGTCCGACATTTCTGCAGGTTTGATTGCTGATTGTCCTCATCATTCTTCAGTATTGAGTCCATATGAGTTTGTTTATATATTTATTCAGATTACATTCTCTCCTGCAGATGGGCAAGTTAAAGAACAGATTTTTATCACAGAATGGTTGCTGCCTTCACTAGGCTTCACTGACAAGTTTGTTGTGAGAGATGTAAGTAAATCAATTTTCCTGTTATTGTCCTAAACTCTTTACATTCTTCACATCCTGATTTTCTCCTCTGCCAAATTATACATATTGATTTCCTGAAATATTCATGTCCGTATCGATTTATGGACCTATAATTTGTTGTGAAGAGATATTGCCGTTGGGTGAATTGAGTAAGTATGTAGAGGAGAAATGCTAAGTAAAATTAATGGGGATGACATAAACTAAGTTAAATTAGTGAGGATGGACTCTCCTAATTTTCTCTTTTTTAATTTATTATTAATAACCTTATCCCCAAACCTGTTGCCTGGTGA
This sequence comes from Fagopyrum esculentum, assembly GCA_033239045.1. Classification (NCBI taxonomy): domain Eukaryota; kingdom Viridiplantae; phylum Streptophyta; class Magnoliopsida; order Caryophyllales; family Polygonaceae; genus Fagopyrum; species Fagopyrum esculentum. The sequence goes on along the minus strand of BSUD01000004.1, from coordinate 41,349,942 downwards.
AGCAATGCTTGAAGTTGCCTGAAATTTGCATACATCTCTCACACGTTTTAATTGACATCTTGTGCAGGCTGGGATATTTATCATTTGATGTTATGTATTTTTGGTGAGACGATAACATACCGCTTTTCATTCCACTTTGAATGCCGTAATGTGTAAATTGTCTGAAACACTTAGTATTTTACAGATGACGTCAAACAATCTGTCCACAGAATACAAGCTTTGAAACCTCGGCACTAATATTTTGGTCATGCAACTGACGCAAGCTGTAAGAAAGATGTGAACTACACTTGTGTAGGGGGAACGGATAGGGGTAAGGGTCCATTGTATTAACTACTAGTCTGTATACCAAACTCAACTGACCTTTGTTGAGATTGTTGTGCTGTAATTTGCAAACAAGGGTAAGTAAAGATCTTATAAATTTGGCCAAAAGTACAAATAGATGGATCCCTCTCTTAATCTTTATTTTGCTTCCTTCCATCTGAAAGAAAATGGTCGGTATGATCATCGCGATTTTAGCATTAGGAACACTTGCTGTTCTTTTTTAGGGTTTAGGGGTTGGTTGTTATTAGCCCTTTTTCATAATAAAGCTGAGAGCAAATGTTACCACTAGACTAACGGCCCATTTGGTTTTAATTCCGAAAACGAAAATGATATGGAAACGAACCTAGTCCATACATATACCTTTGTTCATGAAATTTTTTGGAATCATTCCTTATGATTGAGGTAATTGTAGTAGAATTTGATTAGTTATGATACCCTATAGGGAAACAATTGCATTTTGCATGAAACCACAATGAATGATTCCAAAAATTTTCATGAACAAGGTACACATATAGACTACATTCGTTTCCATTTCGTTTCCGTTTTCAGAGTTACAACCAAACAAGGTAAATGGTAACCTCGACCCAAATTATCTCATTGAATTTTTGGTGAATATCCCCCCAGGACCCTATACTCCAAGCTCAAAGATGCCATACTTTTGTATGACAATATGGTACAGTTAATGAATCAAAATGAAATATACTTACGATACAAAGCTGAATTAGAGCTAAAGTGTAATTGCAAAATTATCTTTATATTTACAACCGCTCTATATGGAGATCAAACCACCTCTTTTTCAAGCTTCAATACAGCCATGAAGGCTTCTTGAGGCACATCCACCCTGCCTATTGACTTCATTCTTTTCTTTCCCTCAGCCTGCAACGGCACAAAAATGAACGCAAGGGTTGAAAAACCAACGTGTGCCTAGCAAATATTTAAAAATATAGGAGTTTCTGTGCAAATAAAGGACCCATAATCTAGTATTTCAAAGAACTCCCACGTTAAATACACTTTTTGAAGAGATTTCTTAGCTTTGATTATCATAGAACAAAGAGTGAACAAGTGAAAGGGATACCTGTTTCTTGAGAAGCTTCTTTTTCCTTGAGATGTCACCACCTGCACCAGCGGGAACCGACGAAGATCCATGTATTAGTTATATCAAGAACAGCACATAGTAGGTAGTGTTGAATAATCAGTCTCTCTAAACATAGAATGATTGAAGCTAAACTCAACAGTCACCTAATCACTGAATAAGCTAAGAAACTGATGAAAAAGTGCAATATCAAAGCAAGTGTCCAATTTCATTGATACAAAATCATATCAAAATGGAATTCGATAGAATTAGTCAAACCCAAGTTTTATCCTACCATAGCATTTGGCCAGAACATCCTTCCTGATTGCGGATATAGCTTCACTAGCTATGACCTTTGCACCAATGCATGCCTGTCACATATTGCAAGGATCTTCAAACCAATAACAGAAAAGAAAAAGACACTACTTCCATGCAGCCTAAACGCCTGAACGCCTAAACGGGTACGGAATCAGTACTTCGTGACTGAAAAGTTGCAAGTCACGACCACAAGGCAAAGCTCTTAGGCACATGAATAGTGAGGCTAGAATATCGACGATTATGGGCAATTGTCAGCTGTTAGGACTGAGGGAATCAGCTAGGTCTGTTGTGACCTTAGCATTAGCATCTATAAATAAGACAGTTCGCCTCATTTCTAGTTATCGAGAATTATATTTGTATTAGGCGTTTGCCTTTGGCCGAAGAGATTTCCTCCTTTGAGATCGACTCTTGTGAAGTTTATCCCTTGAGTGGATTAGTGGATTCCTTTTGGTTTCCCTAAGATTGTGTCTATGAAGTTTACTACTTCTAGTGATTTGTGTTGATTCCCGATTTACACGATTAAAAGCATTGGATATAAGATGTGCATACAAGAGATACAGGTCTTACTTGTATAGGTATTTTAAACATCTGGCGAGGTATCAACTCCTTCAACTTTTGAGTCAAAGCTCTCCCCACAGAATATGCCTGTGAATTAATATCTGTTAATTGTAACACACTTGAAATAGAATTGACTGATCATAACGCACTTTCTAGTTATTTTTGGGCTCAGTAACCAAATCTCAACGAGAAAAGCATTTCAAGCTACGGATTTATATGCTCACAGAATGCCACCAAAACAAACCAAGTTTGTGTCCTTTGCCAGATAAATCCTTTCTCTTTTGCATCATAATAGATGAATAAATAATATGAGCTCACAGGCCATAAATTACCTTATCCTTGTGAACAATGGTTGCCAGCGGTTCAACACAATCACCATTTATCAAAATATCAAGCTTCACCAAATCGCTCTCGGTATACCTGGTATTTTCAGTGATAACCGACATGTTAGCTTGTTTCCTTTGAAAATAGTAGAACATAACGATTAGTGAGTAGATCAGTAAATGAACAATTGCATAATAACAAAATGTCTACGATGGGTAACAATCTAAGTACCATTTTCAGACAGATGAATGGCACACCTAATTTTGCCCAGAAAGAAGCACAATCAATCTATACGACCACATTCTCAGTAAATACAATCATCTCCTTTAAGATTAGGGCTTAGGGTTTGCTTCATTATCCAGTCACTAACCTAAGATATTAGCGTTGCATAGATGCAAAAGATATCATCTGAAGTACAAAAAATAAACAATTGAGAGTCGAATGGCTAAAAAAAAATGTACAGAGAACGACTTTTACCCGACAAATTTGTATTCCATGCTAGCATAACCCTTGCTTCTGGATTTAAGTTGGTCAAAGAAGTCACCCACCATCTGCAATAGCATACTATTTGACTTAAAGGACAGAATAAATAGTGCAACTAAATAAAGAGATAGATAATGAAGCAGAAAACTACTGCAACAAAAGAGACAGGCAGAGTTGATTTTTACCTCTGCTAATGGTAGTTGATAAATTATTGATGCCCTATTTTCAGTAATGAATTTCATTTCTTTAAATTCTCCTCTTCGGTCCTGGGCCAACTCCATCAAAGGACCAATGTAGTCCTTTGGTGTCAGCATTTCAATCTGCAGTTGTCTCTTTTTGTTATTCAAAAACACAAACAAGGAAAAGGACAACAAAGCATTTGCAATATATTCACAAGAAATTCTGACTTCAGGAACAGGACACAACCTTCACATATGGTTCCTCAATTGACTTCCTTTTCCCAGCTTCAGGGAGCAGAGATGGATTTGAACATTCAACCTAAAACAAGCCACACCGCATAACTTTATTTTCTAAAATTACTACCAAACGAAGATGGAAAGATTTTTTGTTTCAGCAATCATGTAACACCTTGATAAGAACTCACATATAGTTTTATCAATCATATTTAAATGAAGAAGCATGCGCTTTAGTTAACCAAGATAGCTTTAAGAGGTCCACTCCAGACAATGAAAGTTTGCACGTAAGTTTTAGTTAGCCATCCATCCAGATGCTAGAATTGTTACAGGTTGATCAATAGATATGCTGACGAGTATTAACATCAGCCAAGCAAACTATGGTGCAGAACTACTTTTCTCCGTCCATCAATTAGGTTTACAATACCTTCAACCTATTCACTAGTCCAACAACACAAAGAGGGTCAATTTAGACTCATCACCTCTTGTATACTTGAGAGAGAGAAAAAATGCAAACGAACCAAGAAAATGAACAACAAATTCATAAAATTGTGTCGAAAACCAACTTCTGGTAAATGAACAGAAATGACCCCTTTTTGAAAGAAAAAAAATATAGGGAGAGAAATCAAAGCTCATGCAGACTGAATAATAAACAGCAAGGAAGATTTCAAATGAAATGTCAGATCAAGTACAACTTACAGTCTCACCACTGACACAGTTAACTCGGTATACGACACTTGGTGCAGTTGTAATGAGGGACAAATTATACTCCCTCTCCAGCCTTTCCTGCAGGTTAAACAACACATTATTATTACATTATAGTTTCCATGTGCAGAAGCCCCAGAAATAATCCATCAACATAAGGTCATGCAGACCTGAATAATTTCCATGTGCAGAAGCCCCAGAAACCCACATCTAAATCCAAAACCCATTGCAGATGATGTCTCAGGTTCAAACTGCAGACAAAAAGGGAAGGAAACATGATAGTAAAGAAGACAGCAATTAGTTCAACTTTGTTTTACGACAACTGAAGCTTCCCTTACTTGGAAATAATTCTTTGTCAAAAGAAGTCCGTAAAAATAAGAATAACTTTGGTTGTAAAATCAAAAAAAATCTGCAGAGAGTTGTTTTCTACAATCAGTCAGTTTCTTTCTGTTGATAATAAAGAGCAGCTAATTTATAATTTGCATGCAGAAGAATCCAGATTCTATTGGAAAAAGAAGCCCTAGTCCAGCCCAATTCGTTTTATGGGAAGATTGATATTATGGGGCCTTACGGGCTTTTGGTAAATAAGATGTTGGCAAAGCTCTTGAAATTTACACTAGAATAAAAGCACTTAAGGTTTACATTCAAAGTAAAAAGCTTTTAAGGGTTTACATTTGAAAATAAAAGGCTCTTACAGTTTCATCAGACAAAAGCAGAAGTCGGTGACGGAACATTTCCAATCCCTACCAATATTTTCAGAGATCTATGATTCAATTCTACCAAAAATAGATGGAGGACCCAATGCTATCACATCACTGGTCTTAAGAATTCAAATCTCGTGTAGATTTTAGGACCTTTTTTCATGTAATACTCTTACACAACATATTTTAATTTTAAAAACTAGAAATTTTGGAAGCTAATACTTAAAGGGTTCTTACGCAATAATTATTAAAAATACCTTCAGTGCAGCATCATTAAGTTGCAGTTTCTCCAAAGCATCACGCAGCTCCGGAAACCTACAGCAGAAATAGAACCATAAGCAAATGCGTGGAAAATAACATAGGAAGGCTTCATCATAGAGGAAAGTAGAAAGAAAAAAAGGTGAATTATCAACACTGGAATCATACTGATCTGCATCAACAGGAAATAGACCACAGAACACCATTGGAGTGGCTTCTTGATATCCAGGGAGTTGGACTTCTGCTTTTCTATCATGGTGAGTGATTGTATCGCCAACCCTAGCATCTGCTACTGATCTTATAGAGGCTGAAAGATAACCGACCTGAAAGTTACACACCAAGGGAGAATACTACTTAGCTCAAATATGAGATGCCCAATTACAGAAAACAAAGCAGGAGCTGCAATGCAATATAGTGGTGTTTTGTACATAAAGTTCTAAAGTTCCCTTTCTCCACTCCTACTTTCTCCGAACTTACATGTCTTTTGCAACTCAGATAAGGGATTCCCGCATAATAAACTCAGGTTACTCAGTTTTAGCTCAAAATATCAGCACAAACTCATTCTACCTCAATTTTCCACTCATAAGTTCTATGAAACAACAACGATGAACCAGTCCGGAGACATCAAATTTACAGGTCAAGATTTGGCATGAATTATCCTGATAATGTAGCAGAGAAATTTAATGAGCGTGACTGTTACGGACTTTGATAAGCAAGGGTCCAGGAAAGCAGATGGCTAACAAAGCTGGCTTCAACTTCATGAGCTGGCATTTAACAGAATGAAGTAAAGGGCTGCTCCAATACAGTTAACACATTCTCAATTTCAAGGGCATAATTTTATGTGCTTAGTTCAACTTGAAATCACACTCTAACCTAAAAAATCTCATATTATTAATACTAGATAACGGAAATGCCAAAAATCCCAGATAAAGCATATCTGAAAGCCATTTCAGAAAAACTCTTAACAACAACAGAGAATATTTCATGCCAAAAGGAAATTCTTAACAGAAAATTTTAATGGTTCCATAAACTACCTCCCCAGCATACAACTCATTAACTTGCATTTGATTGGGGGAGAGAACTCCAATTTCATCGGCATAATAGTCCTGACATACAATGACATAATTGTTAGCTCTTTACAGACATTCTTCATGGTTATTATATAAGTACAATCAACGATAAATCCCTAAGAACCATTCAAATTATGTTGACAAATGTGCGACAAATGCATTAAAGGTGTCATGCATAGCACCACCAAGAAGATTAAATTCAGTGGGGAAAGTACAGAATGAAGGGAGAAGTGAGATTTAGAAAGGTACAACATACTCCAGAGCTAAAGTAAAAATAGATTAAAAGAAGACAATAACACATAAAAGTCGTAGCTTTCATAAAGCAGGAGATAGATTAACAGACATGGATAGGTTTTTAACCTTTTTACTGGCCATAAAATAGATTCGGTCTCCTTTCTTCAAAGTTCCATCAATAACTCGGAAATAAGCAACCACACCCCGATATGGATCATAGTAACTGCCAAGGTGGAACTATATGATGATAAGTGTTTAGAACATTACATGTACCACAAGGGCAGAAGTGGATACCTATCAAATATTAGAGCCCTTAATGGCCTTTTAGTAGAATCACTCGGTGGGGGGATCCTTTGAACAATTGCATTCAAAATTTCAGTTATTCCTATCCCCTCCTGTTCAAAGAGGGAAAAAAAAAAAAGAGAAAAGAAAAAGAAAAGATAATTAGAAAGAGCATCAGTTAGTCCTTAGTAATATCAGTGGTAGATAAAAAGCTACATACTGCGACAAATATCAGAAGGCTAACAGACTAAACAAAAGTTCAGTAGAGTAATGACCTTCGCTGAGCAATGAATTGCATTACTACAATCCAGACCAACCACCTACAAGAAAAAGAATGTCAAGGTGTCCAATTACAGCTGAAAAATGAAAATAATAAGAGAAATGATCAACAGAAGTCGCAAATTGCAAAACTATTGAGCTCATCCATTCTCAAAGTCAAAGGTCCCAAACCATGGGGAAACTAATCAGCTCACTAATAAGGACAAAGAAATCAACTCTCATAAATTCCTGGAAACTCCCATAAATTCATAAAAAGCAAATTAATTCCAAACTGAAGCATTTTGGGACAGGTAGAAATAATAAATTGTATGAATATGTTCAGCAAACACCACAAGGTTGTTCAGAAACACAAAAATCTATCATTTATTGTCACAACAAACCTCCTCAATCTCCTCGGAAACGCGGTCTGGATCAGCACCCGGAAGATCAATTTTGTTTAGAACCTGCATTAAAGTGTAATTGCTTAAAGTTCTATCATTGATTCATTGTCATCTGAAATGAGCTTACATTGTGACGATAAATTTGCCATCACCCTTGCCCATAATCTTGTCTTACATGATTGAACAAACTATGTTGAAGTTGATAGGTCCTTCAACAAGGAGAAATTGAGGTCGGTCTTATCACTATATCACATATTTCAACTCAGTATCAACTTGCAGTTTTTCTCACTAAAGCTCTACACCACAATCGCTTCATTGACCTCATACACAAGCTGGGAATAGAAGACCTCTACAATCCCAGCTTGAGGGTGAGTGCTGAATAGGATATATATATATATATATATATATATATATATATATATATATATATATATTATTAATAACTAGTCTTGTAAGTTGTCTAGGCCTGCTGTATGCTTCTGTAATTATTATTGTCTTTTTTTTCTGTGTAGTTATCACTTCTCTCATGCCTTAGGTTCAGCTCTCTACAACCAAAACCTTGTATTTGTACCCTTATTTTCTATGAATGAAGTACAGAATTCTCTTCCATTTCTCAAAGTTTACTACATATTCAAAAACAAAACAATTACGCGAGTAAAACCCAACAAAAGGGAATAACTGTATTAGCAGGATTCAATCATATATAGGGTCATCCTCCCCTCGACCCCTCAAAATAATCATAAAAAAAAGGTTTTACAAATAGTAGTTGAAGGAGGGTAGTAGTCATTTTAAGGGTGTTGACTTGAAATTAATAACCAGGTGTTATTCCCAGGAAATGAAAGAGAAAACCTAGATGAGATAAGTATGATGCCATTGGCCATTATTCACATAATCTGGATGTTACTACCACATATAATCTAATCGTCAATGAAATAAAAATAGGACAAAGCCAAGCCTGGACACCAAATATATGGTCCATATCCCAAATACGATAAATTTATAAGGGGAAAAGGAATGACTGCAATAAATCACTTACAGGAATAATTTCCAGGTTGTTCTCCAACGCCAAATAAACATTAGCTAGTGTCTGAGCTTCCACTCCCTGTAAGAATAATTACAGGCATGAAAACTGCTCACAGCCCTCTGGACTTCTCGATTAACGGATGAGGTAGTGGCAGGATAACAATCAATGTAATAAAGCAATAAGAAAACAACAATCCAGCCTACACTCAGCATTAACAGTCTACAATACTGTACATCACAGAATCATAGACTATTTCAGAATATGATAAAATTAAAAAACGTAGGCCAGGAAATATCCCTTTTTATGTATTATTGTGAAAAATGTTGTCGGTCATAAATACAACTTTTCTAAACAAAAGACAGTCTTAATAGAATGTCATGTTGACAAAAAAAAGAAGTGTTACCTGAGAAGCATCAACAACCAGAAGAGCACCCTCACATGCTGCTAGAGAGCGTGAAACCTATGATGTGTTCTTCCATATTAATTTATCAGGCAAAAAGGAATTTGTTATTAAACTAATATATATTGAAAGAAACTTAGATATATTGACTTCTCCAACGAGAAGTTCCTTGATGAAGCTATAAGCCTGGTTCTTATTAAGGCTAATATCACAGATGTCACAAAGTCTGTTTGTCATGAATTTCTCAGCTAATCATTGCAATAAATAGTGAATACACATAGAAAGCTTGGCTACCTCATATGAGAAGTCGACATGCCCTGGAGTGTCAATTAGATTTAGACAATAGGGCTCCTCTTCATAAATATAACGCATGCGAGCTGCCTATCACATATTGAAACAGATACAACCAAAAGGTTAGACAGAATGATCATCTGAATTACTTCTCATAAGGAAGAATGTATTTGTATCATAAATTTCCTGGACCAACCCTATGAGAAAATGCAATTGGAAATGAGCAAGAGCATTATACAAAATGAATGTTATTAAACTTCCCAGTCAGTTAAAATATGGTGTCGTGTGCAGCTCATAAAAATCAAATCAAGAAGCTTCCTCAAAAGATTAAAGAAGTGTGATTTCACTAGTATACATCTGTCAGTGGTTATATGTACCTGTAACTTGATGGTGATACCTCTTTCCCTCTCCAAATCCATGTTATCAAGGAATTGTTCTTTCATCTCACGCTTCTGTACAGTACCAGTCATTTCAAGTAACTTATCTGCCAAAGTTGATTTCCCGTGGTCAATATGCGCAATGATGCAGAAATTTCTTATATTTGATATTGGAACCTGCAACATGAGTTTGTAAGATTACGAATCCAAGATCAAGTTACACAAGAGTTATACTGTTTCCATCCGATCAACAAGATACTAAACAGTATTTTCATACTCTATTGGAAGAAGCATAGAATTTACAAATATATTATCCTTAGATGAATAAGGTTAGTTTACATTTGATTTTATCCGTATAATTTTATTATTCTCCTGTGCTGTTGGTATCGATGTTGCACGGACAAGTGTGTTGCTCGTTGACAATATAGATGGTCCAGTTACCATATTATTTGTAGACGTTATAATCGTATTTCTCCACCAAACTCTATCCTACTCAAACCGCTAGAATTTGACTATCCAAATATAGCTTTTAAACATCGAACAGTTCGATATTCAATAGAAGTCATAATTCACCTTCAAAGAGAACCAAATTGTTTCACAGAATATAACACAATGCACAATGAGAGCCCTGAAATAAAAAGCCCTAGAATTCCTCAAAAATCAACTAGAAGCCCAAATTCATTTTAGTGAAACGAAATGAAGAGAAGAACAAAATAGAGCATATGAAAGGTAGGTACCTTGAGGAGACGGTCCTGGCCGACTTTTACGGCGGGGACGTCCTGGGAGGCGGCTCCAACGGCCTGGCAAAGAAGCCGCAGCCTCTGAGTGTGTCTGATAGAAGGGAAATGATTAAGAGAGAAGAGATTTGAGGTTAGGAAAGGGAAAGATAAATGGTCAGTAGAACGGGTGGTAGCCGCCGGGAAGGAGAAGGCGGCACCGGAGAAGCTTGCCGCCATGAACTTCTCCGCTCCGTTCTCACAAGCAGAGGAAAGCGGCTACGGCCAACGGGTGGTAGCCGCCGGGAAGAGATTTGAGGTTAGTCGTCCCGCCCGAATTTCTTCCGTTTGTTGTGGATATGTTTTTTGTTTTTCCTTTATTCTTTTTGGGGGAAAACAGGAAATGAAAAATTCAGTAGGTCTTCAGCCACTAGTGGCATGCTTACGATTTGTCTCCGTAGCCGCTCTCGCACGTATGTTTTGTTTTGATAATATTTTGTTCTTCTTTGATTACTCCGGGTCAAATTCAAAAAATTCAACAAATAAATGTTCTTATGGTTTTATCATTCTAAATCAACGTGCGATTCCTATTGTCTTAGAAAGTGGCAGCTGTAACCTAATTGCGAGTTGGGATCTAACAAATTCAAAGCAAAACAAGGACACATTACCACCAAAATCAACAAGGAGAAAAAAGAAAAACTTAAAGTGGAAACGGCCTAAGGAAGGATTCTATAAACTTAACTTTGACGCCTCACAAAATTCAACAAATAAGTGTTCTTATGGATTTATCATTCGGAACCAACATGCGATTCATATGGCTATATGAAGCGGCAGCTATAATGCTAAATCAGTGTTGGAAGCATAAGCTCTTGTTTTGCGGTTTGGCCTACAAAAGGCTAAGGAGATTGCAATTACATCTATCGAGATTGAACTATTGAAGGGGATAACCTAACGCTCATCAATTCGATTAATCGAATTTGGAAGCCACCGTGGGAACTCGATATGATTACTAACGACATTTCAATTATTATTTCTAGATTCCAAAACTCCACCGCTCAACATATCTTTAGGGAGAAATTAATACGGTTGCGGACAAGATTGCGTTGCACAGACACAATGAAGAGCTGGATGTAGATGCAATCCCAGAAGACGTCCAAGACCTCATCCGAAAGGATGTTTTAGGCCGATCGGTTTGTAGAAACTGATCCTCCTAAGTTGTTTACCGATGTATCAAAAAAAAATTCAAAAAATTTTATAAATTATCAAACTTATAAAAATAATTGAAAATAAAAAAATAATTAAAGAGAGAGGATAAACTTCACCGTAACTAAATCCTATTTATAAGTATTTAAGGATATTTTGGTATCGGATGAAGATTTTATTTAGATTAATATAGATGGAGATAATCTTGGTGGAAGAATATTATTTTTTGGGATTATTTTCACTCATATAAGCTATTTTAATTATATAACTTATAATCTTCATCGAATTCAAAGACTCACCGTGTATAATTCCTCTCATTTAATCTAAATGAATTTCTTCCCATCTAATACCAAACACACCCTAAGTCTTATTAAATATTTGAGTCATATTATTAATTCAGTTAATGAGTCTGTTGATATTGTTTAGTTAGTCTAGTTAGTGGATGTCAATTGTCTTAATTTTAGGATTGATCCTTAAGTATCTCATAGTGAGTTAAGTAGTGTAGCAGTACATAGCAAAATCTATTTAAGCACTATGTTTGAGTCATTTTGGAGGCATCTTGAACATTAATACATCAGAAAACGTGGGCTTGTTCATGTGTCACGGATCGCTATTCCGTGACGATGTCAAGGTCGGCAAGACAAGACAACTTGCCAAGAGACGTCATCATGACATCATTTGACAAGGTCAAGCGACAATGGCATGGGAAGAAAGTCTTGTGAAAGGCTGGACAAAGACCTTGTCAAGATGGCACACCGGGAAGATAAGGAGTATTGCGGAAAGATTTGGGACGATCAAGAAGGATCCGGAACATGACGGAACATTCTGAAAGATGAAGGAATATTCCGGAAGGCGGAGGATTATTCCGAAAGATGGCCGAATCATCCAGAAGGATCTGAGAGGATCGAGAAGAGATCTGGAAGGCACCGGAAGGATCGAGACAAGTCTAGAAATCGGTGGAAGCCTATATACTTGCGTAGAAGACTAGAAGTTGGTGGACGATCCGGATGGAGGTGGATCTCCCTAGAAGAGGGCGGAGACTTCTAGAACTCAAAGAAATCTTGAAGACTTAGCTAGAGTCTAGGAAAAGCTCTAGAGTCGATAGGATAAGATCAATGTAGAAAGGATCCGGAATGGCCTAGGAGAATTAGGTTCTGGAACCTTCTGTGGGAGGTGGTCAAGCCTATAAATAGGGGAGATTACCCCTCATTTCCATCATCCCATAATCCACCACAATCCCCTCCAAAAAACTCTCTTGTAAAGCTCTTATTTGTTTTTTTTTGAGATCTTGTAAAGCTCTTATTTATAAAGTTCTCTTGAGTAATATAAAGGCATGGTTTACCGACAAGTCTCAAAGTTTGCCTAGCCATCTAGGCGAAGAACTCATAGTCAAGGAGCATCGAGGAGTAAGGCTGATCTTAGCTTGTCGGGGGCGACAATATAGCTAAGAGCCCTGCAGTCTGAGTTGGGGATTAACTAGGCACGTGATAAGTGGTACCAGAGCAAAGGTATGACCAATCGTTTCATTTGGGCGTCACGCTCTTACAACCAAGGGAGGCAAAATTGGCAAATAGACAAGGGCACATATCAAGATTAGCTCTCCATGGATCGTCAAGTGTTTGCGAGAAAGGTTGGAAAGTAGGCAGGGACAAATAACACGGTAAGGTCCAAGGATAGACACGATGGCTAGTGGAGGTGTGTCCGGAGTTGGTAACGAGGGCAACCAAGGCAAAAAGGGCAAGAAGACCTTGAGGGAACCGTAGAGGGACGTGGCGACAAGTATGGAAGCCCGCTTAGAGAAGGCATGGTATAAGAATGGTGAGATGGTACGCACCGTTGAAGACATTAATGGCCAGGTGGACGGCCTTCGAGAAGAAGTGAACGGCCTCAAGAACTGATGCGCTCTTCGTCAGTTGAACGCGAGGATCCACCGGTGTTGTTCCTCCGACCACTTCTTTTGTTTATTTTCGATTTATGGGATATGCCAAGCAAGGAATCGTCCAGCCTCGCACCTTGGATCTCCTTGGCTCGAGATCTTCTTTCCTCGGAATCTCACTTCGGAAATTGGATCTCCTTTATCCTCCTAGCCTCGCACCGTAAGGACACCACTCGACCTCTCACCTTGTGGGTTTCGAAACTTTGGCCTCTCACCTTAGTCTCTAGGTTTGTTTTTTTCAAAGTGAAAACACAACTTTTGATTGAACTCAACTCTATATTCTGATTAAAAACGTGTGTAGGAGAAGGCCTTATATGGCTGAAAATTCAGCACCAACTCCCCACAATAATAGCTTACAAGTAGTTCAAGAGTTGGATAATTAAATGAAGGAAAACCTAGGGTCTTTCAACCAACAACTTCAAGCAATAAATGGCCTAAAAACCATACATATGGCCGGCCACATTAGAGCTCCAAGGTTCCAAAAACGTGGCTGAAAGAAACCCAACTAAAGTGGTTTTAATCCATGAAATAAAGTCAAGCATGACCACATAAAATAAAAAAAAGGTTACATCTAAGGTTTAAAGTGATCCGGCATCTTCAATCACCTCAAGTATGTTCACCAAGTGATAGTCATGGACGTCCTCAAATGTCGGAGCTCCGAAAGGGTGGTAGGTCAAAGTGGTTTGACCTAGCATGCGGGCTCTAGCTCGAGTGAGAGGTGGTGTTGATCTTGGTGATGTTACATTGGTCTCGTTGCTTAAGTCCGGCGGGCTCACATCATCCCGTCCTTCTTGGAAAGGATTCGACCCCGAATCCGCCAACTCGTTCTCCGCATCCTCGACCTCATCACCTACATAAAAAGGAGACAAATCAGAAACATTAAACACATTATGGACACCATACTTAGTGGGAAGCTCAATGCGATATGCGTTATCGTTAATCTTCTCGAGGACCCGGAAATGACCATCCGCTCGTGGGTTGAGCTTAGATTGCCGAATAGAATGAAAACGATCCTTCCTTAAATGGACCCACACGAGGTCTCCCTCCATGAAGAGCATTTCCCGGCGCCCTCTATTGGCTTGGTTGACATATTGCTCGGTACGTTTTTCTAATTGGATTCGGACCCGCTCATGCAAACCTTTCACAAACTCAGCTCTAGATTGCCCATCCACATCAACGGTTTGCGGAGCCGGTTGAGGAGTCAAATCCAGCGGAGTAAGAGGATTCTTGCCATAAACAATTTCAAAAGGGGACTTCTTGGTCGCCGAATGAATAGCCCGGTTATATGCAAACTCCACAAAGGGCAAACAATCCTCCCACCTGCACAAGTTAGTATCCATCATAGTACGAAGCAAAGTGCCAAGAGTCCGGTTTACTACCTCAGTTTGTCCATCCGTTTGGGGATGACAAGAAGTAGAAAAACACAACTTCGTCCCCATCTTGGCCCAAAGTGTCTTCCAAAAATAGCTAAGGAACTTAGAGTCTCGGTCCGACACAATTGACCTAGGTATCCCATGCAGCTTAACAATATGCTCAAAGAAAAGGTTAGCCACATTTGACGCATCATCAGATTTACTACAAGCAATAAAATGCGCCATCTTAGAAAACCTATCAACAACCACGAAAATGGAATCATGTCCTCTTCTAGAACGAGGTAATCCTAGGACAAAATCCATGGAAATGTCTTCCCAAGGAGAGCTAGCAATAGGCAAGGGTAAGTATAATCCATGTGGGTTAGCCTTAGACTTAGCCTTACGACAAGGTACACAACTAGCACAACATCTCTCAACATCACTTCTCATCTTAGGCCAATAAAAGTGTTCCCTCAATATGCCTAAAGTCTTCGTAACCCCAAAATGACCCATCAATCCTCCTCCATGAGGCCTCTAAAACAATCAAAGCTCGCAAAGAACAAGTAGGCAAACATAACCTAGAAGCTCTAAACAAATATCCATCATGAATGTAATAACTACTAGCATGAGAGTCACTACTAGAGTGCAAACAAAGCGCAAAAATGTCCCGGAAGTCCACATCAAGAGCATATAAATCACGAATCAGTCCAAAACCCAAAACGCATGCATCTAAGGAAGATAGAAGTGTGTACCTACGAGATAACGCATTAGCTATGATGTTGTCCTTTCCATTCTTGTAGCGCACCACATATGGAAAAGCCTCAATATACTCCACCCATCGTGCATGGCGTTTGTTCAACTTGGCTTGTCCTCTCAAATACTTCAACGACTCGTGATCAGAATGTATAACAAATTCACGAGGTAGAATATAGTGCTCCCAAACCTGGAGGACCCGAACCAATGCATATAACTCCTTGTCGTATGTTGGGTAGTTCAAGGCGGCTCCTCCCAGTTTCTCGCTAAAGTATGCCACGGGGCGTCCCTCCTGCATCAAAACTCCTCCAATCCCGATTCCCGAAGCGTCACACTCTATCTCGAAGGTTTTCGAGAAGTCCGGAAGCACAAGAACGGGGGCATGGGTCAGCCGCTCTCTAAGTATCATAAAGGACTCCTCTTGAGCGGATCCCCACTCAAACCGCACGCCCTTCTTGATCAACTCGGTAAGGGGGGCGGCAATGGTGCTAAAGTCCCGAACGAACCTCCTATAGAACCCGGCAAGTCCAAGGAAACTCTGTATGTGAGGGACCGTTGTCGGACGTGGCCATTCTGATATGGCCTTGGTCTTCTCTTCGTCCACTCGCAAGCCTTCCTTTCCTACCACAAGACCCAAAAAAACCACAGATTCCGAGCAAAAATGGCATTTCTTAAAGTTTACAAACAAATGTTGTTCTTTAAGCACAAGAAATACACTTCTCAAATGTTCAACATGCTCATCCGACGTCCGACTATAAACCAAGATGTCATTAAAATACACCACAACAAATTTTCCTAAGAAATCACGTAGGACATGGTTCATTAGGCGCATAAACGTACTAGGTGCATTTGTTAATCCAAAAGGCATCACAAGCCACTCATATAATCCATACTTAATTTTGAAAGCATTTTTCCATTCATCACCCTTATGCATCCTAATCTGATGATATCCACTTCGAAGGTCTATTTTAGAGAAAAGAGTAGCACCGAAAAGTTCATCTAACATATCATCAAGACGAGGAATAGGATGTCGGTACCTTATAGTTATTTGGTTGATGGCACGACAATCGACGCACATCCTCCAACTCCCATCTTTCTTAGGTACCAATAGCACAGGAACGGCACATGGGCTCAAGCTCTCCCGAATGTATCCCTTACTCAAAAGGTCCTCCACTTGGGCTTGTAGCTCCTTTGTTTCCACCGGGTTTGCTCGATATGCGGGCCGATTTGGAAGGGTTGATCCGGGTATGAAGTCAATCTAATGTTTTATGCCTCGGATAGGGGGTAGTCCCGGGGGAATCTCTTCGGGCATAATCTTCTTTAACTCCTCAAGTAGCCTTGAAATACAAGAAGGCAAAGACAAATCATTAGCTTCCATAGTAGATAAAGCTGTTACACAAACAAGAAGGAAGCAAATATCCCCCTTTGTAGGGCTCGACGGGCATCGTGTAGCCGTGCAGTGAGTAGGGTCTTGGGGTCGGATGCTGTTTCAAGAACCATCTTAGTCTTCCCCTTTGTCCTTGCTGCCTCAACTTTCTCAAACCTCTTCCTTTCTCTACACATGTGGTCTTCCATGATCTCGGATGGGCTGAGGGGCATGAGTTTTACTTTCTTCCCGGCCATGGCAAAGAAGTATATGTTGGTGTAACCATCATGAAACACCCTTCGGTCAAACTTCCATGGTCTCCCAAGTAAGAGATGGCAAGTTGTGATTGGAAGCACGTCACAAACAACGTTGTCTTGGTATGGTCCGATGGCAAAGTGAACAAAACATTGCTCCTTGACTTGAAGGGGAGTGTTGGTGTTCGGCCACTGGAGCAAATAAGGTTGTGAGTGCGCCTTCGTTTTGAGTCCTAGGTGTGCAACGACCTCCTGACTAACAATGTTACAGCAAGACCCACTATCAATAATAACAGTAAACAATTGTCCCGAAATTAAACAACGAGTGTTAAAGAGATTCTCCCTTTGTGAGACATCGGGAACAAGTTCGCTTGCTGGTAGGGCCTTTTTTGTGACAAGGCAGAAATCTCCCACAGGAGCACGAGCTTCTACTTCAACACCGTCTATGATTGGAGCTATTGTTTCATAGTCATCTTCGGATTCATGATTCTCGGTGACCTCTTCCCCAAATGCATTCAATAAAACCTTACGGGGATTAGGGCACTCTGATAGCATGAATTATAGTCTATATTTTGGGGTTTGTTTAGACGTTTTATCTTCAATAATCTGCACGTTTGTATGTATATTATGTGATTATATTATCATTTCATCTACCTTTGCGGGAATCGAGTTCTACACCTAGTTTTGTTGTAATCGTAGGTAAAATGGCACGTTTTGCATAAAAAAGGAGCAAAAGGAGCTATGGAGTCATTGGAGCTACATTCAAGAACATAAGGAACCATCCAGGAAGCATAGCCATGGATTAGAGATTCACTTTGGACCAGATTTGAGAGATTTCACATTCAGTTGTGACTCACCTCGGTTGACCACAGAGTCACCTCGACCGAGGTGATCCAGAGAAGTCGACTCGACCGAGGCGAACACCTGGGACGCGGCGAGAATATTTTATTCTTGGCTAAGATCTTTTATCTTTGGAAAGAGATCTTATATTTTGGGCTTGGCTCCTGGAAGGAAGAAGATATGCTAGATCATATATTTTACATATTTTTATGGGAAGAGATCTTTCTAAGATATCTTATCTTTGGAGAGTAATTTTCCTATAAAAAGGGTCGGATTTCCCACAAATCCGACGCCCGCTATCAGCGCAAGACAGCCGCATACAGTTGGAGATCCCGCTTACACCGAAGGACACGCTGCAGCCATTCTCCAGTTGGGAGATTTGAAGAACCTTTTTGAAGGTTGAAGAAGGAAGATTGTAGCTTTTATAGCTTTTGAAGGGTTTTTGTAAGATCATCTTAGATTCCCTTCCTTGTTGTCTTACCTTGTTGGATTTCTATCCAAGGAACGCTTTGTTGTGATATTTGATTCAGTTATTGAAGTCTTTTCATTAAATTCTTCTTGTTCAAATATTCACTTTCTTCCCATATACTTGATTAATACTTTCATGATGATGAGTGGCTAATCTCTTTGTGTGATTCTAGGGTGATTGGCTGAAGGTTGTGGGAAAAACAATGATAGAATAATCTTAATCACAGTAGGACCCTGAAAGTTCGAGCCTTTAACCTTAACCCTAAGCATCTCGCTCAGTCGATGAACATCTCGGCCGGGGTGGAATTCTTCTGACCGAGGTGACTTATCTGATCCGAAACTGAGAGTTAAGTGTTAGAGTTTGCCAAATCCTATTTTTATTACACCTTTCCTGGTCCAATGCAAGCTTAGGATGAGACTTACCCGGTAATTCCTTTGTTTGTTTACCTAAGATCATAAGTGTAGGTAATAAAGGTTTATCCTTTATTGGGGTTTGAGTGTGCTTTCATCCCATCTTTGTGAGTTAGCCTGAGACTTACCCGGTAAAGGTTGATTGTATTCCCTTAGATGGTGTGTTAGTTTGAGATTATAGTTCTTTATCTTAATTCCTTGAGACTTACCCGGTAATGGGAGTTACGGTTTTGGATTAGTGAGTAGTGAGACTTACCCGGTGATCTATTCCACTTTAGTAACACCTTCCCCATGCAAAAACCTCAGCTTTGTCCGCTTATCTTTAGATCTTGAGTTGGAACCACAACTAGATGCTTTAATCCCTAGAATTGCATATTTCCTTTATTGACTTTTATCATCTTTGATTGTTTTAATTACTTGTGGTTAGTGATTACTTAAGCTCACCGTAATTGGACTTTGTTTCACTAAGTCCCTGTGATCGACCCTTGGAATTCCTTGCTTTTTACTACGATTGACCCGTACACTGCGGGTTCGCATCCTTGTTTTAAGCTTACGTCTAGGGTTATAAATTTAAAGCTTGCACACACCGTTTGGAGCGAACAAGTTTTTGGCGCCGTTGCCGGGGACTTGGTCTAGACCGAGCCGGTTACGGTTTGCTTTTGGGGCACTTGCCCCCGTGTCTACTAACCACTCTACTTGAGTGACTTTTGCAGGTTCTTTCTTAGGTTTATGCGAAGAATCCGCA
Source organism: Fagopyrum esculentum (assembly GCA_033239045.1). NCBI lineage: Eukaryota > Viridiplantae > Streptophyta > Magnoliopsida > Caryophyllales > Polygonaceae > Fagopyrum > Fagopyrum esculentum. The sequence goes on along the minus strand of BSUD01000004.1, from coordinate 41,330,408 downwards.
CTGGGAAGGAAATCGTTCCTTACGATCCCGAACCAGAAAAGACATACAAACGACGCTTAAGAGAAGCGAAGATGGCCAACCAAGACAATCGCGATCTTGAGGCCGAGTTGAAAGAGGCGCTAGAGCAGCTACGCCTCAGCAGGGAAGAGCTAAGGCGAGAAAAGGAAGAAACTCGCACCAGGACTGAAGCAATCGAAGCAGATATGACAGCCATACGAGACCAAATTCTACTTCGACCAAGGGAAGACCCAATTCCCGATGCTGGACCGATGCAGGTCCCAGTTGCTGACCCTCGACCGAGGCAGGTTCCAGTACCTGACGCCCCGGCCGAGGTACTTCCACCTTGGATGCCAGTCCGAGGCGTTCTTCTTGCAGGAATCCCACAAACCCTAGGTCAAAGGATGGACCCCAATCAATAACTGAGGCGTCCAGGAGTTAACCTAGGAGATCCAGCGGACCATGACTACGAACTTCGACCGCAAGTTCTATCTATGATTCGCCAATGCCAATTCGGAGGGCTAGAGATGGAATCACCGCATCAACATCTTCAAAACTATGAGATCTTCATGGAGACCTTGAGACCCTCAAGGATTGAAAATAACAACTACAAGCTAAGACCTTTTTACTTTTCTTTAAAAGATAGAGCTCTTACTTGGTATCAATCTCTTCCTCCAGGAAAAATTAGCACATGGGAGGAGATGACTACGGAATTCTTGACCAAATTCTTTCCCCCCTCAAAGACCGCTGAAATGAGAGGGAAGATCAATGCTTTCATGGCCATAACTACGAGGAGTGGATTGAAAACTGCAGATCCAGTGCCTCGGTCGGTGCCTATACCGACGAAGACCACCTCGGTCCAGGTGCAGTCGAAGAACACTTCGACCGAGATGCCAACCGAGGTGGAGCCACAGAAAGCGGAGGGAAAAACTGAAGTTTATGTTCCACCTCCTGCATACAAACCACCACTTCCATTCCCCCAGTCAAGGGCCAGAGCACATCTAGACAAGCACTTTGGTAAGTTCCTTGACTTGATGAATAAACTGCACATTAACATTCCTTTCCTTGATGCTATTCTAGGGATGCCCGCCTATGGGAAGTTCTTGAAGGAGATCCTATCAAGGAAGAGGAAACTGGAAGATTTTGGTGAAGTTAGGATGACATCTAAATCCTCGGAGCTTGTTCCAATCATGAAGGAGAAGATGCCACCTAAATTGAGAGATCCTGGCTCATTTTGCATTCCCATTCAAGTTGGGGATGTCACTTGTGAAGCCCTTTGTGATCTAGGAGCCAGCGTGAGCATCATTCCGCTGGAGCTATGTGTGAAGATCGGACTTGGAGAGCCCAAGCCAGTCAAGATTCGACTATACATGGCGGATCGCTCCATCACCCATCCCGTGGGAATTTTGGAGGACGTTCCGGTCAAGTTAGGTAACTTCTATTTACCAATAGACTTTGTTGTACTTGACATTCCCGCAGATTATCCTGTTCCTATTATTCTCGGGAGGCCATTTCTAGCAACTTCGGGTTGCAACGTGGATTGCAAGAACGCCAAGTTGAAATTCAACATTGGTGGCGATGAGGTGGAGTTCGCATTACTTGCAGCCATGAATGGGGAGCAGCTGAGCGATGATATCTTCAACATCTACGATGAAGAAGAATCAAGAGAATTGGTGAGCTCTATCCTTATTAACGATCCACTCGAAAGAGTTATTAGTTTCAGTTTAATGGAGGAAGGTATAGATGCTTCTTGTGATGCAGATATACGGAGCTTAAAAGCACTGGAAGAAGACCCAGGAGCTAAAACTGAGAAGCTAATCCAGGAGACGAAGATCTCCAGTTTCGGTTCCAGTTGCAGTACCTCGACCGAGGCACTATCTGGACCGAGCGAGGCGACTGAAGAACGTCTCGGTCAACGCCTCTGCGCCTCGACCGAGGTCGAAGGCGAGACGACTTCAATTGAGACTCCCGAAAGTCCAGTTTCTAGATCTACTCCACTGGAAGGAGGAAGCAAGGATCCCCCTCAGAAAGCGCCCCCAGTTGTGGAGCTTAAACAACTCCCAAATCACTTGAGGTATGTCTTTCTTGGACCGGATTCCACTTATCCCGTTATTGTTAGTGCTTCCCTCTCCGAAACTGAATTGTCTAAACTAATGCATGTCCTGAGAAAGCATCAAAAGGCTTTGGGTTATACTATAAATGATCTTATTGGCATTAAGCCTTCTTTCTGTATGCATAGAATTCTAATGGAGGATGATCATAAGACTTCACGGGAACCCCAAAGACGGTTAAATCCGATCATGAAAGAGGTTGTGAAGAAGGAAATTCTTAAGTTGTTGGATGCAGGTATCATATATCCTATCTCGGACAGCAAATGGGTTAGCCCGGTGCATGTAGTTCCGAAGAAAGGAGGGATGATCGTTGTGACGAATAAGAACAACGAGTTGATCCCAACCAGGACCGTTACGGGCTGGAGGGTTTGCATCGATTATAGGAAGCTGAACACGGCCACACGGAAGGACCATTTTCCACTTCCCTTCATTGATCATATGCTCGAACGGTTGGCCCAGCATTCACACTTTTGCTACTTAGACGGCTATAGTGGATTCTTCCAGATTCCTATCCATCCGGATGATCAGGAGAAGACCACTTTCACTTGTCCATGGGGGACATTTGCTTATAGGAGGATGCCATTTGGATTGTGCAATGCACCCGCTACCTTCCAGCGATGCATGATGGCTATCTTTTCCGAATACATAGAGGAGATCATGGAGGTATTTATGGATGATTTTTCAGTATATGGTTCCTCTTTTGATGATTGCCTATCTAACCTTTCTCTAGTGCTACAAAGATGTGAAGACACTAATCTCGTTTTGAATTGGGAGAAGTGTCATTTTATGGTTAATGAAGGCATTGTGCTAGGACACCTCGTTTCTAATCGAGGCATTGAGGTCGATCGCGCTAAGATCGAGACTATTGAGAAACTCCCTCCCCCTTGTTCTGTTAAAGGTGTGAGGAGTTTTCTCGGGCATGCAGGTTTCTACAAGAGATTCATCAAGGACTTCTCCAAGATTTCTAAACCTCTAACTAACCTCTTGAATAAAGATGTTGTTTTTGAGTTTTCGCAGGAGTGTCTTGATGCTTTTTACAGGATTAAGGAAGCGTTGATCTCCGCTCCCATTATCCAACCTCCGGATTGGACCTTGCCCTTTGAGATCATGTGTGATGCTAGTGATGTAGCCGTAGGAGCGGTGCTTGGACAGAAGAAGGATGGGCGGACCACCGCCATCTACTATGCTAGCAAGACGCTAGATGTAGCACAACGTAACTACGCTACCACCGAGAAGGAGTTATTGGCGGTTGTATATGCTTTCGAGAAGTTTCGTTCCTACTTAGTAGGAGCGAAAGTCATTGTCTACACCGACCATGCAGCCATCCGTTACTTGTTGGCTAAGAAAGATGCCAAGCCACGCCTTATTCGATGGATTCTCTTGCTTCAAGAGTTTGACTTAGAGATCCGCGATAAGAAGGGATCCGAAAATTCTGTTGCGGATCACCTCAGCCGGCTACCTGCATCTTCACACGAGAAGGACGACCCACCCATAGACGATTCATTCCCCGATGAGCATTTACACTTGTTGGAGCGTTTGATAGACTTACTTACTTCACCCCACGATGGAGGTGAAGTATGGGGTGAGGGCACCTCCCATCACGTTTGAGACGCATTATGGTCCAGCTAGCGACCTTAAACCAAGCGCTTCTTGAGAGGCAACCCAAGGTATTGCTTTCTTTTCCCTTTTTCTAGTCTAGCTTAGATAGTTTTGCTTTTGCTTTGCTTTGTTTTGTTTTTGGCGTCCTAGACAGATAACAGGTGACATCTAAGGAAGGAGTACAAACCAGGAGCATAACTGGAAGGACAGAAGATCGAGAATTTGAGAAGACGAAGTTTGACTGAGGCACATCTCGGTTGTTGTCAGAGCACCTCGACCGAGATGATTCTTGAGCAACCGAGGCGACTAGGGTTTCTGAAGAACCACCTCGGTCCGTACCACCTCGGTCCAGTCGAGACCACCTCGACCGAGGTGACAGCAGTTCGAGAAAGGGTATAAAAAGGGGGAAAATTTCTCTTTCCTCTCTTTACCAACCCCCTCGACCGCGGCGCTCTCCTTCACCTCGCCTCTTCGATTCTCGCTCATTTTCGAAGATTTTCGCTTCCAAACTGCGATTAAGGCGTAGAGGATCCCAGTGCATCGTCGATCTGCAAAGAAATCGAACCGAAACGGCCGAACGAGGTAAAACAAACCAAAACCCTAACCTCGCTGATTTCGCTTCGATTTGGGCTTGGATTGCCCTGCATTTGCTGAGAAAAGGATTAAGTACCCCATAGGAACCAGTTGTAGTGATTTTGGAGGAAAAGAACTGGAATTTTTGAAGAAATTAGTACGCAGTTTTCCGCCTCGGTCCAGACGTGCTGTGCCTCGGCCGAGGTGTTCTCGAGTGTTGTCAGACCGACCGAGGTGACCTGATAGTGAAAGATTTGAAAATGAGTTCAGTCAGACGGCTTGCCATTAGGGATAGATCCTCCCCTTCCCCTTCTTCCTCTTCTTCCCGACCCTATCGCCCGGTGATCCACGAGAGACACCGGGTCGATTACGACCGTATTTCCGGCCGTCCAGTGATTGCACCTCGCTTCCTGGACGTGTCAGCCTTTGACTGTCTCCATGTAGATGGAGACCTTAGACGGATGATATCGACAGTAGGGCTAGATCAGTTTACTGAGATCCAAGCCCCTGCCTATTTGGAGCCCACCTTAGAGTTTATTAGCTCCTTCACCTACCTCCCCAGAGAGCGTTCTGTGAAGTACCGGTTGATGAACCGGAACTTCTTAGTGCCATTAGAGTATTGGAGGGACATTTTTTGGTTTTCCTGCCCCGACCGCTGTTGATTTCCCTTCCCGGACTGTAGCTAGGGAGTTTTGGGGACAGATTGCTCACGTGGTTGAGCACGCAGACAGGTGGCGCCCTGGAGACTCCAGGGAGAAGGTTATTTTTCACCTAGCTTTTAGGTTAGCCCACCGCATTTTCAGCGAGACGCTTCTGGCACGTACTGAGACGCCCCAGAAGGTCCGACAGGGGGAGCTGTTCAGCCTATATTGCATGGTGACTGGAGGGATCCCCGACTTTGGCTTGATGTTGGCAGAGGACTTGCACAAGATCAAGGCCAAGGCGAAGGGGGACATCTGCTGCGGAGGACTTGTGACCCACATCGCCAGCTACCAGGATATGGATCTCAGCGCTTGCACTATGGTGGCGGCTGCCAAGCCGCTTGGGCTGCAGGAGATGATCAGTCGGCGGATTTTGGTTCTCCGAGGACTGACTACACCATACGTGGTTATGCCATGGGAGCTGACTGCACCGCAGGGGATCAGGTGGTCAGCACAGTTTACAGTTTATGACCCACATTACTGGCAGACCGCTTGGGCCCCACTGATGGAGGAGGTAGATGATGAGGAGACTGCTGATGACAGAGATGGTGGAGTTCCGATGGATACAGGGACAGATACTGCTGGGACGAGTGCACCAGTTATTGATCTTGATGACGATGATATTGAGCCTGCACCAGCCACATCTCCAGTGAGACCTGCTAGGCGTAGGACACGCCGACACAGAGATCCAGAGGCTCACCGTCGGATCGATGATCTGACGGATCAGATGATTGATTCATATGCCGCCTTATCACTGGATATCCACGAGATGCAGGAGCGACAGCATTACCAGCACATGATGGCCCAAATTCAGTTTGAGCACATCATGGGCTATCCATATGACCCGTCTCAGTATCCATATGTGCCACCACCACCACCACCGGATCATGACTACTGAGAGCTGCAGGATTTTCTTTCTTATTATTATGCAGTTCAGCTTATTGTCCGGTGAGTATTTCATTCCTTAGACTTATTTTGACCCACTGGGACAGTGTGTCCCAAGTATGGGGTGTTTATTGATGTATTTGACACTTATGTGATGTATGACTCTACTTGATCGGATATTTATATTTATGCCTCAGTTTGCTTCTATAAGTTTATCTGAGATTGCATGCATACATACAAGTTATTTGATTGAGAAAAACGTCGAAACTAAACAAAAAAATTGGTTTTTAAAAAAAATTTTGACCTCGACCGGGGCAGTTCTGGCCGAACGAGGTGTTTCACCTCGGTTGACCTAAGAACACCTCGACCGAGGTGGGTTAATTGAGAGTTTTCGAAAACGATTTTTGTGTTTCTTATGTGGATATGATCTCAGTGAAGATCTTGTTTGCTGACTGGTTTTGAAATCTTTATATGCTTGAAAGGTTTTATAATATGTTTAAGTTGCTAAATGCTTTGTTTGAAATTATTGGCATGTTTAATACTTTGTTTTTATCTAAATTATGTTGAATTTGAAGGTTGACACCACATTATGAGTTCTCTCACTTTCTTTCTGGAAAGACCAAGGCAATTCATTCTTCTCTCTTCTTCTTCTTGATCATGCTTAACCCCTCATATACATTTTGCCTCTCTTTACCTATCCGGGAATTTGGAAGCAAGCGAAGTGGTGAAAGCAAGTGAAGTTAAAGTTGAGAAATTGGCTGGAAGTGAAAGTGTTAGAAAGCAATAAATAGGTTTGGGGAAGTCAATCATGATGATGAGTAACTCGGCACCATTCACATAGCCGGGTGTTTGTGTCTTGCCAAAGTCGGATTGAGCGATATTTCTAACGGGTCATGGTATGTGCATCAAGGGTTTGATGCATCTCAAGAAATTGATGATTGCTGATTTCCTAGGCTTCGGTTATTGTGCACCTCTGTCCATGCATCCCAAAAAGTAAAGTAAAAGAAAAAGTGTGAAATAAGCAAAGCTTATTGGTGGAAGATGTTGAAAGTCAAAGTGAAAGAGAAGTATATCCTTTTCCCGGATTCTAGCACCACATTACCTTACATACATCCCTACCCTACACGTTTCTTGACCTTTCTTTTGGGAAGCCCTTGAGACCTCGAGCTTGTTGATTGACTTAGTGGTTTAAACTGGATTATGCATGATTAATTTCGATAATTATGACTTATTATGCATTCTACGATTTTATGCAAAGATGAACAACTTTCTTATATTTATAAAATGTTTTAAGCATGTTTTGATTTTAAATTCCATGAAGTATTCTCTTAGAGTGATCTATGATTGTAGCACACCATAAAAATGTTTTTGAAAGACTTTTTCATTGATCTTTATGACTTATAATTCATCCTATCTTGACTTTTATATGCGAAACTTGCTTGGGGACAAGCAAGGGCGTATGGGGTATTTTGATAGCATGAATTATAGTCTATATTTTGGGGTCTGTTTAGACGTTTTATCTTCAATAATCTGCACGTTTGTATGTATATTATGTGATTATATTACCATTTCATCTACCTTTGCGGGATTCGAGGTCTACACCTAGTTTTGTTGTAATCGTAGGTAAAATGGCACGTTTTGCATAAAAAAGGAGCAAAAGGAGCTATGGAGTCATTGGAGCTATATTCAGGAACATAAGGAACCATCCAGGAAGCATAGCCATGGATTAGAGATTCACTTTGTACCAGATTTGAGAGATTTCACATTCAGTTGTGACTCACCTCGGTTGACCACAGAGTCACCTCGACCGAGGTGATCCAGAGAAGTTGACTCGACCGAGGCGAACACCTGGGACGCGGCGAGAATATTTTATTCTTGGCTGAGATCTTTTATCTTTGGAAAGAGATCTTATATTTTGGGCTTGGCTCCTGGAAGGAAGAAGATATGCTAGATCATATATTTTACCTATTTTTATGGGAAGAGATCTTTCTAAGATATCTTATCTTTGGAGAGTAATTTTCCTATAAAAAGGGTCGGATTTCCCACAAATCCGACGCCCGCTATCAGCGCAAGATAGCCGCATACAGTTGGAGATCCCGCTTACACCGAAGGACACGCTGCAGCCATTCTCCAGTTGGGAGATTTGAAGAACCTTTTTGAAGGTTGAAGAAGGAAGATTGTAGCTTTTATATCTTTTGAAGGGTTTTTGTAAGATCATCTTAGATTCCCTTCCTTGTTGTCTTACCTTGTTGGATTTCTATCCAAGGAACGCTTTGTTGTGATATTTGATTCAGTTATTGAAGTCTTTTCATTAAATTCTTCTTGTTCAAATATTCACTTTCTTCCCATATACTTGATTAATACTTTCATGATGATGAGTGGCTAATCTCTTTGTGTGATTCTAGGGTGATTGGCTGAAGGTTGTGGGAAAAACAATGATAGAATAATCTTAATCACAGTAGGACCCTGAAAGTTCGAGCCTTTAACCTTAACCCTAAGCATCTCGCTCAGTCGATGAACATCTCGGCCGGGGTGGAATTCTTCTGACCGAGGTGACTTATCTGATCCGAAACTGAGAGTTAAGTGTTAGAGTTTGCCAAATCCTATTCTTATTACACCTTTCCTGGTCCAATGCAAGCTTAGGATGAGACTTACCCGGTAATTCCTTTGTTTGTTTACCTAAGATCATAAGTGTAGGTAATAAAGGTTTATCCTTTATTGGGGTTTGAGTGTGCTTTCATCCCATCTTTGTGAGTTAGCCTGAGACTTACCCGGTAAAGGTTGATTGTATTCCCTTAGATGGTGTGTTAGTTTGAGATTATAGTTCTTTATCTTAATTCCTTGAGACTTACCCGGTAATGGGAGTTACGGTTTTGGATTAGTGAGTAGTGAGACTTACCCGGTGATCTATTCCACTTTAGTAACACCTTCCCCATGCAAAAACCTCAGCTTTGTCCGCTTATCTTTAAATCTTGAGTTGGAACCACAACTAGATGCTTTAATCCCTAGAATTGCATATTTCCTTTATTGACTTTTATCATCTTTGATTGTTTTAATTACTTGTGGTTAGTGATTGCTTAAGCTCACCGTAATTGGACTTTGTTTCACTAAGTCCCTGTGATCGACCCTTGGAATTCCTTGCTTTTTACTACGATTGACCCGTACACTGCGGGTTCGCATCCTTGATTTAAGCTTACGTCTAGGGTTATAAATTTAAAGCTTGCACACACCGTTTGGAGCGAACACACTCTCGGGCATAATGACCATGCTCATAACACTTGTAACACTTCACTTCCCTAGTCCGGCTCGTTTCTGGAGTTGGTGGAATACTAGGGTTAGGGGTGGAGGTTGCCTTGGGAACTACTGTTGGAGATAAACCAGTTGTGTGGGTAGGACGATTATTTCGAGAGGGTTCAGTGGATTCATGACTTGTCCCTCGTCTTGTTGATCCGGATGCCTTACGTTTTTGGATGACCTTATAGGCATGTGTAGCATAGTGTAGGGCATCAGTTAGGCTTGTGTGTCGGAGCTGTTCAACTATTTCGGACACATCGGGGTTAAGCCCAGATAGGAACTTGGCTAGGATATAGTCGTCGGGTTGTCGGGTTCCCGATCTCTGAAGGAGAGTTCTCAACTCTTTGTGGTACTCGTCTGGATTTCGGTTACCTTGACGTAGCCTTTCAAGTTTGAGCAACAATTATTGCTTGTAATCCGTAGGTATGAACCGAGCACGCATCCTTCTACGGAGTTCAAACCAGGTGTTGATGTGCGGCTGTTGATGTGCCTCCACATATTCCAATTCTTCCTGCCACCAAGTTAGAGCAAAATCAACAAAATGAATAGTAGCAGCTTCAATCTTTTCATACTCGTTAAAATCATAATAACGGAAGACTTGTTCAGCCTTAGTCTCCCACTCAATGTAGTTCTCCGCTTCTGCAGTTCCGGTGAAGTTTGGAACATCCACTTTTGATCCATGATAACGCCTCCTATTGCGGTGATCACGATTTTCTTCATCGTCCGAGTCATCGTGTCGACTATGGTCCCGGTTTCTGTTCCGGTCTCTATCTTGGCGTCTATCTTGGTTTCTGCTCCCATGGTTATTCACACTCCTACTCCTATCCCGGCCTCTATGTGGTGCCTGGTTACTTTCTCCTTGACTTTGTTCAGGTGGGACGGGAGGTAGTCTCCTTAGACGTTCCGCGAATTGGGCTTCAAGGCGGTCAATACGTGGGTCGGCTTGATTGATCCCATTACCATTGACGGATGCCATCCTGCTGTTAGACTACAAAACAATCAAAGAAACAAACAAAACCAAGTGGCCAAAGGTATAACAAAACCCAAATGTTCAAAGGCAAAACCGAAAGTAATAAAAATGTCGGTTTCGTGACCGAAGCGGTGTCGGATGGCTAAAAAATCCCTTAGGTCACGGCAAAGCGGTGAGTTGGACTCGGAGGCCCGTTTCCCTTCTCGGAAAGGTATAGCAATTGTAATTCTGAGTTCGGACGCATTTTTTCCGCAAAACCGCAAAACCGGCCGTTTTTCACCTTTTCGATATTTTTCGCCTATCACAAAAACAAACTCAAAGGCAAAGGTTAGAGACAAAAACGTTCTCTCTCTCTCCTCTCTCAAGTGTATTTCTCCTCACACTCACTCAAGTGTTTGATAGTGTTTGGATTCACACAACTCCCCTTTTCCTTTGCTTCGAGGCAAAGCTCTCCCTCACCTTTTCCAAAGCCTTAGGCAATGCTCTCCACACGAAGATTTCTCTTGGTAACAAAATTCCGCAATTTTTCAAGGTAGTGCACAAGGTAAACAAGGTTTTTCACGATGCAATATAACTTCAGAAAAACAAACACAAAGGGCAACAAAGCAACAACAAATACGAGCCTTCCGGCGAGTATTTACTTAGTCCCAAACAAGTAGTTAGTCAAAGCAATAACAAGCGTTTTCCCCAAAACGTGCGGGTTATGTTTTTGATTGGCTAGAACACTCAAGAACAACTTGATAACAATTTCAAGGATAACAATTTTCAAGAACAATTTGATTACAATTTTCAAGTACAACTTGATAACAAGATTCAATAACACTCTAGGACAACTTTTCTTTTCTTCTTTTTTTTTTGTTTTCTCTTCTTTTGTTCTCGTTTTTTTTTTCTTTTCTTTTTTTTTTTGACTTTACGGAA
>BSUD01000004.1:41301238-41312760 GCA_033239045.1 Fagopyrum esculentum | reverse complement strand
GGGGTTTGACAAAATTGGATATCGCATCTTTGATATTCCAAAAAACAAAAAATCTTAAAAAAACGGATTTGTTTCAAAAAGAAAAAGTGGATTCATCTCTTGCATTCAAAAGTTTCAAAAAGAAACAATTCCACAAAAACTAAGTTTAAAAGATGTCCGACAAACCGGTCTTTCCGAAAAATCGGATTTTTCAAAAAGGTCAAAAGACCAAAGCAAGTAGTGGTTGCCGTTAAATCAATCCGTCCATTTTCTATCTCTCTATTTGCTTACACGTTCAAATTATCTCTTAATTTTGTGTGCATTTTGGTTCAAATTTGTAGGATTTGCCTTCCTTGCCTACCTGTCACACGACCTTCCCAAAGGTAGAACCCTAACGTACTTGAACTTGGGTAACACTGACTTAACTTGTCACCTTACTCATTTTATTGCTTGCAATTGTGTGTGTTAATTTGGAGTTATGACTAACGTCAAAATGGAAAATTCTCATGAAAGGCAAGAGCTCAATGCCTCCTTATCCGAACAAAATGCCACTCTTAGGCAAGAACTTGAAGCTTTGAGGGCACAAATGCTTGCCCTTACGACCGCCCCATGTCCCACCCACCGAATCCAAATGGAACCTTGGTCGATGCTTCCACATCCGATGTACGTCGTAAAGGCAAATGTATTTTTGGAGCCGAACCATCTAACGATCGACGGCTTGCCTCTGTCGTTGAAAATCAATGCCCATTACAAGATGACGGCTATGAATCCCATAATGAGGGCGACACGCACCTTGATACTTCTCCGAATGATTTGCTCTATCTTAAAAAGGAGAATCGACACAAGCGTTATGAGCACCATCAACGTAGGTATGACACTTCCCCTCCTCCATATAGTGCCCAACATACCAACCATCCCTCCTGGAAAGAGCCCCGATACCGTAATCAACCAAATCATCTCCCTCAACTTCCCGAGAATGATCGGTCCGGACAACGCTGCCAACGGTATAGCCGGCAACCGATATATCATGATTATGACGAGTATGATGAGAGATTTAATTTTGACGAGTTCTACGACGATGATTCGGATTTGGACCGGGTGTCACATGTCCGCCCATGACACCCGCCCGTCCAAGAGCCATTTGAGAACCAAGATCAAGGAGAAGAATGTTTGCCTCCTCCTAACCCACCAAGGCGTTCACAACACAATCATGGGCGCCAATGGCGAACAATGGCTACCGGCGAGCCCATCACGAAGATGCCTACATGGCACCACCCCGACCGGATCCCTACAAAGGTCGTAGGGAAGGTAAGGTTAAGTTTCCTATATTTTATGGTAAATGTGACCCTTGTGCATTTCTTGATTGGGCACAAGATATGAAACGAGCTTTAAAGTATTGCCATTATGAGGAGTACGAGACAATCAAAGTGGCAACCCTTTACTTTGAATGTGATGCTCAATCTTGGTGGAACCGGCACGAGAGCAACCGTGAGAACCGAGGATGGACACCGGTTGGGACATTTGATCAATTGATCTATGTCATGACAAAGAAGTATGTGTCTGACGACTTAAAAAACGACATGCGGTTGCAAATTGCCGAATTCCAACAAAGAAGTCATACTCCGGTGGCTTACTTAGCCAAGATTGAAGACATGAATATGAAGGCCGGCATCTCAGCCTTCGTCGCCGCCCTATGAACCAAATCCATGAGTGGGCTTAATCTGTCAATCCGGAAGCCTCTCGAGATAGTATCATACAAGGACTTGGGAGCATTATGTCATGCAGACATGAAGCTTCACAAGCAATAACTCGAAATGCCTCGGTATTCAAGGTATAATTCTTCCTTTAGTCAATATGCTTATATCACTAATTCCAATTCTCGAGATGTTTCTAGTTCTCAAGATTCCGGCGTCGCTAAAGGATCCCCACGGATGGGTCAACCCACCCGGCAAGCGGCTACCGAGAAGACACCATATTATGACCCCGTTGCCCCAACACAAGCGCCTCTGGGCCGAGCCCAACAAGGATATCAAACGGTGGCCCGTCCAAGAGAACCTAGGTTATAAATGTAGCGGGTTTGGTCACGTCCAACGTGATTGCCCGAACACCAAGTGGGTGATGTTTGTCAACCCATCATATAACGATGCCGAAGATGAAGATAACGACGATTTCATCATGGAAGATGACCAAGTTTCCGATCCATACTATGGCAGGGGCCTTACGACGACCAACTTGCTTGCGGTCCGGCACAACCAGATAATTTTGTTCTTGTCTCTCGTCGTATATTGACTATAAAAGAGCATATCTCTATTGACCAATGCGAGAATCTCTTCCACTCTCGTTGCTTGGTCAATAATTCTAGTCTCTCTCTTATAATCGATAGAGGTTCTTGTTATAATATTGTCAACGAAAAAGTGGTGAAATACTTTAAATTGCCTACAACCCCCACCCACAATCTTATGGACTCCAATGGATATCCAATAAGGCGTGTGACACCGTCAGATAATAAGCGTGGGTGACGCTTTCTATTGACGCCTATGTTGATAAGGTTCTTTGTGATGTTATCAAAACGGACGCCACACATGTATTGTTAGGACGACCATGACAATTCGATTGTCGATCGTTTCATGATGGTTATCTTTTAACCGGTACATGTTCCAATATAATGGAAAAAGGATCACACTATTGCCTATGACTCCGCACGAAATTTTAGTTGACTATGCAGAACGGAAAAGGCAACAAGTCATCGATGAGACCACTAAAGGGCCGGCAACATCGGACCCTCCTCGGATCTCCTCCGATGTTATGGGTGCTCATACTTCCGGGTTCCGTAAGTCCACCCCTAATGTCCATACTATCGATTCGGGAGGTAGTAAGAGTATCGTTCCTACAAATGCACCTTTGCCACCTCCGGCACCTATCATTCAAGGCCAGTGTGAACCACAGATCCTTTAGCTCGGCGACTCGATTTGACAACGGTCATGGAAGACAAGTTCTCTTATTTCTTGCTTGTTCCTTTTTTCTTATCTATTTCTCATAACCCGAGTAACGTGCCACACGAGGTGTCCTTGTTGTTGTCTTAATTTCAAGATATCTTGACCGATGATCTACCACCCGACTTGCCACCAATCCGAGGAATTGAGCACCAAATCGACTTGGTGCCCGACGTGTCTTTGCCCAATCATGCCGCTTATCGTGCAAGTCCAAAAGAGATGAAGGAGCTACAACGCTAAGTGCAAGAGCTCTTAGACTGGGGACATGTTCGTGAGTCCTTCTCACCATGTGTCGTGTCGATCATTCTAGTGCCCAAGAAGAACATATCTTGGTGGATGTGCGTAGATTGTTGAGCCATCAATCAAATAACCGTCAAGTACCGTCATCCAATCCCGCGCCTCGATGACATGTTGGATGAGCTTCATTGTGCCATCATCTTCTCAAAGATCGACCTCCGAAGCGGGTACCACCAAATCCGCATGGCTGAAGGTGACGAATGGAAGATGGCATTCAAGACGAAGCACAACCTCAATGAGTGGATTGTCATGCCATTTGGCCTCTCCAACGCACCGTCCACGTTCATGCGACTCATGAGTCATGTCTTGCGCCGATTTTTGGGTATTTTCGTAGTAGTTTATTTCAATGATATTCTAGTTTTTAGCAAGCCTTTGGATGAACACATCGGACACCTTTTCCAAGTGCTCGAGTGCCTTAGACAAGAACAATTGTATGTAAATTTTGAGAAATGTGTCTTTTGCTCGGACACCACCGTTTTTCTTGGCTATGTCGTGTCTAAGGATGGACTACGAGTGGACGAATCAAATGTTCCCGCCATTCGGGAGTGGTCTACTCCTACTACGATCACCATGGTTCGAGCCTTTCTCGGCTTAGCGGGCTTCTATCAACGCTTTGTCGAGCACTTTAGCTCGATAGCGGCACCGTTACATAAGCTTACTAATAAATGTGTCACGTTTGAGTGGTGTGACACCCATGCTTGAGTGTTTGATTCGCTCAAAGACTGTCTTTGTAATGCTCCACTACTCCAACTTCCAAACTTTTCTAAAACCTTCAAGGTGGAGTGTGATGCATCTAATGTAGGCATTGGGGGTTCTCCTACAAGAGAATCGGCCCATTGCTTACTTTAGCGAAAAACTTTCCGGTCCTTCACTCAACTATTCAACCTATGACAAGGAACTTTATGCTTTAGTTCGTTGTCTAAAAACGTGGCAACATTACTTATGACCGAAGGAGTTCATGATTCATTCGGATTATGCGGCTCTTTCATATCTCAAGGGTCAACCAACGCTAAGTCAGCGCCATGCAAGTTGGGTAGAGTTTCTTGAAACCTTTCCTTATGTCATTCGGCATAAGAAAGGCAAAGAAAATGTGGTAGCCGATGCCCTTTCTCGACGGTATATCCTTCTTGTGTATATGGACGCCAAAATCCATGGCTTTGCTCTTATCAAAGAGTTATATTCCACGGATCTTAACTTCAAGGATATATTCGCTCAATGCCTTGACCTCCGAGAGCATGAGTCTTTCTTCATTAATTATGACTACTTATTCCGTGCGGGCAAGCTTTGAATCCCACGCTCGTCTATCCGCCATTTGTTAATAAAGGAGGCTCATGAGGGTCGTGGTCACTTTGGTGCTACCAAGACTCTAACCGCTCTACAAGCGCACTTCTTTTGGTCCTGAATGTGCAAGCATGTGACACGGTTTTGCACAAGTTGCATCACATTTCACCATGCAATATCACGCCAAGGTCTGGATGGATTGTATTCTCCTTTGCCTATATCAATGGGACTTTGAGAGGATCTTTCTATGGAATTTGTAGTTGGCCTACCCATGTCTACACGAGGCAAAGACTCCATTTTCGTGGCAGTCGACCGTTTTCCGAAGATGGCCCATTTTATCGCATGTAAGAGCACACAAATGCTAACGAAGTCGCTACACTTTTCTTTGACAACGTTGTTCCCTTACATGGGATACCACGTTCCATCCTTAGTGATCGGGACGTAAAGTTTGTGAGTCATTTTTGGAGAACGTTATGACGAAAACTTGGAACCAACTTGTTCTTTTCAAGTAGCGTTCACCCCATACCGATGGTCAAACGGAGGTGACCAATCGGACTCTTGTTCTACTTAGAGCGACCCTTAGGAATAACCCACGTAGGTGAGAAGACTTACTTTCTATTGTGGAGTTTTCTTATAACAGGTCTAGGCACTCCGCAACGAAGCTCTCATCATTTCAAGTTGTCTACGACCTTAATCCACACACACCGATGAATTTCACTCCGCGCCCGCTCAAAGACGGAGAACACATCACCGCCGCAAATTGTGTCGCTCACATCATCGATTTCATGAGCGAACTAGGACATAACTCCAATGGCGTGCCGGTCAACTTGCCTCACAACGCAACAAAGGCTGCCGCGACATCTCTTTCGAACCTGGTGATCTTGTTTGGCTCCACTTAAGGAAGGAACGTTTTCCATCTTGCCTCAAGGGCATGCTCTCGGATCGAGGTGATGGACCATTACCATCCTATCCCGCCATGGCCTAAATGTATACAAGTGGGAGCTTACGAACACCTATGTCGTGCACCCGACGTTCAATGTCAAGGACCTTGCACCTTATGTTGAGTCCTTATTTGACGAAGGTGAAACGGGGATGTTTCACATCCAAGATGGGGGGGGGGTGGAATGATGCGCGCTTGACCACCATGTCCCAAGATAAGAAAGACGAGGCTTTACGGGTTCGCTCCGATGGACCGCTCACTCGTTCATGTGCTAAGGCCATCGCCCAAGCTACCGGCTCCATCATTGCCCTCATTGTTGCTTGTCACGGGCCCGTTAGTAGCATATCATATCTCTACTACACCATGGCATGAGTCATGCCAAGTCGGCAATGTTCCGACGCATTTTCCGTATTTAGCGTTTTTGTAATAATAAGTCTTTTTTATTTCCTGAATATTAATTCCAGAACTTAATTTCCGAATTTAAGATTCGACTTTTGGTTTTGAAATTTAATTCGGAAAGTTAAGTCCGAACTTAAATTCCAAACCTTTCACATTTTTTAGATTCATTTTCGGAACTTTAATTCCGACTTTATTTCCGTCATTTATTTTACAACTCTCGGTTTGGCCACATCCACTATATAAATGGATGCTTGACTCATTTGTAAAGCATGTTCAATTTGATTAAGTATTTGAAGAGTATTTTCCTCCTACTTACTTGAGCATCAATTCCTCCTCCATCCTCTCAAATTTCTTCTTTTGGATCCTCAATCCAAACTCATCCACATTCGAGGATTCATCATGAATCAACTCAACCCATGTTTCTCTTGAATGGACAAGGAATAAACCTTGTTAAGAATCGGTAATGGATTTGTGGCGATAATTTTTAGATCGAAGTGTCGAGTATACTTCCTCGTCAAGCCCCATTAAGAAATGATGAACTTTCTCATTTTCCTTAATAGTAGCAGTTTTGCCACAAACACATGAGCATGTGCATGCTTGGCCAGCAAAGTGAGAGTCTAAGTCTTCCCACAATGTTTGAAGACGACCAAAGTAAATAACAACTAAGTCTCCATCTTGTGTACATTGAGCCAAATCATACCGTATTTGGAGTAGGCGCGGACCATTGCCCACAAAGAAGCGTTGAAATATACCATTCCAAAGTTCAGGAACGTAGATCTGATTGGAATGAATGAGCGAAGTTTTGAATCAATTGAGTTACGAACCCAACTATTGAGCATAGAGTTTACACTCTTTCAATATTTTGATTCAATGGAACCAACCACATGTTGTTTGATGGATCTGTCAAGAAACCCTTCTTTTCTTTTAGCATAAAACAAATTAAGGATAACTATTTTCCATTCAGAGAGGTTGTCACCATTTAGGATCAATGGGAAAATAGTGAGACGTGAATTATCCGAAGGGTGAAGGTAGTAGTCAGATGCAATCGTAAGTGCATCATTAGCCATGACCGAAGGGAAAAAAATTGAAGATAGGTTTGCACGTGTTTGAGGTTAGACGTGAAAGAAGTGAATTAGATTTGGATCGAAGTGTGTCTGATACCATGCAGAATAGGTAGAGATACATTCCTTGCTTTATTCATTGATCAATTATATACAAAGGATAAGAATCTTCAACAAGAAAGATATAATGCTAAATATAAGGATATACAAAGTATATGAGTCTTAGATATAGAGAGATTATATACGGTACTATATTCTATTCTAATATATCCAACACTTAACCTTTATAATTTATCAAATGTCTTTATTTTATAATTAGATAAAAATAGGATATAGTTACTGAACAACCAATTGCTTCATATAAAATTTGTTACTATATATGGATTGATTGAGGCACATAGTGATCTTGTGGTAACGCCTAACGGATTAATCTCGACCGTTGGTTCACTTGATCAAATGAACTACTTTCATCCACGTCATTTAATGTTTTAAGAGAGGTGCGGTGACTATTTGTAAATTTTAAAAGGTACGAGGACAATTTTGTCCTTTTAAAAATCTATTTTGTAAAAAAGGGAACGTGATGACATTTTTGTAATTTTCATGAAAAAATTGTAACAGTTAATACCCATTTCATAATTTTAGTACATTTCGTTCAAAAATATAAACTATATGTTATGATACTTTTTGTAGTTAGTTCACGTATTATTTTGTTAAATTGGTAGTTATGTTTTTATGCATTGTTACTTGTACATGCTTAAACTAGTAAAACACAATATTCTAACTGAAAAATAAAAACACCAAAAAACCTTCACAAGTACGCGCCTCACGTGCCCCTCACCTTCATCAACATAAGCCAAAGTAAGGAAAACCCCCAATGTAAAATCTCTACAATCCCCAATAATGTGCAGCCACATTCGATCGACAATCATGGAAGACTTGTTAGCGACAATATCGCCACAAAAATCCAGTCTAGTTCATCTATTGTCTTCAAATCGACATCAAGAGGGCATAAAAATCGACACAGTAAGGAGCGGGAGAGAGGATTAGAACAACGTAGGGTTTCTTTCCCCAAAATGGCTAAACATCCGCTGAAAAAGGTGGGAGCTACTGAGGGCAAGATTATGTGCTCACAAATCCCCTTTCTGATGGTGATCCCGGTTAGCGATTTCTTCTAGTACAAATCAGGGAGACGTTACAGAGGGTGGGCGATTCCCCACCTATACGCTTCTTTTCCTCCTGATTCGCTCAAGATTCTGGAACATGGTTCTTGTGGGTGGCTATGTGTGGAACAACAGAATGATTTGTGTGTTAATCTGAATCGGAGATCCGAGCTGAACAAAAATAGAACCAAAATCAACAGAAAGCACGTGACAAAATCAGAAACCATAGAGAACCCCTCCAATTTCAGGTGTTTCCTTACCTTTGCTAGCTTTTTCCTTTTCTTTTTCTTGGATTGGATTTCTGATTGCTGTTGCAAATCAATGAGTGCGCATGCCTTCAATCTTTTTTCAGAGTTTATGAAACTATATGATATCTGTATGAATAAACCTATGAAATCTAAGACTGGTAAGAGCAAAACCACGCTGAACTTTCCCAATTTCATGAAGATGAATTATCTCCTATATAAACCGAATAAGTATCCCACATCAAAAACACAACACAAGCATATCTTGATTGCTAAGTATATTGAGAGAGTAAGGATGAATGAAATCAATCCCTCCTACAAAGAAAAAGTTTGTGAAATTCCCCGAAAAAATGCTAGAGAAACCTAGAACTCCAACACTCAGGACAAGTCTTCTGCCTCTGCTGATCCCAAAGGTGATGAACAAGGTGCTGAAAAGGCCAAAACCAGGAGAGGCAAAGAGGTGTTGAATGATGATGCGAAGCTTGAAGAATACTTGAACCTTCTATCAAAGGTTAAATCGGATTTTACTAAAATAAGAGAGTCCTCTCTTATGGGCAGAATCTTCGGGAATCCTATGGAATTTAGCAAGGTAAGAACTAAAATCCTTTCTGAGTGGAGGAACATCAAAGGGGAAGTCCACATTGTGCCTAAACTTAACCACTGGTTTGAAATTATCTTCTTCAACCCTAATGACAAAATTATGATCTGGGATAAGAGACCCTACCACATCTTCGGCCACATCCTTATGCTTAGGCCTTGGATACCCAACTTTTTATGTGTTCACTGAGAACATTAAAGTTGTTGATGTCTGGGTGAGAATCCCCATGATCCCACCTGATACATCAATAGAGAAGCCTTAAGAGCCATTATTGAGGTTAACAATGTTGGTCACTTCATTAGACTGGACCCTTTCTCTGGGAAAGGTATGGGAGTAAACTATGCGAGAATCTGCATTAACTTTGATCTGGAGCTTTACCCTGACATTGAGGTCCCTATTCCTGATGAGAATGGCCAAACCAAATTGTTCAAAATTTGGTTTGAGGATTTCTCTAAAGGATGCGGCTTCTGTGCCAAAAAAGACCATGGTTTCGAACTCTGTTCTATGAGAATGAATAGGACAAAAAAGATCAACTTCTCTTTTAAGAATGGAAAGAAGTGGGAGGCTGAATCGAGCAAGAAAGGGACTGATGAGAAGAAGGACCCGAAATGGACCCCTGTCATGAATCACAAAAAGAAAAAAAGAACCCCAGTGGTGTACGTCAGTGGTGTGAAGCCCTATCTGTCGGGAACTAGTGGGGTCACAGTGTCCTTCAATCACCTCTCCTCCCAAAGTTCCAAGAGTAGTTCCATGGGCCCTAATGAGGAGAAGGAACACAAGGTAAATCGTGATCCCAATGAGGAAAAAGCTGAGGGACAAGCCCCTAATGATGAGAAAGTTCAGATGTTTGGGCAAGAGTTTGTGCAACCCACCTTCCTTGAGAAAGTTGCTGATAATACCCTTCCTGAAGATGAGATCTTTGCCATAAGTATGATCAATGAGTTTGAAGATGTTAGAATAAATGTCTGCATGAACAAAATCTTAGGCTTAAGTCAATCTTCATGGTTGATTGTTTGCCTGACTAGAACCTATTGTATGATTGTTGATGTTGGGGCTTCACATGGCTCCCCTTGCTATGGTAAAAGTTTATTTTCTTTGTTATTTGACTGCCTTCCCTGCATGAATATTTCTCTTCATCTGAGTTGCCTTGTTTTTCCACCACTCTGTTCTTGTCCGTGTGTATGCTCGTTTTGCAAGGGAAACTGGATTAATGGAGATGGGATTTCCATGAAAAACAAAGACCAAGAATTACAGGAGGAAGAAGAGAACGCAATTAGTGAAACTACTAGAAAATGAACTCATATGAACAGGCTTCCAAGCCTAGACAAATGCTCATTTTACGGACTAAGTCCAATCTCTCCTTTGATTTTTATTTTTTTATTTTTTTAGAAGAACCCAACGAATAACCCAACTCATGAAGCACACTGCAGGGTGCCTTAAAGGTTGGCTGTCCGGTAATTCCCTCAACAAAGAACCAGGATGGCGACACAAGGAAATATTAAAAGAAGGAAAAAAAGAAGCACGGCAAAAGAACCCATCAGAGTAACAAAAGACGACGTCAAGATGCAAGAACTTGACCTTATAGAATGAAAATATTTTTATATGGTTTAGGCAGTAATGGCATGCTTTTCTCTCTTTTTGATGTACGACTGAATTTTCTCCCTGTTTTCATTAAGCTCAACTTTTATCCTAGTTTGTCTATTGGTTCTTTGAGCTCGCACGCTACTGACCCCATTAGCTATTTTGATATCGATCGATTCACGGAAAAATATAGCCTCCATAAGTTCATACTTACACCCCTCGAAACTGGGGAATTGTGGTACCAACGAGAAATATGGACTCAGTACAAAGCTAAGTCGAATGTTGATGATATGGAAAAGCCTACGAACATGACTATGGAGGGGCACTTCCATTATCGAATATAAGATTACTCGAATATAACATCCAAGTACAGATTGTATAAATGTATTTGTGAAGAATGGAATTATAACAACGAAATTAAGCCCAAGTCTCCACGGCAAATTATCAAGCGAAATAGAAGGGAAATAAATATAGGGCTTCTCCACCCTAAACCCAACTATAAGTATTAAATGAAATTTGCATTCTGGAATTGTCGTGGTATGAGAAAAAAGAATTTTTGGGCTGATTTGAACATGACTTGTAAGAATGACCATATTAACATGATCATTCTTGCGGAACTGAAAATTAGCATTGAACCAGAAGAGGTTTGTTGGAGAAGAGCGGGGTTTGATAACCTTTGTTTCGTTCCTGCTGACGGCCTTTCTGGGGGACTTTGCCTCCTATGGAAAAGCTATCAACTAATAGATGAAAAAATTGAGGTAATAACCAAAGAGAAAAGATTTGTATATGTGGTGCATTCCAACCTTTCCACGAATGTGAAAATATGTATCACATTTATATATGCTCCACCTAATGAGCCCTAGAAGGATGAATTTTGGAATAAGTTGGAGAACCATATTAACTCGAACACATTCCCTACAATTGTCATTTGTGGATTTCAATGACTTGCTAAAGGTGTCGGATAAAATGGGGGGGGGGGGGGGGGGGG
>BSUD01000004.1:41226401-41301228 GCA_033239045.1 Fagopyrum esculentum | reverse complement strand
GGGGGGGGGGGGGGGGGGTGCGCCAGTCATTTTAAGTAAGCTTTAAAGATTATATTTGTTCTCACAAAACTGCAATATGATGGACCTTGCAACTAAGGGAAACGAATTTACTTGGAGAAAACGTAAAGAAGGTGAGAATAATATCCTGGAAAAACTAGATAGAGCAATGGAACATCCGGACATACTACAAGCCTACCCACAAATTTTTACATGGAATCACGCATTTACCACTTCGGATCACTGCCGTATTTCTGTAGAATTAAAGAACCCTAAGAACAGATTAAAGAAGAAGCCTTTCCGCTTTGAAATGATGTGGACGCAGAGGAAGGACTGCGAGAATCTGATCAAACAAACATGGAGCACCCAATTTCATGGAAGTCACGTGATCAACTTAGTTAGGAAAATTAAGCTGGTAAAAGCCAAACTGAAAATCTGGAGTAGAGAGAAATTCGGAAACATAAACAGACAAATTAGGGAGGTTGACATAAACATTGAAAATCTGCAGATCCAATTGTATAAGAATTTTTCGATACAAATCAACGATAAACTCGGTAGACTTGACAGGAAAAGATAATGTCTAATCGATTGCCAACAAAAATATTGGATGCATCGAGCCAAATCTAGCGCAATGAAATTAGGCGACCACAATACAAAGTTCCACCATCGGAAAGCAATAGGGAGAAGAAATCACAAAAACATTTCTGCAATTGTTAAGAATAATGGGACTGTCCTAGTCTCCGAAGAAGATATGGAAAACGAGTTCATTTCAAATTACGAGACTAGATTCAAAGCCACAACCATCAATACGGCAGAAATCCATGAACAACTAGAGAACATTCACCATGAAGTCGCGGACGTGGAGAATAATAAACTAACTAGCCCCTTTACCAATGCGGAAATAAAAAATGCAGTGTCAGAAATTGGATGTGACAAATCCCCAGGACCAGATGGGATACCAGCTGGCTTTTTCCAAAAGTATTGGCATATTGTGGGGCCCACTGTTACTCGAGCAGTCAAAAGTTTTTACTATTCTGGGAAAATTCTCAAACAAATCAATCACACATTCATTGCCCTAATCCCGAAAACTGATAACCCTTCTGCAACATCACTCTATAGACCAATTAGCTTATGTTCTACAATTTACAAAATTATCACAAAAATATTGACGAACAGATTAAGAGAAGTTATCCCAAAACTAATACATCCCCTACAAGGGGCTTTTACCAAAAACATATCAATTCATGATAGCATTCTGATAGCCCACGGAATTTTTCACGGATTTAGATCGAAAAAAGGAAAAGAAGGATATGTGGCAATTAAACTTGATATGGAAAAAGCTTATGATAGAGTGGAATGGTCCTTTATTTTGTATGTCCTGGGAAAATTTGGCTTCTCAGACAAATTTTCGAGTTGGATCAATGAATGCATTTCTACAACCTCCTTCTCAATTATGATTAATGACAAACCGACCAAGATCTTCTACCCACAACGGGGATTTCGCCAAGGGGACCCACTTTCTCCTCTTCTCTTCAATCTTATTGCGGAGGTTCTGGCAAGAAATGTCCAAAAAGCTAGCTATGAAAACAGGAAGAGTATCGGTTTTCCTATTACGAGGGCAGGAACTAATATCCCGTTCCTTGCCTTTGAGGATGACATAATCATCTTTGCTAAAGCCAATAACACAACTTGCAATAAGACCCTGGAAATCATAGCCAAATATTGCCAAGTCTCTGGTCAAAAAGTTAATTACCATAAATCGGCACTTCAAACGTCGCAAAACGTCGATAATAATACCAAAAGAACAATCCAACAAAGCACAAATATTCCGCTAAGCACATGCCTAGAAAAATATCTAGGTTGTCCCATTATTAATGGACGTGTGAGTAAATCGATGTTTGAGGATGTTATTAATAAATCTAAACAACAATTGTCCAGATGAAAGGCATCAACTCTCTCCCAAGAAGGAAGAACTATCCTTATTAAAGCACATCTGAATGCCAAACCCAGTTTTTTCATGCAGAGCTTTATGCTACAAGCAACAATACATAAAGAACTAGACCGAATAAATAGACAATTCTTTTGGAACAAGGATGCTAACTATCATCCACTTATTAGTTGGGATAAAATCTGCAAACCAAAAGAATTCGGTGGAGTTGGAATAAGGAAAACTGAGGACATGAATAAAGCACTTCAAATGAAACTACTTTGGAAAATTATGGTTGAACCTGATAATATTTGGGTCAGAGTAATAGAGGAAAAATACCTTAAGGGTAAGCGACTATGGCATTACACGACTGGAAAAAATACCTCGTGGCAATGGAAGAAACTTATGAACCTTCGATCTGAATTTGAAGAAGGACTAAAATGGAATGTAGGTGATGAAAAACAATCAGAATCTTGAAAGATATATGGATTGGGGACCACACACTGGAAAAAAGTGCTAAAAACAAGGAACTCATCATCGACAGAGATGAAACTGACAACAACCTCATTAAGAATGACGCATGGTACCAAGGAATGATTGATAATCTTATTGTACATCTAACAACAAAGGGCGTAGGTGAAAGAATTCTTAATCTCCCGTTACCTTCCTACCAGATCCGTGATAGGGTCTATTGGGCTCCTAGTAAAGATGGATGGTTCACCACTAGAGATGCAATGCATCTTATACGTAAAACAAACAATATGGATTCATATGCCAATAAGTGGATCTTGGATTTGAACATCATGCCGAAGATTAAGAACTTTGCATGGAAACTCTCGCTAGACAGATTACCAACCAAGGAAAATCTGGAAAAACAAAGAGTACGAGTTCCTATGAGCTGTGTCCTTTGTCAACACCCATATGAAACTGCTGAACACATTTTTTTGAGTTGCCCGTATACTATGCATAATATAAATAACGTTAAGTTACAAAACGACATACAAGACCTGAGTGTAACTCACAAGAAAGTTTCAGAAACTCTCTACCATATTAGAGCAAAGCTTGATGACGGCACCATTATTAAACTTCTACTCACCTGGTGGAATATCTGGCATATGAGAAATAAGATCATCTTCGAGAACAATACAGCTACGAACATCTCACATGTTGTAGATAATCAAGTTAGGGAATGGAATGACCAAAATGCAAGAGCTAAAAACAAGAACACTAACCCCGGACAAAAAAGAAAAACTGAAAAACTTAGTTGGACACCACCAAAGGAAGGAATAACCAAAATTAACTTTGATGAATCCAGGAGAAATGACGGGAACTGCGCTTATGGGTACATACTAAGGAACCATAACGTGGAAGACTGGAAGCTATAGCCTTTGGCTAGGGAAAATGTGGAAAAACGTCGATATTAGGATCAGAAGCCTACGCACTAAAACTTGGCCTATTAAAAGCAATAGATCTGAGGATAAATAATATTGAGATTGAAGGTGACAACCTGACGATTATCAACGCAATTAAAAAAATCTGGAAACCTCCTTGGAAAATGGACATTGTCATCACCGACATCACAATGTTATTAATGAAGTTTGCTAGTGTTCAGGTTAATCACATTTTCAGGGAAATCAATGGCGTTGCTGACTGCCTTGCAACAAGTGGCCATGATATTCCTGCTGACGGCTCGGAGATCCCAAATGAAGTCAAGTCTTTCGTCCGAAAGGACGCCATAGGATGGTTAACAAATCGAGGATGGCCATGCCTAATTCTTTTACCTTCTTTTCAAAAAAAAAACTAATAAAACACAATGTTTGAACTATCAACACACAATATTCAAATTAATGATACCCAAATTTTGAACTAATATTATAAAAGTTCATAAATTTAGTTCAATTCGTTCAAAAATATACATTGACATTTATGATATTTCTATAATTAGTTCACATGTTATTTTTGTAAACTTTATAGTTATGTTTTTATTCATTTTGTTACTTGTACATGTTTGAAATAATAAAACACAATGTTTGAACTAACAATACAAAATATTCAAATTAATGATATCCAACTTTTGAACTAATATTTTTATAGTTATGATTACTAAAATCGAGTATTCCATTACTTCAGACATTTTATATTATTAGCTCATGCATTATTTTGAACATATGAACAAATTAAAAAAAAAATGAATTATTAGTAAAATATAATATGAACTAACTGAACAAATAACTTGAGCGAATACTACAAAAATATGAATCATTCGAACAAATATTTGAACTAAGAGAAGAAAGGGGAAAAACCGTAATAAAAAGTTCAAAATTTTTATACTATTATTTCAAAAATGTTTGAACGAAAATGTATACAAATTTTGAACGAAAAAGTGTTAAAAATAAGAACTACTAGAACAAATAATTTGAATTAATTGAACAAAAATATGAACCATTAACAAAAAAATTTGAACTAACAAAACAAAATAGATTATCACTATAATTTTTAAAAATCATAAAATTGCCACCACGAATGCTTTTAAAACAAATTTTCATAATGACAAAAATGCCGTATGAACTTCATATAATTATAAAAATGTCACCATGTCGTTCAGAAAATCATCAATGGTGAAAAATGCTCCGTAACTTAGTACAATTTCTTTACTCAGTACCTGAAAGAATTTCTTATATAAATAATATATTAAAATTGTTAAATATAGATATTTTCTATAAGTTCTAATTTTAATCTATTTTTAAATTAATTATTAAATAACATACGTATATAGGACGGTTGTTACACTAATATTTAATATAAGCGAGTTTAGATGCCAAATACCATTTACTATCTTTTAAAACCAAAAAAAAGAAAGAAGAAGAAGTAATCTTTGATTTTTATAAACGAGTGAAAATTATGAAACTTATAAATCTACAGCTTCCACATATAGTTATCTAACCAGATGGGCCATGTTCGGGATCACTGCTAATAATATATCCTACCCCGGTATGACTAAAACAGAGAAAACTTAGATATAATTAGCAAGATAATGTTTTGGTCAAAGACTCAAAAGTCAGAATTCGTACATTATTGTTTTTTTCAAAAAAAGTTTTTAAAGATGGTTATAAAATGAAGGAAAGAGGGTCAATGTATTGAAAGCAGACGGGTTGAAATCCATTGTTCCCATTTGGGCGGCTAGCTTTTGCTAACACCGCTTCTCAGTCAAATGGCGAGCGCCCCAATTGTCGTTTCTTCCTCAATTTTCCAAACCTAATATTCAAAAACAAAAAGCAAAACCAGTTTTAGCAAAAATGAGTTGAAATACTTGAATTGTGACATGGCTTGAAATCTGTGTTCATTTAATAATTGTTAGTCTTTTGTTTTTGGCGCCCACGAGACGGTGCCGTGCTGGTGGATCTTTGCTCTTCAGTTGCCATTTTCAATGTACCCTTGTTGATTTCAAGATCAAATCCTGCTACCTTTCCTCCATACTCAACTGCTTTCTTCAGATAAGGTATTTTCTCGCCTTTTGTTGATTCATGTATCTGCGTTTTGCTTTTTTCTTGATTGCTTTTCAATCAAATCATGTCTTCGGTTTTAAAGTAGGGTTTGATTCTGTGACTCCTAACTAACTTATAATCCATCCTTCAAATTCACGTGATGACTCTTTGTTTATGTGGCTGTGAATATTTCTTTCATGGTTAATTCATGTAGGTTTGCTACGGAGCTGCTGCGAGCAAAGCTTGTATGCATCGGTTTTGATGATGCAAACCCAAGGGGTTATATATTGATAATTAAGAGTTTAAACAGTTCCAAGTGATACTGGTATAATGGGGGCTCTTTGCTCAAAGAATTTTGATGGCGATGATGATAACGAAATTGGCAATCCTCATGCTGCAACTGGGAGCTTGCACAGCTCTGAGGATAAAGAGAGTGTTTTAGCTGCAACTCCAATGCGACGCAGCACAAAGAAGCAGTCCAAAGATCATCTGGATGTCTCTACCGCTCAGATCCATAGGAAGGGAAGTCAAAACGACTCGGATTATTTATATGATGGCATTCCCCGTGTTCCTGCAGCTTTATCACAAAAATCTAGATCGATGAAGTCTACTCAAGCAGCTGTTGGAAAGGTCAGGTGCAACTTTTAATCTTAATTGCCAAGTGCTTGATTTCTGATATTATCTGTAGGTCCTGGTTTACAGAAGCTATTGCTGAGTAAACGATCATCTGCAAAGATGAGATGCATATATCATTTGGATGCCTTTAGCTCTATTACAATATGAAATGTTTAAAGAAGCTATTGCTGTTCATATGTTTGTGAAAATTTCGGAGGGAAGTTATGATGAGAGTGAGTAATGGATCTAGGATTAATGCTAAGGATTAGGTATGTTAAACTAGCATCAAGCATTTGAGTTTTTTGTACATGTGGATCAGTGGATGGTGAGGTGTGATTTATGAAGTACAATTTTTTTTTTTTAGTTTGGTCTGATGACATTAGCAGTTCTATAAAGATAAGATGCGTATGTAAATTGGATGGCTTTAGCTCCACCTATTGCTTTTCATATTTGTGAAAATTGTTGAAAAAGGAATCAAATGATCAGACTGCATAATGTAGATCAGAACTAAATTTAAGTGTTAAATAGACATTTACTACAGGGGCTTTTGCACATGTGGATGTATACAAGGTGTGATTTTATGTAGTATACGTGTATAATGAGAGAGTAGAGTTAAGATGAGAACTGTTCAAATTTCTTCAAAAAGTGGTTCAAATTGTGAACCGTTTTATACACAATTGTGAACCAATTTTTGAGTTGATGCACAATTTACACAAAAAATCGTGCAAAAAAATTGTACACCACCTTAAAGCTAGTTCACACTTGCATACAAAATTGGTTCACATAGTAGCCGGTTTATGAAGAATTGTGAACCGTTCTTAGTTCTGATGGAACGCCCTTTCTCACGTGAACTTGACTCTATATATCCTTTATCCGGTTTGATACATTTACCAATTCTTGAAAATTTCTGTTTGCAGGTTTCGGAAGTTGGTTTGCTTTTAGGAAAAGCAGGCAATGTGGGTTTTGGAAAGGCAGTGGAGGTGTTGGATGTGCTTGGTAGTAGCATGACAGACCTGAGCTCAAGGAGTGGATTTGTGTCCGGGACAGTTACTAGAGGAACAAAAGTTTCTATTTTGGCATTTGAGGTGGCAAACACTGTTGTGAAGGGTTGTAAGCTTATTAATTCCCTATCAGAAAAACGTATAACTCATCTGAAAGAAGTTGTGCTTCCTTCACAAGGTGTTCAAAAGTTGATATCAAAAGACACAGATCAACTTCTTAAGATTGTTGCTCATGACAAGAGGTATTATAGGAAGAAAAGTTTAACTTTCTAACACTGTCAAATTTTGGCCATTGTCTGTTACATATTTAAATGTGCTACTAATCAAATTCTTATGATACTGCTTCTGTTACAGGGAGGAACTAACATTATTTACAGCAGAAGTTATTCGTTTTGGAAATCGTTGTAAAGATCCCCAATGGCATAACCTGGAGCGCTACTTCCAAAAGTACTACTTAGCGATTTCATCTTTATATTTAGCAGTTTTTTTGTAAGGAGTTTCTCATCTTCTTCTCGTTATGCCTATTGGAATGGACTTTCAGGCAGAACCTTGATATAAGCACTCAGAATGAACTGATGGAGGACGTGGAATCAATGATGACTCAATTAATGACCTTGGTTCAGTGTACATCGGTACGCATTTCATGCTTTTGACAGTTAAACACTTAAACCTGTAAAGTTAATTTCACTGGCTGTAAGCTTCAACCATATTATCTTAGTGGAATGGGATGTGAAAAATCCAATGTTTTAGTTATTCAATTTCGTTTTGGCAGTATGTTTGCAAGTTCCAACATTCAGGGAAACTAGTTTACTGATAAAAAGCATAACAATAAATTTTTTTTAGGTGATGGCAGTATTTCCTTGGTGACACTTGATATGGATATCTAGTAAAAGATTGTAGATTATTTCCCCTATTGCATATCCCAAATCTTGTCATTGCCTTATTGGTAATAATGTAGTTTATCGGAATGCCATGTTCCTGTTAAATGTGCCTATTCACTTCACTTTTGCCGCTAGAAAGGCATTTTAAGTTCTTTGGCATTTCTGAATTTAATTTGATGTCATATCTCTTTTGCAAAAATTCTTCTTACCTTCAGCAGAACATGTTCAGTCTGATACCTGAAAGCAAATTTTGTACAACATAATTTTTTAACACCAAACTAAGATGTTCAAGTTTTATGTATAATAATGAAGTAATTTTCATTTTAATAATGCAGGAACTATACCATGAAATGCATTCATTGGACCGCTTTGAGCAGGAGTATCACTGTAAGAAAAAGGATGAGGGTAAATTTTACATAATCATAGAGATGTACTTATCTTAGCCAGAGAAGTTCATTTCTCCCCGTTTTTCTTCCTTATTATTTCTCTCTGAAGGAAGATTTCTTCTTTCATTTGCTAAGTTGAAGTTGCTGTAAAATGCTTGATGGTAAATTCTAGCAAATCTTACTGTGTGAGAGAGAAAAAAAAAGTCCGAGTTTGAAGAAGTGAATGCAATACTTGGCCTGAATGAAAGGTTTGCTATCCATGATTTTGATTTCGGTCTGGGCACATCATCCTTGTGAACTTATCTTGGTAAAGGATTACCAAAACAGATGCCTGTAGTTTTTTTTTTGAGAAATCAATGTTGAGTCGTTGACTTGGAGAGCTTGTCTGTGAAACAAGGATCTTTTATAAGGTGCATGTTCTTTGAGATGCAAAGCAACTACTGAATGAATCATAACGAGGAACTGCTAGTAAAGTAGGATTGAAAATGAGTTGTGTTCCAGCCGTTGATGTAGCCGGATAGGTTTATTACTTGTGAATAGTCAGTCATCCTAGTGGTACTATTTGATCTGTTTGAATTAATAAAATCATGAGAGACCCTCCTTAATCATGCAGATGAAGATACAGGTATGCGGACAGAAATCAAGAAGCAAAGGAAACTAGTAAAGAGTTTGAAAAAGCGATCACTTTGGAGTAGGAGTTTGGAAGAGGTATGCTCATAGGACACTTTTGCTTCTCCAGTACAGACTTTTCATTTGTCTTTCCACTTTACATAATACTGCAGAGTTTCATATTGAATTGTATCTTTTGTTCTTTTACAGGTGATAGAGAAGCTTGTAGATGTTGTGTTATTTGTACATATAAGAATACATGTCAGTTTCAACACAAATGGTAGGTATCCTATGACTTTATATTATCATGTGTGTATCTTGAGAGACTTTTCATCATAGTCTTTTGAAGCTTGAATGATATCTCATGCCACGTTCTAACTTCTGAAGGGCAAATTGATGACACTGAAGAACAGTTGGAAGCTCAAGGGTGTGGATACCAAAGACTTGGACCTGCTGGTCTTGCATTGCACTACGCCAACATGATTTTACAAATTGATGGAATTGTAAGCAATTTTTCTTGGCTACTACAAGGCATCGTATTTTCCACGGATCTTGAGTACTTTCTAATACTCTGAAGGGCAACTTGATGATACGAAAGAACAGTTTATGGAGTTTTTTTGCCTTCTGGTGCGTGCAGGTGGCAAGATCAAGCTCAATGACTCTTACCGCCCGGGATTCCTTATACCAGGGCCTGCCTCCAAGTATCAAGGCAACACTACGCTCTAAACTACAGACATTCCCAGTGAAAGAAGAGGTATAAGTTAAATTTTGGTTACTTGTGAACTAGATAACTTCATCTGCAATGAGAACGAGACACCACTTGTGATTTGTCAATATATCTAACCATATGATCTAATTGAGCTACCATTATTTGGTCATGAAGATAAATTTCACTACAATGACAATGAGACACCACATATGTATTAACTAATCATCGACCTTTTTGGTTCTCTGAATCAATTGCTTGCAGATTAGCATCACAGAGATTAAAGCTGAAATGGAGAAAACATTGCAATGGCTTGTCCCAATGGCAACAAACACTGTCAAGTTAGATAAATTCTTCCTCAAATTCTATATATTCAGTTCTTATATTTAACATTTCCATCTAATCTGTTCATGTGCTTCTAACTGGATGCAGATCTCACCACGGTTTTGGTTGGGTTGGAGAATGGGCAAATGCTGGGTAAGTCATATGAATTTTCCAGTGTTTATGTATATTTTCCATGTTTCTATTTCCTTGATATTCATTCAATGAAGAAAAGAGAAACATTCACTTGTGAAGGTTGGATTCAAACCGAGGGCCGTGTAGTCAGAACGAGTTGGTCCGTATAGATACACTCTACCATGCTGATAAGGACAAGACAGAAGCTTACCTCACCAACCAACTATTATGGCTTCACCATTTGATCCAAAAATCAAGGGCCAACAGCGTTAAAATGACCACAATACACTCCCTAAGGCCGGCCTTCCAAAGAAACGAAAACGAGAATCCGAAATCTGCAGAGTACTTAACTACTCCAAGTTCCTTGCTGACAACAGAAGAACAGGAGATGCTTGTAGCCAGCAGCAACACTAAACGAAGCCTGGTGAGGAGCAGGAGTGAGAACTTTGGGAATGCCATTGGTTCACCTTTGAGGAAGAATGAAAGGTTGAGCAAGAGTAGCAGTCAATCCCCTTCAAGAGAAAACAAGGGATTGTGTATGGCTGATTTCGGGAAGGAGAACCAAAAGCCGTTGGATTCTGTTGACACTGTGCTTATTATTGGATAAGCATTCTCCTATGTGCAAGAGGCCTAATGACAGCTTCAATTCTTTCTTCTTTTTTATTTTATTTTATTTTCGAGTTTGGCATAATTTACACTGTAAGTCATAAGTTTGCACATGTTACATAGTAAAGTATAAATATACGTAGGAATTAGAGATTGATATGTTGTTTTTAGGTGATATTACAATTACCATAAAGTATATATTCATAGATAGAGCCTCCTGTTGTTTAGTATGGAACGTAATGAACATAAGAAACTATGTTCGAAGAGGGCTCTTGTAAAAGAGCATCACTCACTCACCTGGGGGTGGGCGTTAGATCGATCCAATCTGATTCAAATATTAGGATATTCAGGTAAATTTTTTTACGCAATCTGATTCGGATCTGGCCGGATATCTGAGACTTTTTTCCGGATCAGATAGTTATCCGCTGATATCTGGCTGATCCGTTTCATCCGATATATAAATATTGGTATCCAAATTTGATTTTGGATTAGATTATTATCCGAGGATATCCGGGTGATCCGTTCGTTCCGAACGACATTATCCTGATCCGGATGATCTGACTCGGATGAGCTGAATGTCCGACCTTCATGGTTCAGGCATGAATTCAAGGATGCCTTTTGGGCTGCAAATAGGACATCAACCCTCACGGACGTCAAGTATGCATGGAAGAAATCAAATTCATGAATGAGGTTGCATACAACTACTTAGTAGATGCAAACCCAACTTCATGGTCCAAACACGAATTCAAACATTACACAAAGTCTGATATGTTATTGAATAATGTTTGTGAGAGTATCAACTAATTTATTCTAGAGACAAGAGAGAAAACTGGTGATGTCAATGTGTTAGTGGTTTAGAAGGCAACTTATGAAAAGGTTCTTAGCAAAACGTCAAGTGATTTAGAAATATTTGGGTCATTACACACCAAATACAATGAAGAAGATAAAGACTTCTATGAAATATGGTGTGAAGGATTGTGTACCTACTTGGGGAGGTGGACATAGATTTGAGGTGGACCATTGTGGCATGACATACATTATAAACTTGGAGCAAAAAAAGTTGTGTAACAAATGAGATTTGATTGAAGTACCATGCCTACATGCATTCTTATGCATAATTGAGCCACATCTTGGACCCTTATTTCAACAAAGAGACGTACCCAAGGGCATATACATTCTTGAAGGATAGAAGGAAGTTAGAAATTTTCTTGGACCCTCATTACAACAAAGAGACGTACCCGAGGATATATGCATTCTTATGCATAATTGAGCCACATCTTTGTGAAATTGATTGAGAGAAAACATCTCAAGTTCCACCAGAACTACCAATGTATGTTGTCTAACTAGGAGGCTTAAGGAGGCTAGGAGAAAAGAAAAGGGTGAGAAGCCACCAAGTAAAAAGCAAACGATTCGTGTTGAAAAAGTAAAGTGCTCAAAAATGTGGAGATGAAGGACATTAAAAAGTTAGGTGATCACTTCAACCTAGGGGCCACCTGAACCAAAGCATGTGGATCATGGTGGAAGGTCAAGGAACCCTACCACTGTCCTTGTTGAATCTCAAAAAAGAAAATACACAAAGAACGCATAAAATCTAATTTGTTTCACATTTACTATAAAAACCTTGTTTCATTTACCATTGCTAACTTTTGTTCAATTTATATTATAGAAAGTTGCATCTTCTAGGATCAACATACTACTAGGAGAGAACAACCAAGCAGGAAGTTCATCCGTACCTAGTACAACAACTACACATGTTGACAATGTCAATGTAATGACTAGTATTGTTCCTTCTAGATCAACTAGAAGAGTGATTATGCGTCAATCTCAACTAACTATTGTTTTGAGACGCTCACCAAGAAAGCATTCAAGTCAAGATCCCTAATTGTGGACTTGGATCCAGATTTGTTTTGTTTTTGTTTTATGTGTGAAGCTTTACAATCCATACTTGTTTGTATTCCAAAGTTGGGTGCATTTGTGAGAAACTATAACTCATACTTTGATTATTAATTTTAGGGTATTATGATGTTTAATCTTGTTTAGGGTATTATGATGTAAGACATTTGGTGTTATATGGTACGATTGTGTGAACCCGTTGTGTGATAATCACATTATTTGTATGCTATTGTTATTTGTTGTGGGTTAATCACTTTTCTCTTATCTATTGTAGGATGTCGGATCTGTTCGGCAGTTTATTTCTAATTATTTTGGGAGATTATTATTTCCAATAATCTCCCCAATAATCGATTATCCAAGTGTTGGAGGACAAAAATTTTTGATCAAATAATCCCCAACAATAATCATGACCAATAATCCCTTTAATAATCCCCTAAAATGGGTATGCCAAACGCACCCGTCATGTACCATATTTGAAAGCAATACTCATGTAAGAAAATTAATAGATTAGATTCAACTAAAAGCGTCATGGGATACATTCTCTCATCAAAGTCAATAAGCACAACACCTTATATTACGACTACAATGGAAACTTCATAATCACAACATTCATACACCTAAACAAGAACATTGACCCTAGAGTCACGAGCACATGACTATAGTTAGGAGCTTTCAACTTCATTACCATAAGAGGTTTGATAGAGTATTTATGAACCAAGAAGGTCGTTTGAGATGGCCAAATTCTCACGTCAAACCTCTATCCCGATTCTCATCAGACCACTCCCCTCTTCTTCTTTCCCTGGATCCTGCTACTACTTGTAGAAAAGAGAGAAGACCCTTTAGGTTCGAGGCAACATGGATGACTCATTGTG
Organism: Fagopyrum esculentum; assembly: GCA_033239045.1. Lineage (NCBI taxonomy): Eukaryota > Viridiplantae > Streptophyta > Magnoliopsida > Caryophyllales > Polygonaceae > Fagopyrum > Fagopyrum esculentum. Next base: position 41,287,794 of record BSUD01000004.1, on the reverse strand, counting down.
ATTTCCAACCCATGGTGGAGATGTGCTGGTTCAATAACCCGGAGGTAAGTAAGGCTCTTCCTAACCTCAAAAACTCCTTTATTTTTTTAGAACAGATTTGTGTTTGGTAATGTCTTTCGTAGAAAACAAGAAGCCTTGGATAAGCTTGCCAAGATTCAAGCCAAGATCTGCAATGGAAGTTCGACTAGGCTACTAGAGGAGGAAAAGAGGTTGAAAGCAAAAGTGGAAAATATCCTCGAGCAAAAGGAGACTATTTGTGATGCGGGGTTAAAGCCGTAGTTCCCTATCTAGATTGAAGTCCTTCGACAGACAAAATCTCGGATGGATAGAAGAAATCTCGTGCGAGATTTCGTGAAGAAAAGTCCGAGATTTTAAGAAACTCAGAAAATGGATTAGCGGATGAAATGGAAAGATAAGAAGATGAACATGGAATGATAAATGATGAGTATAGGAAGATATGAACCAAGATATTCCCACAAAGAACCTTGACCAATGATGTGTCAAAACCTCTTAACGAAGAGCTTACCTTAACCCTCACTTCTTTAACATTACACAAATCTTCTAAGTAAGACAAGCACACGGAGAGACTAGAATTGACCAAGAGCACCAACCTTCAAAAAGATAATTGGGCAATTTCGTGAAGAAAAGTCCGAGATTTTGGTAACTAGGCTTTTTAATGTTTCAATTAAGTAAATATACCCCAACCTTTTGTATTTATTCTCAAACTCTGCACATTCTTCTCTCAAGGGGTACATTTACTAAACACAAAATTAGAAAAAGCCTAGTAAATCAAATTGTTTCAAGATTAAAACATACAAACACAATCTAGCAAGGACTTCACAACGATTCAATCAAAAGCTCTCTTTTTATTGAATAGGAATGAATAAAATACAAACTTCATAAACGAAGCTGCAAGTTCATATAATTTATGGAAATATATCAAATCTCTTAAAAATCTCCCCCCTAAGGCTATTTATAAGGGAGATCTCCTATGTAAACTAGTAGGAAAGATATCTTTAAAAGATAATCTAGGAAATATATCTTTTCAAGATAATCTAAAAATAATCCTAAAAGATAAGATTTTAAAAACAACAATTTCTTTACAATAGTTTGAGAGCTTTAAGGAAATAAAATATAAAAAATATTTGCCAAAATTAAAAGATTTTTGGCCGGATCTTCTAGCTTGCGCTAGAGGCGAAATATCAGATGAAATCTCGGCCGAGATTCCTGAGTGTTGGTCGAGATTTTGCATCTTTCTTACAATCCTCCATTCTCTCGATTCCTCCCATGTTTGCAGCTTGTAAGCGACCTTTCCTTGAGTTTCTCTTGATCCTGGATGCTCCGTGTAATGAAGGTGTAGATGTCATCAAGGATGGTCCCACATTATTTTGGTTCCAAAAATCTCGAGACCAATGGCTTGAACAAGGAGATCAGAATACAACTTTCTTTCACACATCAACAGTCAGAAGAAGTCGGAATAGAGTGGCGGGTCTTCAGTTGGAGAATGAAGAATGGGTGGAAGATCAATTAAGGTTAGAAAGGCATGTAGTGGACTACTTCAGAAATTTATACAGTCTTGATGATGCTCAACCGGTGCATACTAGCCATCTAGACACAATGGATTTCCAAACAATATACTGTATTGAGTGGTCTATCATCCAAAAAGAGATTGGCATGGAAGAAGTGTAGATGGATATCAAGAGTATGAGGGCATACAAAGCACCTAGAGTTGATGGTTTACAACTTGTATTTTATCAAAAGTGCTGGAACATTGTAGGACATTTGATGAAAGAAGAGGTCTTTCGGCTTTTTGACCGTCCAAAGTTTTATCCTGGTAGTAATGATATTCTCATCTCCCTCAATGCTAAGATTGAGAAACCGGAGTTTATAAGCCAATTCATACCTATTGCCTTAAGCAATGTCAGCTATAAGATTATGTCGAAGGTGTTAGTCCAACGTATACAAAGTATTGTTGGTAAGCTCGTGGGGCCTACCCAAGGCAACTTTATGACCGAACGTTTGATTCAAGATAATACTGTCCTTATGTAGGAAGTGGGTCACTCTATGAGGAAAAGAAGGTTGGTAAGAAGTGAATGCTCTTGAAACTAGACCTTGAAAAGGCTTACAAGAGAATTAGATGAGACTTCATTAAAGATACGATTTCTAAAGCTGGTTATCCTCCAGAATGGGGTAAGATGACTTAGGAGTGTATTAGTACTGTCAGGATGCAAGTTATTTGGAATGGAGAAGTTATTGAACAATTTGCTCTAGAAAGAGGTATAAGACAAAGAGACCCAATCTCCCCTTACATGTTCGTTCTTTGTGTTGAAAGACTTTGTCATCTCATATTAGAGCCTGTAGAAAAAAAAAGGTGATTGGAAGCATATACTTTATCTCGTGGAGGTCCACCACTCTCTCACCTATTTTTTTGTAGATGATATTACTCTCTTTGCGGAAGCCTCTTTATCTCAAATCAGAGTCATTATGAGTTGCATTGATATTTTTTTGCAAGTCTTCGGGACAAAAGGTTAGTATTTAGAAATCCAAAATTTATGTGGGGTGGAGGTCACCAAAAATCTCGGTAATTACCTTGGTGTCCCCTTTCTTCAATGAAGAGTTACTAAAACCACTTTCTCAACGTTGTTAGGTAGAATCAATCATAAGTTAAATGGTTGGAGAAGTAAAACCCTTAGCTTTGCGGCATGTGTTACGTTAATCAAAGCTGTTCTTACTTCCATACTTATATATTTCATGGTTACTTTGACTCTACAGGTGAGTGTGTATGATGATATTGATAAGCTTTGTCGTAACTTTGCGTGAGGTCACTCGGATGGACGTAGGAGGATGCATATAGTGAAATGGGATGATATATGTCTACCTAAAGATAAAGGAGGGATAGACATTCGATTTATGCATGAGACCTACAAGGAGTTTCTACGCAATATGGGATAGAGATTTTTGAAGGATATCGAAAGTCTATGAGTTAAAAGTTCTTAAGAGTAATTACTACAAGAACGGTGCTAGAACACATTCAGTGGCTTCGCATACATGGAATGTGATCAACATTGGTATCCAACAAGTCATTTGCTCAAATGAGGAGTACTCAGCAATGAAGAGAGGAAAAGAAGGGGTATCAGTAGTACATATGAATGTGTCTATTGTAGACAATCACTAGAGTCTCTTATCCACCTCTTTAGGGACTATTCACGTACAAAATGATGTGGCGATCCATGGAGGCAACCTGGCATGTTGAAGATTTTTTTGTCACACAATTCTCAGCTTGGTTACGGGGTAATATTCTATCTAAAGCGTATTATAACGATGCTTGTTCGTGGAGTAAGTTCTTTGTAGTTGGAGTGTGGTGGACCTAGAAGTGGAGAAACGAGACGGCCTTCAACAATAAAAACATTGATGGGCATAGAAGTTGGATTATCGAGGATAGAACCAAGGAGTATGAAATACAAAAACCGCACAAGATCGAAGGCTAGAGTGTCGTTCGAACAAGAACACAAAACAGTTTTAACGAGGTTCGGAAGTATTCCTATTCCTCGGGGTCTCAAGAGTATACCCAATCCACTATCAACGAACAAAGAAAATTACAAGAGAAATGTATGAAAAACTAAATCCCCACACAACTTGTAGACTTTAGGGATTAACCCCTATATTGTCTACACAAGTATAGGCTTCACAAAGGAAATATAGAAGAAACAAACAAGGAGCAAAAATAAGAAGAACAATCTTCTTTGTTGATTTTTTGTTATTGTAGAAAAGAAAGAGATCTACAAAAAAATGAGAGAGAGAGAGAGCGAACTAAAAGAAATTACTTATGTAAAAGTGGAGCTAACGATGCACAACAACTCCTTGAGTATATATTTGCAGCCCCCTCAAAACCTATGTGAAACTCTGCGTTTCATTTGCACATGAAAAGGTTTCATAAGGGTTGTACAATCAGCATCCACTAAGGCCTAAAACCACTCTACTCTTGCAGCCCACTCATCAACTTTTTTGGGCCCACTTCACTTGAAATTTGGAAATTACGTTCTTCACAATTTTTCCTCCTCATTTCTAAGTTCATCTAATAGTGGATTTTTGAGTAAAACCGTTATCAGCGCATGTTCCTTACCTTTACGTGACTTCTGAAATATGTAATAAATTCCTGCAAAAAAAAATTTCTCAATGGTCACTATTTTAGTGTCAAAATCTGATGGGTTAGTATCACCATCAATTTTATCAACAAGTAATTTATTTGACTCTGTTCGCTCCAAACGGTGTGCAAGCTTTAAATTTATATTCCAAGAAATATGCTTAAAACAAGGATGCGAACCCGCAGTGTACGGATCAATTATAGTAAAAAGCAAGAATTTTAGGGGTCGATCTCAGGGACTTAGGTGAAACTAAGCAAGAATAGGTTGTCAACTATTACAAATAACCACAAAAGCAATTAAAGTAATCAAAGATGATAATAAGTTCAAATAAGGGAAAATGCGGATTCTAAGGATTAAAGCATCTAGTCGTGGTTCCAACTCAAGATCTCTAAAGATAACGCGGACAAAGCTGAGATTTTGCAAAGGGAAGCTGTTTCTAAGATGAGAATTGATTACAGGGTAAGTCTCATTACTCACTATCCCAAACCAAAGCTCCTATTACCGGGTAAGTCTCAAGGTACTAAAGAAAGAAGCTATAATCTCAAACCAACACACCACCTAAGGGAATAGAATCAACCTTTACCGGTTAAGTCTCAGGCTAACTCACAAAGATGGGATGAAGGCACACTCAAACCCTAATAAAGGACAAACCTATATTACCTACACTTATGATCTTGGGTAAACAAACTAAGGAATCACCGGGTAAGTCTCATCCTAGGCTTGCATTGAACCAGGAAAGGTGTAATAAGAATATGATTTGGCAAACTAGAACACTTAACTCTCAGTTTCGGATCAGAAAAGGTCACCTCGCTCAGTCAAGTTCCACCCCGGCCGAGATGTTCATCGACTGAGCGAGGTACTCTAGGGTTAAGGTTAAAGACTCGAGCTTTCAGGGTCCTACAGGGATTAAGATCATTCTATCATCTTCTTTCCCACAACTTTCAGCCAATCACCCTAGAATCGCACAAGAAATTTAGCCACTCATTATCATGAAAACAATAATCGAATATAAGGGAAAGGAATGAATATTCGAACAAGTAAACCTTAAGAAAAAGGCTTCAATAACTTAATTGAATAAACAACAAATCAGCGTTCCTCAGATCACAAATCGAACAAGACAATAAACCAAAGGGAATCTAAAAAAATCTTACAAACCCCCTCTAAAGCTAACTCCAACTATCAATCCTTCCTTGATTGATCTTCAATCTTCCTTCAAGCTTCCAAAAAATCTCCTAACTGCTGCATTGATCCAAAGATCTGATGATGAAAAGATGATGGCTGAATTGTGAAAAATTCAACCCTTTATATAGGAGAATTATCTTCTAAAGATAATAATATCTTAAAAAGATAATTTCCTATAAAATATATCATATCTCTAAAGTAGATCTCCCAAAAATAAGATCTTCCTTCCAGAATTCCAGTCCAAAAATATAAGATATCTTCTTTCCAAAAATAAAAGATCTCAGCCAAAAATATGATCTCGCCGGCGGCAGGGTGTTCGCCTCGGTCGGGACGCTCCTCAAGATCACCTCGGTCGAGGTGATACCTCGGTCTAGGTGACACCTCGGTCTAGGTGACACTGTAGCCGACCTAGGTGAATCTCAGCTATGTGTAAATCTCTCTAATCTGGTCCAAAGTCAATCTTCCATCTCATTTTCATGGTTCCTGAGATCTTCCTTAAGCTCCAAAATGTAGCTCCAATGACTCCTTAGCTTCCGTAGCTCCATTTCGATCCAAAAACGTGTCATTTTACCTACGATTACAACGAAACTTGGTGTAGACCTCGATTTCCGTATAGGTAGATGAAACAACAATGTAATCACATAATATACATCCATACATGCAGATTTATGAAGATAAAACGTCTAAGCAAGTCCCAAAATATAGACTATAATACATGCTATCAAAATACCCCATACTTGTCCCTTGCTTATCCCCAAACAAGTTTTAAATCATAAGTACAAGATAGAATGGATTATAAGTCGTAAAAATCAATGAAAAATAATTCAAAACATTTTTGGTGGTGTGCTCCACTCGTAGATCACTCTAAGAGAATGTTTCATGGTAAATAAAATCAAAACATTTTATAAATATAGGAAAGTTGTTCATCTTTGCATAAAATCATAGAATGCATAATAAATCATAATTATCGAAATCAATCATGTATAATCCAGTTTAAACCACCAAGTCAATCAACAAGCTCGAGGTCTCAAGGGCTTCCAAAAGAGGTCAAGAAACGTGTGAGGGTGAGATATATCTAGGGAACGTGGTGCTAGAATCCGGGAAAAAGGATCTTATTTCAACATTTCATAGCTTCCTAGTGTTTTTCACCTGGTCAGACATAAATCTACTAAGAGCACTAATAGCAAAGGCAAGATTAGCTAGTCTAGAACAAATCATAGCATACATGACAGATCCTACAACAACATCATAGGGAATCTTATTCATGCGAGTTTTTTCCTCTTTAGACATATTCTGGATACGAGTTAAATCGAAGTGCCCTCCTAAGGGTATTTTAGAAGGTTTAACATCTTTTAGATTGAACTTATCTAACACCTTAGTAACATAGTCAGATTGGGAAAGCCAAGTTTGTCTCTTATACCTATTTCTTTCAATTTTATTATCCCTAGAATTCTTTGAGCAAAACCTAAGTCTTTCATATCAAAGTTATTTCTAAGGGAATTTTTCACTTCATTTATCTTAGCTTTGGATTTATAGATTAACAATATATCATCCACATAAAGCAAGATATATAAAGGAGAATTAGTTTTTACAGATTTGAAGTACTAACAATGATCATATTGACTTCTTATAAAACCTAATCTTTTCATGCATGTATCAAATTTGATATTCCATTGCCTAGGAGACTGTTTCGAACCATATATGGATTTATTTAACAAACACACATAATCAGGGCGATTTTTGTCTATAAAACCTTTTGGTTGTCTCATATAGATAGTCTCATAAAGTACTCCATGTAGAAAAGCAATTTTAACATCCATCTGTTCTACTTCATAGACATAAACTGTAGCTAAAGCAATAAGCAATATCATGGTCTTATATTTCACAACAGGAGCAAAAAAGTCATTGTAATCTATACCTTCCTTTTGAGTAAAACCTTTATCCACTAACCTAGCTGTAAATCTAGGAAGGTCATTAGGTTTAATGCCATCTTTGATTTTATAAATCCATTTGCAATCAATAGTTCTATCACCATCTGGTTTAGGAAATAATTTCCAAGTTTTGTTTTCATGCATAAAGCTAATCTCTTCATTCATAGCTGCTAGCCAAAACTTAGCTTGACTACATTTAATAGCATGCTCATATAACTCAGGAGTATAAGTATTAACAATCACATCAGCAATTAACACAACAAATTCTACCAAATTATTATCCCTATTATATACAAACTCAACAATGTTTATATAAGTAGGATTAAAATACTTTGGATTAGGAACTCTAGCTCTAGGAGCTCTATCAGAAGTAAGCTAATAATAAGACAAATCAATGATAGTAGGAACAGAATCAGAAACCACAACAGTCGCAGATACAGAAATAGGAGAAATGTCCGAAATAATGTCCAAATTAGTTACAGTCCCAATTATAGTCCCAACAGTTTCAACATTGACAGAAGTTGAGTTAGAGTTAGAGTTAGAATTGCTTACAACCCCACCTGACTGGTGAGTTGTGTTGTCTTCTGAACTGTTTTCCAACTCAATACTCTCCCTGATTTGTTCAGTAGTAGCACTACTAGGAGCATTTCTGGTGTGTCTTCGAAAAACACCAATATCAAATTCTTCACCTTGCTCAAGGGTTTCACTTGGCATGAAAAAATCCGCTTCATTATCTCTGTTAGTATTCTCAACAGTAGATGTAAGAAGATTTTTAAAATAAAATTCAGATTCATTAAAAGTTACATCTCTACTAGCTAAAACCCTATATAACCACCAAGTTGTATAACAAATAATTTGAAACCTTTTACCCCTTCCGGATAACCTAACATCACACACTTGAGAACTCTCGGATTTAGTTTACCTTGAGAATGGTGAGCATAAGTTGTACAACCGAAAGGTCTTAAGTGTTCTATACTTGGTTTTTGACCATTTTACATTTCTTGTGGGGTCTTCAACCCTAGAAGAAGGAGTTCTATTTATCAAATAAGAAGCTGCAGTTACAACCTCTCCCCAAAGGGATTGTTTCATACCTGCAGAAAAAAAGCACGCATCTAGATTTTTCCAGCAAAGTCCTATTCGTCCTCTCAACAGTACCAATCTACTGAGGGGTTCCTGGAACAGTCAAATGTCGTTTTATACCATTTTGTAAGAAATACTCATTAAAGTCATGGTTACAAAATTCTAAACCATTATCCATTTTAAGACATTTGAGCTTATAGTTAGATACATTTTCAACTTTGGTTTTCCAAAGTTTTAAAAGTGTTGAAAGCTTCACTTTTGGCCTTTAGCAAATACACCCAAACTTTTCTTGAAAAATTATCAATAAAGGAAATAAAATATTTTCTACCTCCTATAGTTACAACTTGAGCAGGACCCCATAGATCAGAATAAATGTATTCAAGAGGATATTTAGCAACATAGGTAGATCTATTGAAAGTTGTAACACCCCAAATTCTCGGAACTCGGGGAGCTACTGGTTAGGACCTCACAATGGGTCCCGACCTTGGTTTAACAACAACATTACTTGGATCTTACAACAAGGCACAAATGTATTTAAAACAATTTCTAAAACATAATATTTTTAATGATATAAACGTACACATGTGACAGCCTTACAAACATATATAAAGATACATAACATGCATGACGTATGGAAGACTCCCCCGTCCCCATCTAATGAGTACGTGGACCCGGCTGACCATCCGTTCCGGATCTCTCTGCAACTGTCTATCTTTACAGATCTACAACACGGATAAACCGTTAGCTAACTATCCAAATATAAGCAAAATGATAACAGCACAAACACAAGCAGAAACAAAATAAACAAACATCATGCTGGCACTCAACCGTTTATTATCTATTATTTAAGTGATTCACATTATTCAATTTAAGTTGTGGCACGAGAATTATTATTAGTTCTCGCCTCCGTTCCTTATCCAACTGGTGTAGGTCTAGCTGACTTCCATTGGTAGCATCACTACAAACCACGTATGGACTAGTCCCGAAAGAAACCCCCAGCGCCCCGCGAGCTACTGAGCAGAATGCCACCGCCCGTTACTCTTAGGCCAAAATATAGGTCGGTAATTATATATCACAACCTATCTCTCTAACATTTCAATCACACACCACCATCATCATTTATACTCATATTTAGCAGTCAGCTAAGTAAGCCCAAAGGACTTACCTGATATAAAGCTCGACTCTCTGTAAACCAACTCGCTCTGTAAACTGTAGCAACTCAGTTGCCTGTCAAAGGAGATAAGTGCATTAGCACACTCCTACGTAGTTAGAAGTCTAAGACTTCTAAAATAGAATAATGTATTAAGACATAACTAGTTGCAGTATTAATTTAGGGTAAAATGACCATTTTACCCTTGGTCCCGAAATTCCCGAAAATTCTAAAATTCATGTCTAAACTCCTATTTGAGATTCTAAAATCATTTCTAACTCCCAAAGCTTCGTTTGGTTCCAAGCTAACATTTTTCCTATGTTACTATTTTCCGGGACATCGTAAAGATCTAACTTCGATTCCAAATATAAAATTCATAACCGCTTATAAAAATTCCGACTTAAATCCCTAAATTATCTATGATGTCCTATCTAACTTTAGGAGAAAGAATTTCTCCAAACTGTTCATTCAACAGTTTTATAAAAATTCCTAAAGTTGACTACTCCCTTTACAAATTCTATACTTAGCCAAAATCTGAGTACACTTTGAAAAATCATAACTCCTAAACCACTCACTGGATTTATCCCAAATTTTGCTATGTTCTACTATAAAATCTTACCTATAATATATCCAAAATTCAGCCGGAAAGGATATCAAGAGCTTATTCAAAATCATCTCACAAAACAGCATCACTTGCTGTTTTCCCCCAACACTCAGCACATATATAAAAACGTCAACTTTGAAACACAATAACTTTCGAACCGTAACTCCGATTCTTCCCAAATTTTAATATGATCTACAACAAGATGTCAACTATATCATATCAAAAATTCAAGCCTAACAGAGATCAAAAGCCTATTCTAAACTATCTCACAAAACAGCATCCCATGCTGTTTTTCTCAACTCAGCACATTTATAAAACTGAACTTTGAAACCTCATATCTCTCAAACCGTAACATGGATTCCTCTGAAATTTTAGTATGTTCTACTACAATATCTCATCTATAACCTATAAAAATTTCAGCCAAAAAGGAGGAGTCTTGCATACCCAAATCTGGCCCCGAAGTTGGATCCTCAACATAGTTTTGAAAACTCAGAAAATGAAACAGCTTCTTGAGATTGTTCCTAGGCTGTTATATATATTGATTCAAAACAGATTGGGATGACTATCAACATTTGTATATATGGAGGGAATAGATCAAGGCTTACATGAGAGAAAGCAGGTGGTTCTGCGTTGCAAGACTCTCACTCGGATCTACTGCAGCACTGGGGCATCTCACTTATCTTCACTTGTACTCGTGTATAAAGAGGTCTCGCCCACTGCAAAGAGGCTTGTTCAGATCGAAAGATATAACAGAAGAGCAGGAGAGGAATAGGACTCACCGATTGTGTGCACCGGCCTGATGTAGAGGGTCATCACGTGACGAGGCACTGCTCTGATTTAGACTTGTTACTGAAGTGTTCTTTGCGTATGTAACGAGAGAATGAAGCACCAGGAGGCTGAGGAGACTGGATGGGGAGACGGAAGGGAAGAGGGACCAGGAACGAGCCTTCTGCGCAGGTTACTCGGTTCGACTGGGTCGCAGAAGGATGCTCGTCTCCGCTGGGTCGATCACGTGTGTAGGAGTTGTTGGTGCCACTCTTGGTGATGTCGAGGAGGCCGAAGATCAGCGCTGTGGCTGTGTCGAAGAGATCGATCGTGAGCCACGGTTTGCTGCAGAAGGAAGGCAAGGTGAGATGCTCTGAATGTAGACGGAAAGAAGGGAACGTGATGCTGAACTAGAATGATTATGCTGCGTTAATTACGGGGCTGTTACAAAGCAAATCTCCACTCAGCGTACGAAAAAAAAAGGAAGCAGGCTTGTTGTTCGATGGGCCGGCATCCGCTGGGCTTCTGGCTGGTACAAGCAGTCCGCTTCTCGCTAGGTTGTGTGTCCTGGGCTGGCATGTCATGGGCTGGAGTTGTGCTGCTGCTGGGCTGAGCCGAAGAATGCAGCGGACAAGCTGCTGAAGCTGGGCGCTGGCATACGGCTGGGCTGGGCAACGCTGGCGCTGGGCTGTCGACAGCCTGTCTAGGCTTGTCATAGACTTGTCACAGCCTTGTCTGGCCTTGTCACAGACTCGTCACAGCCTTGTCTGGCTTTGTCACAGCTTCGTCACAGCCTTGTCTGGCCTTGTCACAGCTTCGTCACAGACTTGTCTGAACCTTGTCACAGCTTCGTCACAGACTTATTCGGGCCTTGTCATATTCTAAATTAGGGCTAAACTTATTATTTTATGTGAAGGTAAGCTACATAAAATGATAAACTTTTAAAGGATTCTATCATTTTATGTGAAGGAAATCTACATAAAATGATAACTTTCATAATAATGTGTCTAACTAAGTAGACGGATATGGCTCAACTGAGCGAGATCAAGTTTATAACAGAAATAGACGGAATAAAAATTCCGGATATTACAAAAGTTAACCGAGTAGCTTTACCAAAAATGCAGTTTTCACACATGTCTAACGCAATAGGTTTATGATCAAAATAACCAATTTTAAACATGCAATACAAGACTTTATATCCTATAGGTCCAAAACGAGCATGCCATAATTTGGTTTGATCAAGATTCATGTTTACAACAGATTTTAAAACATTCAATTCAGGAGAACCAACAACATGATATAAACCATTTTTCTTCACACTTTTAAGGAGGATTTTACCATTATTAATCACATTCCTAACACCATTTATTTGTGTGAATCTGACAGTCTAGGTTATCAAAAACACTTTCAGATAGTAAATTTCTTCTAAGTTCAGGCACCCACCTAACTTGTTGAAGGGTTCTGATTTAATTATCATGCATCATGAAGGGAATATTACCAATGCCTTTAGATAAGGAAGTATGATCTCCTAATCTAACCACCCCGTTATCACATTTATGCAGAAAACCAAAATATTTTTCATGAGGAGTGGAATGCATGATACAACCAGAATCAAGAATCCAATCATCAGAATCATCATTATTAGAAACAACAAGCAATTCATCATCATAGTAAGCATGAGACTCAAGGATATAAGTAGAACCATTCTTGGAATTACTAGTATCATCCTTTTTCTTCTTATTACAATCATGAGTCTTATGACCTTTAATACCATAATAGTAACAAATAATCTCCTTTTTAATAGATTGATTAGAAGAATTCTTTTGGTTATTATCAGTTCTAGAGTCAGCTTTACTATCTCAATTGTTATTGTACTTATTCTTCTTATTGTTACCTATAGCAAATAAGACTTCTGATTTACTATCCTTAGACTCTCCTTTCATTTTATAGACCTTTAGAGTGTTATTCTTTTCAGTTATGGCATTCATAATCTTTTTCCGAGTTAAGCCTTCATGTACATATTGAATAACGTCTTCAAAAATTGTCAAATTGAGAAGACAAATAGTTAAGAATTATAACAGCTTGGTGAACTTCATCTATATGATCCCTATAATGTTCTAAGTCCTGAGTCATTCTTAAAAAACTATCCAAATTATCTTGAAGAGAAAGGTTAGTGTTCATTTTAAAAGTGAATAACCTATACAACAAGCTAACTCTACTAGGCAGAGACTTAACCTCAAACAACTCTTTAAGAGCTCTCCATAGAGTTTTGGCTATTGTGTGAACAAAAACCTACCGGCCAAATTCATTCGTGAGCCTCATCATGATCTCACTATGAGCATGCAGACCCATTTCCTTTCTTTCCTTAGCACTAAGCGTAGGTGGATAGCTCTCGTCTACTGCATGCCAAACCTTCTCTTTTACAAAAACTCCTTTCATCCTAACAGACCACATACAAAAATCATAAACACCATCATATGGTTTCATTTTGTAATAAGAGTCAGCCATTTTTATAATATGGAATATGAAAAGAAAGAAGTTAGAGAAGTTAGATTATACACAAAAGATAAGACTATATACAGTTTAGAAGTAACATGCAAGGATAGATGAAATGCAGATTAGTACACAATGACAACAGCGGAAGCTTAGAGAAGCAAAGTAAAACAATGTCAACAAACTAATCACATACAAACGTAGCATGAGCTTCATTCAAGGATCTATTACAAGGTGTAAGAGATCTATCAAGATCTGTAACCAACATATATAAGCAGCATAACAAGAAAAATATTGATTTATATTTGGCTCAAGAGTATAAAAAAATCAAGATCCAAATTTAAAATATAAAACCGAGTTAAAGACAGATCTAAAGTGATCAGTCCTTTTAAAAACCGATTTATTAAAAAAGAAAAAATTTGTAATGTAAAACAAAACAGATTCGGAAAAGAAAGCAGATCTGAAGCTAGATTCAAAAAGAAATCCTGATCTAAAGGTAGATCCGAAATAAAACCGAGATTTTGAAAATTTTTCGAAACACAAATAGATCTTTTAACCGCATACTCTTGATCTTTAAAATCGAAAAAATTTCAAAACACAAGCAAGTAAAAAAGAAACGCAACAGATCTTTTTAAAAACGTTTTCAAAAAACCTGATCCGAAATAAACCGAATCTAAGAACAAAAAAACGAGATATGCGGTTTATAAAACCGGATAAGAAAAAGGTTTTGAAAGAAAAACGATTTTATAAAACCAGATATGCAATTCTCTAAAAGCAGAAAACAAATCCGAGTGGTTTGAAAAAACCGGATATGAGATTTGAAAAACGAAAAACAGCAAAGAAAAACGCAGATTTGAAAACGTTTTGAAAAAAAGAACAATATGAAAGCGGATCTACATTTCTCGCAGCTCAAAATGCAAGAATCCATATGTCATTGCCTTTAAGGCTCTGATACCACTTTGAAATGCAAAAACCGCACAAGATCGAAGGCTAGAGTGCCGTTCGAACAAGAACAAGACACAAAACAATTTTAACGAGGTTCGAAAATATTTCTACTCCTCGGGGCCGCAAGAGAATACCCAATCCACTATCAACGAACAAAGAAAATTACAAGAGCAATTGTATGAAAACTAAATCCGCACTTAACTTGTGGACTTTAGGGATTAACCCCTATATTGTCTCAACAACTATTGGCTTCACAAAGGAAATATAGAAGAAAAAAACAAGGAGCAAAAACAAGAAGAACAATCTTCTTTGTTGATTCTTTGTTGCTGTAGAAAAGAAAGAGATCTATAGAAAAATGAGAGAGAGAGCTTAAAGAAATTGGTTCTGTAAAAGTGGAATTAACGGTGCACAACAGCTCCTTGAGTATATATTTGCAACCCCCTCAAAACCTATGTGAAACTCTGCATTTCATTTGCTCATGAAAAGGTATTCATAAGGGTTGTACAATCAGTATCTACTAAGGCCCAAAATCACTCTATTCTTGCAGCCCACTCAACAACTTATTTGGGCCCACTTCACTTGAAATTTGGAAATTTCGTTCTTCATAGAGTACATAAAAGTTTGGAATAGAAGGAACAAGGGTCATAGAAGAAACTCGAGAACTGGTGTCAACGTCGCTTGGGAACCTCCTCTTGATGGTTTCATTAAGGTGAACACACATGCCTCTAAGAAAAAAGATGGTTTTGCTAGTGTGACGGGTGTGTTATGAAATAATGCATGAGAGTGGGTGAGAGGGTTTTGTGTCACTAGGGATATGTTCCGTTCCCATGATTGATATATGGGGAATGATACATGACCTTAAGTTTACTTGGGAGTTAGGTCTCTGATCGGTAATCATTGAAACAAATCCTCAATTGGTTATCAAACTTTTCAAGAGGACCATAACCCCTCATCTCCTCTTGTCAGTCTGGTACGTATGTGCCAAGACTTCTTGAAAAGAGATTAGAATATCCAGTTTCAACATGTCTACCGCGAGGCGAATAAAATGACGCATTTTATTGATAATTTTGCTTTGAACCTTCCTATTGAATTGAATGCAATCTGTGACCCGCCGGATGATGTAGTTGATCTTTTATTCGATGATGTAAGGGGTCGAGATATCCTGTGATGACTACTACTTAACCTTCTTTTTCCACTCACTCTCCTTCCTATCAAAAAAAATTATTGTCATATTTTTACTCTCCTCCTTTTCTGACGTTCTTTTCTTAACAATACTCAAAATAATATCAACTTTCAAATCTTCAACTATCGACTCTAATGGCATCTATTTTATGATTTGTATAAATTTTATTCAATTTTTTTAAATAATTTAAATTCCTATACACAAATCTAAGGACCTACCCTCCAAAGCAACTCCAAACCGTTGAAGAACCCTACTCCCTTGCTTCCGCTACCTGCATCGTTTTAGGCTCTCATATTATTTTCTTTTTTTTTAATTTATTTTTTTGGGTATTTTATTACGTGGTCTTATTGAGTATTTCTAACTTTAGAAAAGTAACCTTGCAGAAGGGCTGAGGCAGGCCATGTGCTGTGTGGGGGAGAAAGAAGGGTTACCATAACCTGACATTACCATCACCCGCAGGTGACTTTATCGTATCTCCTTTGCCTAATTCGTAAGAAAGGAACCCCAAGCCTTTATTTGCGGTTTCCGACAGTCCGCCATTGTTGTGATGGCGGTGCTTGAATAAGTTTTCCTAAATTTCTTTTCAAACCAAACTTCAATAGATTCTGCCTCTCTTTCTCTCTCTTGCCAGCTCAATCAACAGCTTTCATTTGCTTGTAAAGCTGTATCTAGGGGGCTCTACTAGGTAGTAAAAGGGATAATCAGTTCTTGTTTTTTATCCTTAAATTTTAAAGAAATGCTCAAGTGTCCTGCTGATCTTCACCCTTCTTCCTCTGGTAAGTGATCGAGATTTGTGCTTATTCTCATTTGTTCTTTATGAGTGATTTCTCCTTAATTGATTAGCTGTGATCTTTTTTTTTTTTACTTGGAAGGGATTACGTTCTGTATTCTCACTTTCTCGATTCAGTATTTGCTGATTTTGTTACGCGAACCGAGTGCTATTTAATTGTTTAATCTTTAGCAAGCTCTTATTCTAAGTTGATAATATTTGGTTAGCCACCGGAAAAGGAATGCAAGGCATACAACGAGCTGTTCTTGATCTACTCCTTTTTCTCCACCTTTTTTATTTTGGGTGGGTGGGGGAGGTTTTGAATCGTATGTCGTGCCACACAAGAAACTGGAACGTAACTTATACCTTTTTATAAAGGAGATGCCATGTGTTTTAGGTTATCCTTAGGGTGAGCTTGTCACTTCAGTGATATTCTCTGATTAGTTGGGGCTTTTTCTTATTGCCTGCATCTTGTTGTGATTTGCCGTGATTTTTGTTGAATGGGGGGTTCTTGATGGAATGATATATGCTGGATGACATGGCATTTGTGTTAGTTGATGAGTTGGTTGTGTATGATCATTAACAAATGATGAGGAAACATCTTCAAGGAGCAGATATAGCTGTCAAATTCAGAATTTAGCAGAATCTGGGATGGTAGTATTCTTTTGGTAGGCGTCTAAATTCCTTAGATGCTTTATTTGTTTTATGGATCCAGCTTTGCTTTGGTAGAAGTCTTTTCGTGCTCCCCCTTTTTCTCTCTCTTAGGGTTTTATTGAGTGATTGCCATCACTTCAGTATGCAAGTTGTTACCTTTGAAATCCTTATGATTTAGCCTTCTTTCTAGATTGTTTTGTCGAATTACTTTTACCTTAATCTTGTAATCATGTGCTAGATTAATTTTTGGTTGTTTAGCCTATTTCCTGAAATTCTTGATGTGTCTATTACTTATGGTTGATTTTGTTGACGTATAATACAGCTGGGTGGTTCCAACATTAACATTTAATAGATTGTTAAAAATCTGTTTGAATGCTGCTGCAAATTTAAGTGGTTTAATAAGTGCTCAGTGAAATAAACCTTTATATGACTTGTACAAGATGTTTCATTGTAGGGTTTGGCTTCACTTTTGCAACATAAGTTTCGATTTTCTTCTGTCTTAATTAATTGTGATGCCTTTACAAAGCTTGGAGCTGAGATTTTGGCTGTTCACCATGAGCCCTATGATACTATGACAGTGTGTTTTATGACAGGAGTGCGCTTTTTCATCTTAATGGCTGATACTTTTGATGAAGTTGCATAAATCATTCTATAAGATCCCTAGCTTTTCAAAGACAAATAGTAATACCACATTTGAATATGGTGTTTACTGTTTTCTGCTTTTTGCAGGCTGTTTGGTGATAGCTTGTTACTACAAGATCATCTGTTTGTCTGTAGGTATGCATATATATTGGAAATAATAGGGTTAACATGGCATATGATGGCCTAGAGGATATTGCATGTTACTTCTATTATATGAATAATTAAATTAGTTGTGAAGAATAACGAGCTGTTTTGCAGACATCTGATACTAGTGCTCTTACAAAGTTTCAAAATGGCGACTGAGCTCGTTACCTTGGCAACAAGTGAAAAGCTGACTGCGATGGACTGGGCAAAAAACATTGAAATATGCGAGTTAGTTGCTCAAGATCAAAGGTATTTTCAATTGCTGAAGTTTTCTATGTTTGTTAATTTTTCCTCTTTGTTTATTGGCATCTTGCTGTAAATAATTGAAGGGGATAGAAACTGGCTTGCATTAATTGTGAACTTATTATCTTCATTTTGACACTATGCTTACATGTAAAATCATCTCCACGAGCTTAGTGCAAGTATAATTGGTTGTGTTAGTCCGATGAAGCTGGTTAATAATCCCTTGGTTTGCTGGGTTCAGATCTTTGTTAATGAAATACACATCAGTTGAACTTTTATCCTTCGGTTCTTTTTCCATCTGTTCTGCGTCGGAGGAGTATATGTGTTCTTCACTAACTTGATTTATTCTTTCTTTTTCAGGCAGGCAAAGAGTGTTATAAAAGCTATTAAAAAGCGCTTGGGTAACAAGCATCCAAATGTCCAACTGTATGCTGTATTGGTTAGTTTTGTTGATCTGTTGTTAGGGTTTATCTCATCTATATGATTTTGCCTTCATAGTGTCTTGCTAAGTAGTTTCATTGATTAAACCATCTCAACTGTAGGATGTTTTATCCACCAAACTCTTTCCATTTCTAACATGCTTAATAAGCCAAATCCAGCCCATTCTCCTCATGAAGACCAAAACTAAATAAAGACCTCTTGTTGGGGTGTCTAGCAATCCAGTCAATTTCCATTCAGTATAGGGTAATGTGGAATAACTGTTCACTGGGGTGTTATATGTAGTAACTTCTCTTTAATGTAGGTTTACATTGCACATTTACATCATTACTTGTTGACTTTGCAGCTATTGGAGATGTTGATGAACAACATAGGTGAACCTATTCATAAGCAAGTGATTGATGCAGGATTGCTTCCTTTACTAGTAAAATTAGTGAAAAAGAAGGTCGGTAAATATTATTTGGTGGTAGGTGTAACCTCTTTGCATGTTTAAAGAATATAAGATCTCATTTCTTGTATTTTGCCTTCTAGTCAGATTTGCCAGTACGAGAGAGGACTTTTCTTCTTTTGGATGCTACACAAGCATCAGTGGGTGGTGCCAAGGGAAAGTTTCCTCAGTATTATGATGCATACTATGAACTGGTGGTAGGTGTAATCCTTTGACTCACATTTGTGGGCTTGCTCCAGTTTGAGAAACTAGAAAGAATGATTAGATATTTCCCAAAGCTCAGATTCGTTTGCCAATCTTGTGGTTAATATTTTGTTGTATGGGGAAAATGGTCATAGAGCAAATAAAGCAAGAAATCTGTGGGAAAACATTTTGGCACAGATTTGTCAGTGCTAGTGGATTGGAGTGATCTGAACTTTTGAAAATGTACTTTGAAGTTTCACAACTCTGGCTGCTTTGGCGATAAGCTTATAGATGCCATATGTTTTGCTTAGAATGCAGGGGTACAGTTTCCTGAAACTCAACATACAATCTCAAGTGATCTTACAGCTTCAGGTACAAGACAGATTAATGTAACAGCTCGTGAGGTTGTGTCTGGTAACCAAGAAAGGATTGTACCACAAGAAGAACCTCAGCCTCATGCTGTGCCCGAATCTAGGTAATGTTGCTTCCCTTGAAT
Organism: Fagopyrum esculentum; assembly: GCA_033239045.1. Lineage (NCBI taxonomy): Eukaryota > Viridiplantae > Streptophyta > Magnoliopsida > Caryophyllales > Polygonaceae > Fagopyrum > Fagopyrum esculentum. The sequence continues at coordinate 41,268,299 of BSUD01000004.1, read as the reverse complement.
TTATCAGCTTTATAGTCTGCACGAGTCCCCATTGTGTTTTTACTGTTGTATGGATTTGATTACTATGATTATGGTTGAAGGTTTGTTTTGGTATGATTATTCTCAAACTCTTTCCTCTGCTTGTTCTCATATTGTTCTTCAAATTTCCCCAAACTCATCTCTTTTATCTCACCTATCCTTTCATCAGAATCAGAACCTAGTTCTCTTCTTAGGGTAGTTGTCTTCTTTATTAGACACTAGTATAATGTCATCAAGGAAACTGCATCACCTAAGCCTTTTCTCTTGTTTATGCAGCATTATTCAAAAGGCTACCGCTGCACTGGAGATTTTAAGGGAAGTCCTAGATGCTATCGATCCTCAAAAGCCTGAGGTACGTCTGGATATCAAAACTAAATTCCAATTTATCTTAGTTTCCACTCTTGGTTGGTATTTGAGGCCCTGCGGTGTGTAATTGATACTTCTATTTTGTTTCCCTTGTCCAGGCTGGGAAAGATGAGTTTACACTCGATCTTGTAGAGCAGTGTTCTTTCCAAAAGCAGAGAGTAATGCATCTTGTGATGACTTCTAGGTGCTGACTTGACATTGATATTTGATTTACACCATCAGCTATTAGTAACCCAATATTTGTTTCCTTGATTAAGAAAAAGGAAATAACATTCTACTTTCTTCTTTTGATTATAGATTTCAACAAAAATTGACATCATAACCACAAAGGGCTATAAGCATGATAAAACACTTGGATCAGTTATCATCATAACATGTAGCATTGTTTTGATCAAGATGAGAATAGCCCCTTTCTTTAGCAAAAATGGTTCATAATATGTGCTGTATGTTGCTGTTACAGGAATGAAAAGTTGGTTTCTCGAGCAATCGAATTGAATGAGCAGCTGGGAAGGGTATTGGCAAGACACGATGCATTGTTCCAGGACAGATCACAGACAACACAAAACGACATTGACCATGAAAGATTGGCTCTACAGAGAAACGACACTGTGAATTCTGCTAGACTTCCCTCAGTGTCCAATCACATTGATTACGATGAAGCAGAACGGGAAGATGAAGCAGAACAGCTAACTCGTAGGTGAGTGAATGCTGGGCGTGTTTAAAGGGAGAATGAACAATGGAAAACCTGTTTTGATGTGCTTAATCTTTGCAGGAGACGTAAAGGAAAAGCTCGTCTGAGACCCGAGGATGAAGAAGATATGGATGAAAGACCTTTCGGTTTGTTAAGATCAGCCATACCCGATGACAAGCTAAACCGTCCCCTGATCCGGCCATTGAGCATCGACCCATCACCAAAGGAACCTGATGACAAGCCAAACTATCCCCTAATCGGAGCATTGAGCATCGACCCATCACCAAAGGATGTAAACCCGACATTTTTGATCCCGCCACCACCTTCGAAACACATGGAGAGGGAGAAGTTCTTTCAGGAGAGGAAGGGGGATACTAGTGCATTGGCAGGGCTCTCCCATCACAGCCCGAATCCTAGCAGCTCCGCCTCGTACACAGGAAGCACAGGCTCTAATGAATGAAACTAAAACGATGGATCCTGTTTGAGTTGAAAGCTTGTAATACACTCATGTGATCGGTATTACTTCATACAAATGATCCTTACTGTTTGGCGATGGTATGGTTTGCTCACTTCACATATGAAGCAGGATTTTGTGGTTATATAGCTTAGATCTCAAAAATGACATAGTAGTTGATTGCGTATTTTGTGGGGTTTTATTTTGTTTAATTATGATGAAAATCGGTCAGGTTTTGTTCCAACGGTTCAATGCTGAAGTACTTTATAATCATTCTATAATTGGTTAAATTGTTGGACCAACCAGTCCATTTTATTAGTCTTTAGTGAAGCATGTTCTCCACATCGGGTAAAATTGAGCTTGTGGCTGTTAACCATAAAAATGAGCATAATTAAGATTGAGCTTGTGGCTGTTAACCATAAAAATAGCATAATTAAGACTCGTATGTTTCTAATGTGATAAAATAGATTCATATTATTTTTCACATAAAAAAGTAAATAAGAAATAAAAAAGATTCTCGCATAATTAAGACTCGTATGTTTCTAATGTGATAAAATAGATCCATATTATTTTTCACATAAAAAAGTAAATAAGAAATAAAAAAGATTCTCACACTATTTTACAGTCAATAACCCATGTATATAACTTTAATTTTAATTAGAAAATTTAAGGGCCTAGCTTATACTTGCCATACAAAAAAGTATTATCAAACCAATCTTCTCCATTGATTTTATGTAAAAAATGATTAACTTTGATCATGGAATTTGTTTTCAATGAACCAATATTGTACATGAACATTTACAAACTGGCCCGTTAAATGCACGGGGTCGAATTTACTAAAGCATGTCTGACGTACATTACGACTATGCGTCAGGCTATAGCAAGGCGAGACGACCTACTCCCTTGGCCCGCCGAGGCGATCGACCAGTTGGAGATCTAGCTCAAACATAGGTCCCCATTCACATTCAAACCCCACCGGTGCAACCTACATGACCACTCGGACCGTCCTCTTCCGAGTTGTACCCATCAGTTCGAGTGCATGCGTTCTCGGACGTTCTTTGTTGGACTGAGTCCGATAACAATGATGGGTAGGTGGTACCACTAGACCAGACTTGTACGAGAAAGCCTGTTGATATGCATGGCGAGGAACATGCTGAGGTGCCTATTGATTTGCATGTTAATGAGCGTGCTAATGTACTTGCCTCCCCACCCCATAAATTACCCGATACTAGAGCTCCCCTCATTGGAGATCTCTTGTTGTTACTCCATCTACCAAAATAGGAGTATATGGATGGCCTAGGTATCGAATGAAAATATTATTATTAATATATTTTATCATGATTAAGTTTAATTCACTTTAAGTTGATCTTTTTAAAGGATGTTAATGAGATGATTAGGGTCCTCAAACATGTAGAGAAGTTGAAGGATATGATTAGGTGGCCCCGAGTTATGGATGACCCTTTGTCATGGCATGAACTTGCCAAATAGAATGGACTTACTGAGTTAGAAGATGTGTCATTTTGTGACGTTGATCATTCTTTGATACACACATTTGTGGAGAGATGACTTCCCGAGATCAATAACTTTCACCTCCCATGGGTGAGATGACCATCACATTGCATGATGTCACCATCATATTTGGCCTCAAAGTTGATGGAGATACCCTAGAGATGCCCCTGACCCCGCCTCCACATCCTCTTGACTAGTAGATACATTTAGGATCTCTGAGGTTTATGCACACACTCATTAGGTGCCTCGTTTGTGGAGCCTTTGAAGACGATATTAACCCCATTGTGTCTCGATCTACAGACCCCACAGGCCGGTATCGCGTCAGTATACAGTTCTTCGATAATTTGGATTCATGTAGCCTATACCTTAATCATAGACTGCCTCTTACTTATATACACCTATGATGTGGGACCATCCTTGATAGCATCTACACCTACACTACATGGAGAATTCACTAATCCAGGAGCAAGAGAAACTCAAGGAAAGGTTGCTAACAAGTTACATCCATGGGAGGATCCGAGAGAATGGAGGATTTCATGAAAGATGCAAAATCTCGGCCAACACTCAGGAATCTCGGTCGAGATTTCACCCGAGATTGGCTACTATTGTCAATTTTCGAGAAAACTTTCAAGCATAATTTGAAGAATCCAAGTGCACCCTGTGCAAGAGCCTAACAAAGGAAGAGTTTATGTAACAACCTTGAGACAATTAAGAGCCCTAGCCATACCTAAAACCAAACCTGGTTATCTCTCTTTCTAAACTTCACGAACTCAAGGTATGTTCTTTCTCTCTTATTAATCTCCTGTGTGCCTTTTATTATCCTCTTTCTACTCTATACACATTGAGTCAATTCTTTGAGTGTGCTAGTTAGTATCTATACTTTCTATTATACTAGTTGTGTCGTACTTGCAATATTCTTTCTATCTTGTACCATTGTGTGAAGAGACCTACAACATGAATCCTTTCACTATCTTTCAACACAAGAACCTTTCTTCCGAACACAAGTTGACAACTTGAGGCATCCAAGGAAGTTCTAGTGGGAGCTAGTTCATCGATTGGTAGAGAAGCTTTAATCCATCCAAGACAATTACATCAAATTAGCTTGTGATTCACAAGAGAGTGTGAGTGCGAGAGAAGACAAGTAAGGAACCCTTGTTTTCACTAATATCACACGTTTGTTGTTACTTTATGTGATTGTACATGATGTATTATCCGGAATATCACTCGAGAAGAAAATATCGACCAACAGATAAAAATCTCGCCCGAGATTTTGGCCGAGATTTGCCCCAATCAAGGTTTGATCAATACGTTCCTCAACGGAGATCGTTGAATGAGGATGACGGACGCTCACATGTTTTGTATAGAACTCTAGCCCCGGAACCACATCCACGAATCCATTACGAGCAAGGTATGAGATATTCAAATCAATATTATGATATACCTAACGCTCCGAAGTATGTTTAATTTCAGGAATTCGAGGATGAGAGGGATTATCATCGGTATGATCAACGTTCTAGGAGGGAACACTATTATGGCTCATATAAATCTCCTGTACACAACGAGGAATTTTACCCAAGGGCGGAAACACCTAGACGTCCTTCGATTAAGGATGATGATTCCTTAGAGAAGATCTGAGATGATTGGGTAGAAGTACGTAACCAGTTGATCACATTAATGGGGGATATCCAAACTGAAAAGGTTAGTGATTCTAAACCATCTGTTCATATTAATGATCATGTGGAACTAACGGAATCTGATTTGGTTGTTGATGATGAGCATGATATAGATACAAGCATGAATGAGCATTCTCTTGTTAGGAATGTGCATGAGCCTAAGTTGTTGCATTCATCTTTGAATAGTGATCTATCTTCTGTTTTGCCTTCAAGTCCATACATAAAGCCTTTTGAAAACCTTATGGAAGAACATAAAGAGTTTTATGTAGTGCATCCCCAAGTTGTGGCATTGTTAGATTCACATAAGAAGTATGTTATGCATGAGATTGCTAATGAAAGTTTAAGATGTCATAGAGTGTTATATGCTTTGTATTGCCATGATTTTGTTAATTCATTACTTCTTTTGAACCTTAATCTTGCACCGTTATCCAAGAGGAAGCGAGTGAGATTTATTGTAGGATTGCAAGATGAGATTGTCAAAAAGGAGGACATACACAAAGCGATATGCTAGGAATGCCAGAAGAGTGTGGTGAAGAAAGTTCTACCATAATTGGAACAAAACCACAATATAGGAAAGCAAGATTTCATTCCACAGAAGAAATCTCGGCCAATTTCCAGAAACCTCGGCCGAGATTCTTACCCGAGATAACCTACTTGCATCAATTGTTTCGATTGCAATCTGCATGACCTTACCCCATTCCTTTAAGGTTTCTTTATGACCTTATCATGGACATATTTGAGGAGTTAGCTAAAGCTAAGAAGGGGAGTAACTATACCTTTGACTTTATATTATTATCTCTTATTAGTTGTGCTTGCTCTAGGAGTTGTGACCCATATACAACTCTAAACTATAATGACTTTGTGATTAAATTGTTTTCCATAACATTCTTTGATCTTATAATGTTTCCTATTAAGGAGCTACGTAAAGCATATTGCAGGAAAACAGGAGGAGTTTATTAACAGGTTGCATACTAAGATGCGACAAGGGATCGAGAAGAAAGTGGTGTCTTCATCCCATGAAGTTAATACAGTCCAGTAGCCGCCATACTTGAGTCATGGTGTGATTAGTGATGGACAAGGCTATGATTCGAGGTCGAATCATTTTCAAGACGGGGAGTATGATGCGGGACCATCCTTGATAGCATCTACACCTACACTACATGGAGCATTCACTAAGCGAGGAGCAAGAGAAACTCAAGGAAAGGTTGCTAACAAGTTGCATCCATGGGAGGATCCAAGAGAATGGAGGATTGCATGGAAGATGCAAAATCTCGGCCAACACTCAGGAATCTTGGCCGGAATTTCATCCGAATTTTCGTTCTTGACGCGTGTTAGAAGATTCGGGCAAAGATATTTTAAATTTGGCAACTATATTTTTATATTTTATTTCCTTAAAGCTCTCAAACAATCTCAAGGAAATTGTTATTTTTGGATCCTATCTTTTAAATATATCTTTCCTAGATTATCTTTTAAAGATATATTTCATAGGAGATCTCCCTTATAAATAGCCCTTAGAGGGGGAGATTGTTAAATATCTTAGTTGTGATTATTGATTCCACATTATTGTGAGATACTTGTAACTTCACTCACGAGATTTTCATTTTATCATTTCTATTCAATCAAAAGGAGAATTTTTTATTAAATAATTGCGAGTCTTTGCTAGGTTGTTCTTGTGTGCGTTAATCTTTTTGAAGGTTGGTGTTCCTGGTCAATTCTAGTCCCTCCTTGTGCTTGTTTTACTTAGAAGACTTGTGTAAGGTTAAAAAAGTGAGGGTTAAGGTAAACTCTTTGTTTAAGGGGTTTTGACACATCATTGGTCAAAGTTCTTTGCGGAAATATCTTAATTCATATCTTCCTATATCTGTCATTTATCACTCTATATTCATCTTCTTATCTTTTAAATTTAAGTTTAACATTATCACTTTATAGAAGCAAAAAAGAAGTCGAATCGAAATTCTCCGATGCGCAATATGCATTAATAAACCAAAAGCTCTTTAGCAGATTTTACATACGCAAAATTTTCAGCAATTTCACGTTTCATAGAGTGAATGATCCAACAACGAATCATGTAATCCTAATCCATCTAATAATTGATTCCTCATATTCAGGCTTAGAGCATGATCCATTCCCTCTAGTCTAGTATTACTAAATCAAAGAGGCGTTTTTAGTTACTTATGTCTTTTACTAACGCATATGTAGTGGAAAGTAAGAGACCATGTCTATAACAAGCTAAAAACATTATTATTTATGATCTTTGAATATTAATAGTGGTCCAGAACCATCATCCTTTGTTTATTGTAGAACTTTCTTTTTGATATCATACTCGGAGAAACTAAGTTCATCAATTCACATAGAATTACCCGAAATTTTGTCAATGCAAGCGTGAACTGTGGCGGTAATTGTCGGTTTGTAGAGACGTATATATTTTACTTATATAATAAGCTCATTTGTCTGAGTAACTTCATTTTATTCTGTCATGTTGGTTGATTGATATTCTTGTCACCTTTGTTATAACTTGTACAACTGGAATAGATATACACTTGTTAGATTTTATGCCTGATTAATGACTAGAATAGACCATTCGTATGACAATATTTCTCAAATGTGAAGTTTAAAATTCCGGTACGAGAATCATGATTTAGAAAATCTAGGGATGATTGTTCTCCTCCTAATAACTCATAGGTAGTTGTTCTTTGTATATATGAGGATGCTGAATTTGTGCAGCTCAAGTTACATAATGACAGGATCAGTGCTTCCTCCATTTCTCTAGCTACACTCTGCTGGATTGCGTTCTCTATGGAAGCGAGTAACATAAAACACTATATTCAAGTAGCCATTGCGTGATAGAAAATCCTAATACGGATTCAAAAATTGAAAGCAAGAACATTTATGTTGTTCAAATTACTATAGGCCATGGGAAAATATTTGTATCAGGAATTACAAATATCATTGTAGATGAGTGGCTCTTGAACATATAGACAAGTAAATATCTATGGACATCTATAATGTTCTTATGCAATACACACAGTACGAAAGCAAGGACATTTATGATGTTTTAATGCAATACGCACAAGTACGAAAGTAGTGAAGATGTATCCTGAGGAATTATTTTATACAAATACAATTTTGTAAGAAGTTGTATAACACCAAAACTTTGACCAATTAAAAAGAAAATTTGTATGCAAATGTAAATGAAAAAAGCCTACTTGATTCCTTATTATAGATGGGGAGAATAGTTGATTTTGAGGATAATATCTATGTACTAAAAGACTTTTCTTATAATATATACATATATATATATATAGTGCGGTTCCCATGAGAACAGGCTTATCGTGTAATCATGAGAACAATCTTAGACCGTCGGATGGTGAGTATTAAGGATCGAGATTTTGAGTAGATATCATAATTAATAATAACTACGAATAATAATTAGGAACAATGCATTCAACCAACAATAACTACGAATAATCCACTCAACCAACAATAACTACGGATAATACATTAAACGATATGACACCTTCGTAACAAAACTAATAATAATTACGAATCTGTTCTCATGATTACACGATAAGCCTGTTCTCATATGATCTATACTCTCTCTCTCTCTCTCTCTCTCTCTCTCTCTATATATATATATATATATATATATATATATATATATATATATATATATAATTGATTTTTTTTTTCAAATGAGCTTGCCTAGTATTTTGTTGAGTTAACTCTGATCTGAACAACCACAATTGTTCAACTATTTTTTTTTTCATATTAGTTATTTCTTTACAGTTACCTTGACCTATTGTTTATTCAATCAATCATGTCCATTGTTGCTGCTCGTGAGTTACAACATTGTGGACACTGATACCGTGCCAATCTGTTAACTATCTTGATTCACTTTCACCTGGTTATGTTTTTCCTTTGTTGGTTTCTTTCATTTATGTTGGGATATTGTTCTAAATGCTGGTTAAATATAGCAGCAATTGGTAACTTCAAAGATTTTCCCAGATGATATTTTATTTCCTAACAATAATGGCATTCGACTTGCAAGGCGCTGTACATGAATAAAATTGAAGGTATAGATTGAGCATTGTGCGGTGACTATTTCCAAAGTTAAACACAAGTCAAAGTACATTGCTCCTACTAATTGTGCTTTGTAAGATTTACAATACTGACTTAGCTATTTGATACTATACTGTTGCAAAACGGTTTACTCGCAACCTTTAACCTAAGCAATAACTGTAAATGTTGAAACATAATTTTCACTAATAGTTTAATAGGTGATCAATTAGGTATAGTTGTATCTGGTGTTTCATCTTGGAAATAGTTATGGGACCCATAGATAACGGGCATATAAAAAACAACAGGTTTTGATCTTGATTTAGAGTATGCAATATGTATACAAGGTCATATATTCTCCAGGTAAATTGATCTTTTAAGAAGAATATGTTGTCTGATTTTTGTTGTTGGTAAAAACAAGGAATTGCAAGAAAGTAGAGTCGAATTAAGAAGATAAGTTGTGATCAGTTTTGATTATATATATGTTCATCTGAATTCTGACTATAGTTAGAGTAGCTTGGTTTACAAAAGTGGGAGATGATTAATCTCAATTAAAACAACAACTAATGGAGAATGACTCTTGGCATATATGTGCTGATGAGAAGTTGAAGTTAGACAACGACACAATGAGAGCTTCTTCCAACTCTTTAATTACGCTTGTTGGATCATAGAGATTGCATACTCCATGAAAGCCGAATCACATGGCAAGGTAATGGGTCCATCACCCACCAACCCAAACTCTCTTTCAACCACTCTAAGAATTTCTCTTACATCTTGAGATCCTCTTATCAGCTAAGTAGACCACAAACTGACCCTCTCGGACACTATTGATGAATTCTTGGTGTTATTGTATACTGGAAGTGAGATCCTCTTCCTACCTGCCGCTGCAAGCTTTCTCCATTTTCTTGCCAGTTTGATAAGTTTCGGCCCTATCACACTTCCATGGGATGCAAATTAAACTTCATAGAGTATTCGCTTTCTCCTATCCAAAGACGCATAGGTGAAGACTTGCAAAAGGCATTTCTTGTTTCAATGGCTAGAGATCATTGCATGTCATCTTTCCGGCTACTTCATCATCATACAATATACCAATCTTTTATATGTAGCTTTCGAGAGGTGCAAAAACTAATTCTGGCTTTATTTTTGTAAGTGAACCTTACACACAAGTTTTCGGAATTCCATCCTAAAACCAATTGGCAATAGGACGAGTAGCCTAGTACTTAATTATATGTTAGGTTCGGTATTATCATATTATCGATGTGGGACAATATTCGACACATCTTAACATAAACACAATAGTTGATGTTCTATTTCATACATACAAACAAATTCAATCACGGTCCTTTCTGGGCAGTTTGACAAGATTCTTTTTTTTTTGGTGAAAAAGGAGACAAAGCTCCTCCGCTCAAGGCATATATAAATGAAAAGGACTAACAGACAACAAACCGGGGAAAAGACACGCCGCTAATGTCGTTTGCAATGAGGGGAAAAAAGATCAGGAAGGGGGTATCTAACACGTGAGAACCAACTGGAAAATGAAAAGTGTAATTAGCTAAAAAATCCGCAACGGTGTTAGCCTCGCGGTAGATGTGTCGGAGCCGGATGGACCAGTTCCTACGAAGGAAGCCTTGACAGCGAACCACCAGACTAGCAAGGGGGTGAGATTGAGTGACTCCTTTTTGAATAAGTTGGAGTATCAGAGCGGAGTGTAACAGTCAAAAATCAAAGATGACCTAATCAAGAATTTTAAGGAATTAAATCCGTTTTAACACGAGATACCTCTCGAGGTAACCTGCTCCTAGATGATATTATACCCCAGTGTTATTTGGAGCATTTGAGAGGTTCAATTAATAAAAATGCAATTGAGAGAAATGATTAGGACATCGGACATGTCCTAGATATGAAAAAACATGGAAAGGCAAAACGGCCAAAAGAGTCGCTATTTCGTTTCTTAGCGGCTAAGAAAGACGGCTTATGAATAAGCGTTTTTCGAGACAATTGCGGAATAATTATCCATACAATATTCCAGATTTATTATTCCAATTTCGAGAAGTTTGGAGAAGGGGGCTTAAACCGCTTTCGGATCAGTGAAAGGATAATTATCGACTCTGCTAAAGGATAATTATCGACTTCGCTATAAATAGCGGAAATAACGTTTATTAATTCATTTCCTTTCACGTTTCCTCGTAAAAGCTCTGATTTCTCTCAACCTTCAAACTCATATCTACTCTTCGTTTCTAATCCGATTTCAAATCCGTTTGAGTTTTTGGATTCCTCTCTTCATTCTCTTCATTTTGGTACCGAGTTTCTACATTTCCAAGCAAGGGAAAGCCTGGTCGAGCATATGTGATAATATGGAGGTTCTGTCGCTCAGATTCCGGTGAATTTGATGATGTCTGAGCGTAGCCTGCGTCGTTGTGATTCTGAATCTTCTTTCGGACCGTCAATCAGGTTAGTAACGAATAAGTTATGAATTTATTCGTTTTCCGTATTGCGATTTGACCTAAATTGACCTTAGGCTTGCCAAAATGGATAATTGGAAACTCCATTATGCTCGTTACTTTATTCTGGTGATTATGGGCTGTTTGTTTGTTGAGATTTGATGACAGGTGGGTTCAGAAATTGCCTGCGGGCAAAACGTTATTCTGACGAAATTTAATTAACTAATTGAAGGTTAATTAATTAAATTGGGATTATAGAGAAGGATATAACTTAATTAAATTTAAAGTAATGAATTTAACTGGTGTTTGAATCGAGGAGAGTTTAATACGAGGAATATGATATTCTCCGTAGGTGATGTTGAAGGTTTTAGTTAACTATAGCTTAGTTCTTTGTGAGCGTATCCAAACACGATAAAAGAGGATAGTCCGAGTGGGAAACGGACTCAATAGTTGGTTTGCGAGATTTTATTGTTCTTACCTGCGAGGTAAGTGTATATGAATTACACTTGTTTAATATATATTATGTATTTAATATGCCATGATTTTATGCATGCTTGTGTGTATATATTTGTTTGTTATGATTGTATGCATGCTTATATGTATATGAGTGAGATGATGATGATGACTTGATATTCTTTATGAAAGCATGCATGATGTACATGGTATGATAATGAAAGGGATGTGATGAAAGAATATAACGACAACATGAAACCGAGTTATGTTATGAAAGTGATAATATAGGATGGTAATTGATTAATTACCCTAACTGGGTTCCACACGGGTTTCCGGGGGACGAGGTCGTTACCTGATCTACAGGGGGCCTCAGAGGTCGCTACCTGATCTACAGGGGGCCTCAAGATGAGAAAAATAGTCTAAGATCGCATCCTGAGCTACAGGGGGTCTTAGGACAAGATGGCCGAGGCTGCTACGTGATCTACAAGGGGCCTAGGACGCTATCCGGTTGGCCAACCGAAAGAAAAAAAGAAAGAAAGAAAAGAAATACGAAAGCACATGAGAAAATATACCGTACGATCAGTTGGGGCTAGTTAGTTAATTATCACCTATGCATCGAGGCAATCGAGTCTAGCATGTTATATGTTATGTTATGATTATTTATATGTGATGGTATGATATGAGATATTTATATGAGGTGATATGTTTATATGTGGTATGATAACATGCTTGAAAGTGTATATGTTATGTGTTTTGTATGTAATGTGAATGTGGAGATGTATGTGTTCTTTGGAATGTGAGAACGGGTATTGTGTCCTTTGGGGGACGGGATATTAGATACTTATATATATTGAGAGAGTGCGATTTGTATACCCTTACTGGGCTTGTAGCTCATTGTTATTATATCCATATTTTTCAACTACTCAGACTCAGCCTGATCAAGGCAATGACGTTGGACTCAACACTTGGATTTGAGATCATATCAGGTGGGCTGTTATGGGATACTACCGCCTAGGATGTTTTTTGTGGTCTTAAACAGTTGTGTTTTATTAAACAGAGTTTTATGACGTATGTTAGTATGTATATATGTTGTGAATATGGTAGTAAGATCAAGTTTTAAAATTTTACGTTTTTCGCTTTTTCGTTTTTTTTTTTGCTTTAAACAGGGTTAATTAAATGGTAATCAACTAGAAATGAATTAGGTGTCACATTTGGTTGGTATCAAAGAAGGGATTTGATTCCTTGGCTTGGGTTGTGGGAAGTTTTCTGAAAAGCTTTTGAAAGTTTCTTTTTCTTTTAGATGGCGGAGCACAACCAAAGGGTCGACTGAGTGTGTACATGCTCAGGGTAGAAATGATCAGGAGCACCCTAAGGTGCCAATTTAGCCAATATCACTACCACCATCGGATAGGGCTGGTATACCTGATTTAGTGAAATATTTGAGAGAAGTTATACCACCACAGACACAACAGTGTCTCAGGCGGGTATTATTCTAGTAAAGATGGACAAGAATTTTAAGAAGATTCACCGCCAAGGGGCAAAGCCGTTTGAGGGGACTACTGATCCATTAGTAGCGAATGAGTGATTGAGGAACATTGAGTCCATTCTAGATGGAGTTATTTGCGCTACTGAGAGACGGGTACAATATGATATATCCTTGCTTGAGGGAGCAGGTAGAGATTGGTGGGACACGGTCCCTAATGGCCGTAGTATACCACCAATGCTGACATGGGGATGATTTCTTGAGAGAGTTTGATGTGATGTTAGTAATGGATTGGTCATCCACTCATATAACTTTGATTAATTGTTATACAAAGGAAGTTACCATGGAGGTAGATGGGGTGAGAGAGGTGATTTTCACCGGTAAGAGGAATGTTATTCCTACTTGCCTCATATCTACAGTGGCAACTTTTAGATTACTTTGGGAAGGGTGTCAGGCTTATCTGGCTAGTGTATCAAATTCTGCTATTGTTAGCCCCGGAGTATCTGAGGTGGATGTTGTCAGAGAATTCCCTAACATTTTCCTTGATGATTTACCTAGTTTACCTTCGAGTAGAGAGGTAGACTTCGAGATTGAGGCATTACCAAGTGCAACACATATATCAATTGCTCCTTACAGGATGGCTCCGCTAGAGCTGAAGGAGTTAAGGAAACAGTTGAAGGAGTTACTCGAGAAGGGCTTTATACGCCGAGTATTTCTCCTTGGGGTGCACCAATGCTTTTTGTGAAGAAGAAGGACGGTAGTTTACGATTGTGCATAGACTACCGTTAGCTGAACAAAATCACAATCAAGAACAAGTACCCCTTACCGAGGATAGAGGACTTGCTTGATTAGTTAAGGGGTGCTACAGAGTTTTCAAGGATTGACCTTTGATCGGGATACTGGCAGTTGAGGATAGCAGAGAATTCTATACCGAAGACAGCTTTTCGTACTCGGTATGGACACTATGAGTTTACAGTTATGCCTTTTGGGTTAATGAATGCACCAGCAACATTCATGGCTCTGATGAACTCGATCTTCCAACCTTATTTAGATCAGTTCGTCGTTGTCTTCATTGATGATATCTTGATATATTCCCGAGATGCAGATACTCATAGAGAACATCTGAGACGTATCTTAGGGATTCTGAGGGAGAGACAATTGTACGGGAAGTTCAACAAGTGCGATTTTTGGACGGATCAGATTGCCATTCTAGGACATGTGATATCACGAGATGGTATACAACCTGATCCATCCAAGATCAAGGCTATTACAGAATGGGAACTTTCGAAAAGCATTACGGAGATTTGCAGCTTCTTAAGACTTGCGGGTCATTATAGAAGGTTTGTAAAGAACTTCTCGATTATCGCACGCCCATTGACTAAATTGCTAAAGAAGAATCAGCAGTTTGTATGGGACAACAGCTGTCAAGAGAGCTTTGAAAAACTTAAGAAAAGATTGACTACGTTTCTTATTCTAGTTGTACCCTCAGATAAGGGTAACTTTGTGGTTTACACCGACGCATCTGGGAGTGACTTAGGAGGAGTTCTAATGCAAGAAGGGAAGGTAATAGCATATACATCTAGACAGTTGAGACCTCATGAGCAGAACTATCCTACACATGACCTAGAGTTTGCTACTATAGTTCATGTTCTTAAGACCTGGAGGCACTATCTTTATGGTGATACATTTCCGATGTTTACCGACCATAAAAGCCTGAAGTATATTCCCACTCAGAGGGATCTGAATCTGAGGTAGAGAAGATGGATGGAGTTACTCAAGGATTATGATTGCTCTATAGAGTACCATCCAGGAAAGGCGAATGTGGTAGCTGACACTTAGCAGGAAGAGCAATGACCAAGGCAATAAGGTCAACTACAAAGTTGAGCATCTATTAGCTCTCAGAGTTATGAGAGTAGAGATGGATATAAGAGGATCCGAGTTGATAGCGAACATTCAAGTTAGACCGTTGATTCTTGATGAGATTTCAACTAGACAAGATGAGGATGCTACACTGAAGAAAGTTGAAAGCTAAAGTGGGAGATGCTACCACTACACACTTCCAGTTGTCTAATCAGGGAGTGTTATATAAAGGTGCACAGATATGTGTGCCTAACATTAAGGAGTTAAAGAAGAAGCTACTTGAAGAGGCACATTCCTCGAGGCATTCCATGCATCCTGGGAGTACGAAGATGTTTAATGACCTGAGGAAGATCTATTGGTGGCCTAGGATGAGACGAGAGGTAGCTGATTTTGTGGCTCGATGTCTAGTGTGTCAGGAAGTGAAGGCTGAACACCAAGCACCAGCAGGAAAGTTACATTCTTTATCAGTTCCTGAGTGGAAGTGGGAGCGGATTACAATGGATTTTGTGGTTGGACTTCCTAGCACTTTCAGAAAGAATGACACGGTATGGGTGATTGTAGACAGATTGACGAAATCTGCTCACTTTTTACCGATGAGACAAGATAACTCCTTAGATGAGCTGGCAGAGTTGTATGTGAGAGAGATTGTTCGACTACACGGAGTCCCTGTATCGATTGTATCTGATAGAGATCCGAGGTTTACATCATAATTCTAGGGAAGTCTACAAAATGCCTTAGGTACAAGATTGCATTTCAGTACGGCATTTCATCATCAGACAGACGGACAGTCAGAGAGAACGATTCAGACCTTGGAGGAGATGTTGAGATCTTGTGTTTTGGAGCTTAAAGGTAATTGGGATTCTAACCTGTCATTGCTCGAATTTGTGTATAATAACAGTTTCCATTTGAGTATTGGTATGGCCCCTTACGAGGCCTTGTATGGAAGGAAGTGTCGCACACCTGTATGTTGGGATTTTGAGGGCATGCGACAGATAGAGGGTCCTGAACTTGTACAACAGACAATAGAGAAAGTACAAGTAGTAAAGCAGTGCTTGAAGGCGGCACAAGATCATCGGAAGAGCTATTTTGATCGCCATAGACGAGAGATGACATATAAGATAGGTGATAGAGTGTTTTTGAAGGTATCTCCTTGGAGGGGAGTTATGAGATTTGGTAGGCATGGGAAGTTAGCACCGAGATACATTGGTCCATATGAGACCTTAGAGAAGATCGGACCACTTGCATATAGGTTGGCATTACCACCCGAGTTATCAAGATTGCATGACGTCTTCCACGTATCGGTGCTACGGAGGTATAGGTCAGATCCGAGTCATATCATTCCCGAACCTGAGATAGAAGTATCTGAGAACTTGTCCTACCCAGAAGAACCAGTTGAGGTTTTAGGCATGCAGGTTCGAAGATTAAGAAACAAGGAGATTCCGATGGTGAAGGTCCGATGGGGACATCATTCAGCTCGAGAGGCTACATGGGAAACCGAGCGAGATATGAGAGCTAGATACCCCTATCTTTTTGAGTAAAAACCTCGAGAAATTGTGATCCGGTTATGCATCCTTTTGATACATCTACGAGTTTGGTTCTACGTCCTTTCTTAAATTTCAGGACGAAATTTCTTAAAGTGGGAGATATTTGTAAGAGTCAAAATCAAAGATGACCTAATCGAGAATTTTAAGGAATTAAATCCGTTTTAACACGAGATACCTCTCGAGGTAACCTGCTCCTAGATTATATTACACCCCGGTGTTATTTGGAGCATTTGGAAGTTTCAATTAATAAAAATGCAGTTGAGACAGCTTAGGACATGTCCTAGATATGAAAAAACATGGAAAGACAAAACGGCCAAAAGAGTCGCTATTTCGTTTCTTAGCGGCTAAGAAAGACAGCTTAGGAATACGCGTTTTTCGAGACAATTGCGAAATAATTATCCATACAATATTCCAGATTTATTATTCCAATTTCGTGAAGTTTGGAGAAGGGGGCTTAAACCGCTTTCGGATCGGTGAAAGGATAATTATCGACTCCGCTAAAGGATAATTATCGTCTTCGCTATAAATAGCGGAAATAACGTTTATTAATTCATTTCCTTTCACGTTTCCTCGTAAAAACTCTTATTTCTCTCAACCTTCAAACTCAGATCTACTCTTCCTAATCCGATTTCAAATCCGTTTGAGTTTTTGGATTCCTCTCTTCATTCTCTTCATTTTGGTACCGATTTTCTACATTTCCGAGCAAGGGAAGGCCTGGTCGAGCATATGTGATACTATGGAGGTTCCGTCACTCAGATTCCGGTGAATTTGATGATGTCCGAGCGTAGCCTTCGTCGTTGTGATTCCGAATCTTTTTTCGGATCGTCAATCGGGTTAGTAACGAATAAGTTATGAATTTATTCATTTTCCGTATTGCGATTTGACCTAAATTGACCTTAGGCTTGCCAAAAATGGATAATTGGAAATTCCATTATGCTCGTTACTTTATTCTGGTGATTATGGGTTGTTTGTTTGTTGAGATTTGATGACAGGTGGGTTCAGAAATTGCCTGCGGACAAAACATTATTCTGGCGAAATTTAATTAATTAATTGAAGGTTAATTAATTAAATTGGGATTATAGAGAAGGATATAACTTAATTAAATTCAAAGGAATGAATTTAATTGGTGTTTGAACCGAGGAGTTTAATACGAGGAATATGATATTCTCCGCAGGTGTTGTTGAAGGTTTTGGTTAACTATAGCTTAGTGCTTTGTGAGCGTATCCAAGCACGATAAAGGAGGATAGTCCGAGTGGGAAACGGACTCAATAGTTGGTTTGCAAGGTTTTATTGTTCTTACCTGCGAGGTAAGTGTATATGAATTACACTTGCTTAATATATGTTATGTATTTAATATGCCATGATTTTATGCATGCTTGTGTGTATATATTTGTTTGTTATGATTGTATGCATGCTTATATGTATATGAGTGAGATGATGATGATGACTTGATATTCTTTATGAAAGCATGCATGATGTACATGGTATGATAATGAAAGGGATGTGATGAAAGAATATAACGACAACATGAAACTGAGTTATGTTATGAAAGTGATAATATAGGATGGTGATTGATTAATTACCCCAACTGGGTCCCGCACGGGTTTCCAGTGGACGAGGTCGCTACCTGATCTATAAGGGGCCTCAGAGGTCGCTACCTTATCTACAGGGGCCTCAAGATGAGAAAAATAGTCCAAGATCGCAACCTGCCCTACAAGGGGGCCTTAGGACAAGATGGTCGAGGTCGCTACCTGATCTACAGGGGGCCTAGGACGCTATCGGGTTGACCAACCAAAAGAAAAAAAAAAGAAAGAAAGAAAGAAAAGAAATATGAAAGCACATGAGAAAATATATCGTACGATCAGTTGGGGCTAGTTAGTT
Organism: Fagopyrum esculentum; assembly: GCA_033239045.1. Classification (NCBI taxonomy): domain Eukaryota; kingdom Viridiplantae; phylum Streptophyta; class Magnoliopsida; order Caryophyllales; family Polygonaceae; genus Fagopyrum; species Fagopyrum esculentum. The sequence continues at coordinate 41,249,870 of BSUD01000004.1, read as the reverse complement.
AATTATCACCTATGCATCGATGCAATCGAGTCTAACATGTTATATGTTATGTTATGATTATTTATATGTGATGATATGATATGAGATGTTTATATGAGGTGATATGTTTATATGTGGTATGATAACATGCTTGAATGTGTATATGTTATGTGTTTTGTATGTAATGTGAATGTGGAGATGTATGTGTGCTTTGTAATGTGAGAACGGGTATTGTGTCCTTTGGGGGACGGGATATTAGATACTTATATATATTGGGAGAGTGCGATTTGTATACCCTTACTGAGCTTGTAGCTCATTGTTGTTATATCCATATTTTTCAGCTACTCAGACTCAGCCTGATCAAGGCAATGACGTTGGACCCAACACTTGGATTTGAGATCATATCAGGTGGGCTGTTATGGGATGTTACCGCCTAGGATGTTTTGTGTGGTCTTAAACAATTGTGTTTGGTTAAACAGAGTTTTATGACTTATGTTTGTATGTATATATGTTGTGAATATGGTTGTAAGATCAAGTTTTAAAATTTTACGTTTTTCGCTTTTTCGTTTTTTTTTTGCTTTAAACAGTTTGTGTTGAAAATAATAAGTTCTCAAGTCGAAAAATTAACAGTTTGAAAGCAAAACCATGTGGGTGGTATTTCAATATCAAGCAAACTGGGTCCAAAGAAGAGTGGCACCATCGTGTTGGCCTCTAATAGAGGATATTTCAATATCAAGCAAAACCAACGGTTCATGTTGGCCTTATACAGGACGACTTTAATAAGAAATATGTTGAGAAATAACGGTGGAATGGAAACAAAATTAAATTAGATAAGCAAATAAAAATGATAAAGTTATTTTCTTGTGTTAACATATCTCTAAACAAACATAGTTTTTATTTGAATTCGAACTATTTCGTTATCGGAAATAATTCTTAACAAAACGAGCCCCATATTTAATCCAACTATGTTGCCACGGGGCACCATTGTTTGAGATCGATCAGTCCATCAAATTTTATGCTACTATCACAAATGTAGTCCCATGTATGCCGCAATACGAAGCAAATTATTGTATATTCATTTTTTTTTTAAAAAAAACACTTTCCAAATATAAACAAGATCCGCTATTTTATATATGGTAGCATATTATATACCAATATACTATAGCATAAACAAGGAAATAAATATTTTTTGCAGTAGAAGACAATTATATATAAAAACCTAACCTATATTGAATTATTACATTCAATATTATTATCGCTTTCTCTTATCAAATCTATAATCTCACTTACATTCAATGGGGCGAGCAAAGCTAGCAATGGAGTTCATCAAGAAAGACAAAGCAAGAGCAGCAACCTTTGAGAAGCGCAAGAAGGGGTTGAAGAAGAAGGCTTACGAGCTCGCTACGCTATGCGACGTGCCCCTCTGCGTCATCATCTACCCGGGTCCGAACTCGGAGCCCGAGACATACCCATCAAACCAAGCCGAGGTTCGAACCGTGATTGATCGGTACGTGTCGATTCCCGAGGAAGAGAACGCCAAGAGGAGCCTTGGGCTACAAGAAGCTTTAGAAGGCAAGAAAAGTAAAGTTGATCATCATCTGACAAGTTTTAAGGTTCAAACAAAGGCTTCGATCCCGACTTGGTTCAATGATCTTGATGGGTTAAGTAGAGACCAGCTTGTTAAGTTGGCTTCTGATTTGGATCATAAGCTCAGTGCTGTTGACGAAAGGATTGGGAATATGAGGGGTAGTTTTGGGATTTACAATAACAACGCTATTATTAATGCTCGTAATGGATGTGATGCTAAGATGCAGATGCAGATGTCATGGCCGATGTTTGATCCGGCAGCCGGCGGTTCGTCTAGTGGCGGCGGCGGGGTTAGCTCGACTGGGTTCAGTTATAACCCTAATGATCAGTTCATGGGGTCTAACTTATATCATGGACAAGTTGACCCGTCGCATGAGAATTCTGGGTTTGGCGGTGGTCCTGTGGTGGCTCAGCCGACGGCGTTTTACGGTGGTGTTAGGTTTGAGCCTCGACAGATGGGCGGTGGTGATGGTGCAATGAAGTGGTTTGATGAAAGCCAGTTTTTCTTGTAATTAGCAAATTAGGGTTTGTTTTTACAGTTGAGTTTACAGTATGAATCTCATTTTTCTCAACTATGTTATGCATTAACTTTGAATTTTTAGAATATTGTTTCTTGTACTTGCTTTGAAGAATTGAAATCAGATATGCAGTTCTCTCCATCATCTCTATCAAGTTGAGTTACAGTCATGCTCCCTCATTCATATACACAGAGTCTTGCAAAATTGTAAATATTCCGGTTATTGTGAAATTCTACTCCCAGATTGCATGCGGGTTACTAAAGAAAGGTTGTTATATAGACAATTTTATTTTTACTTTGGTATTAAATCTGAATGTTTTACATTGACGTTCAATGTGGATTAGTTTTTAACCCTCCGACTTTTTACCTATACATGTGCCGTCACCAAAACTAGACACGTTCACGAGTCACCTGTGATCCGGCGGATTCTGACCTGGCGGGAACCCGGCGGGTCGCGGGTACAGGTAAGGGTCATGGGATCCTTACCCGTCGACCCGGGTAACGGTCACATTTAAGAAAAATTAAAACATCTCAACGGCTATCTTATTAAAAAAAACAAACAATAAACTATAATATATCTAACCCAAAAACATTTCTATAAATACACAAAACCCAATTCATTTCAACTCACATCAATTCTTATTCAATCATCTATTCACTCTCTCCATAATTTCCAACTCTTACATTCAATTAGTCTCCTAATCTCATATTCTCGATCTCTTATTTTGTTATTAATTATTCATTTTACAACTCTTACTATTACATTCAATTATTCAAAAAAAAATGGCTAGACGAGGAAGACGTTCCATTAGCGGTCCTTCATCTGGCGGAGGTGTTAGCCGAGGACGTCATTCCGTTAGCGGTCCTCCAACCGGTTCGGATTTAAGGCGGGGCTTAAGTGGAGATCACGAGATCCACGAGGAGGAGGAGGATATCTACATGGAATCACCTCCTTCCTTAACACCCAAGAATCCGAGACCCAATTCCCGGAGCCGGAGGAGCCGTTGAACAACACTCAACTATCGGCGGCGATCTTCCGATTTTGGTTCATAAAAGGTGTTCCCAATGCCAACGGAATTTACTATGCCAAATGGAATTTTTGTTCGGCACAATACAAGCACAAAAGGGAGAAGACTACGGGAGCTACAAGAGGCATATTCGGAACAAGCATCCCGAAAAAATGGGATTGGCACGAGGGCAAACACAACTAACCGGGTACGCAACCACCTCTAACCACCCTCCTTTTTTACATATGATCATGCTTCGTCTATGAATGCATTTTCGAAAATGTTAGCCGTAGATTCTTTGGCATTTAGTTTTGCACAAGATGTTGGTTTTAATGATTGGATGCAAAATCATGCTCAATCCGCATATAAACCAATTTCTCGCCAAATCGCTAAAAGAAAAATGATGCATAAATATAAAATGCGTAAAGAAGAATTAATTAAATATTTTATGGAAAACGGTGATATTCAAATTTCTATTTTTAGTGATATTTGGACCGACGGTTTTAAAAAAATTCATATATGGGTATTACTTGTCATTTTGTTGATAAATTTTGGATTTTAAACAAAGGAGTTTTAGCATTACGAGTTTTCAACGAAAAACACACCGCCCAAAACATTGCCCGTTTGATTGCAAATGTTTTGGAAGAATATAGATTACTTTCACCAGTTTTTTCAATCGGTTTTTACAACGCCTCCGCTAATACGGCTTTCATTAGAGATTTAACCAACTTTTGTAAGCCGACGATTGGAGGTAAATTTTTTCACATTAGGTGTGCCGCTCATATTTTAAACTTGTGTGTTCAAGAAGGTTTAGCATATGTTGGAGATTTAGTACAACCTATTCAAAAAAAATTTAATGAACTTTGGTCTAAAAAAAGTATACGTACTAAATGGTATGCTTATTGTAAACAAAATGACGTTTTTCCAAAAAAAATTCCAAAAGATGCTTGTACAAGATGGAACTCTACTTACAAAATGGTTTCCGAATCATATGAATATCGAGATCTTTTAAGTGGTTTTGCCGCACAACATATGGACGTTGATTTTGTTTTCGGTGAATCTTGGGTTTTAGCAAAAGATGTAATGGAGGTTTTTAAATATTTTTATGATGCTACTAATACTTTTAGTTATGTTTATACACCAACTTCAAACATATTTTGTTATGTAGCAATTAATATTGCATTTTCACTTCAACAAGATCTTTTAATTGATAATATTTCACAAGCTATTTACACAATGCGAATTAAATGGTTAGTTTATTATACAACTATTCCCGATATTTTTCTTGTTGCATTTGTGTTAGATCCTAGACGTAAAATGGATGGTTTAAAACAATTTTTAGAAAGTTATTATGAATTTTTAGATTTAGAACAACATCCCGATTGCTATGTTTCTACCATAATTGCTAGAATTAGAAAATTATTTGATGAATTATTGGTTCAATATCGTGTTTCCGATCAAGGTCAATCATTTCAACCCCCTCCATGTCCTTCATCTTCAACTTCATCTAAATTTAAATCATGTAATATCCGGAATTTTTAGTCCGTTTAATTCTTTATCAAACCGAGTTTTGATCCATCGATCTTTCTCTGTCTACCTAGTCGTACACACTAGCTCAGATTTTATCATTTTATGTAACCTCGCTTCACATAAAATAATAGAACTTTATATCAAACCCTAATCTATCAAACCCTAAGTTAGGTCTTGACATGTCCTTGACAATATTCTGACGAGACCGAGACGAGTTTTGACGAGATTAAGACGAGACCATGACAACCTTTGACAAGGCCATGACAAGGCCTTGACAAACTTTTAGCCCACTTCTCCTCACCTTGTTTCAGCCTAATGTTGTCTTGTTTGGAGTTAATTGTCTAGCCCTTGACTTTGTCCCTTGCTGGCGGATTGGAGCAGCCCAACCAGAAGCAGCCCAGCTCACTCTTAGCATGTGATGTCCATGAAGCAAGAACCGTCAGCCCCTCTGTCTCTCTCCATCTTCATGTAACGGCCGAGATCTTCGCTGATCTCCTTCCTTTTTCAGTTCCGCCAGTCCTCTGTCCAGATTCACGCCAGCTACTCCTTCCTTCTTTTCTGTATCGACTTACATACCTCAGCAGACTACCCAGCGAGCCATCCTTCCCACACAAATCGAACACACTTGTCTTCTGCCTCTCGTACAGCAGACGTGGACACGCCTTGCTCTTGCATGCTGTTGTTGGTGAGTTTGGACCTTTTGACCTTCTACACACGTACACTGTTGCAACAGACGCAACACTCACTCAGAAGAAGCCCAGGTCGTAGTAGTGGATCTGTAGCCGGACATCTCCTTTCTACATACGTACAGATCGCTTGGTACCTAGGTGAGTTCCGGTTACTCTCTTCTCCTTACCTTCCCTTGCTTCTTGCTTCTGATCGACCACTTGATTACATGCTGCAGCGCCTAGACCACCTCCCAAGTAGACAGATCCTCTCCCGCTGGCTGTGTTAATGGTCACTGGGGACCTCTCTATCGCCTCAAATCCACACCACACTTCTTGCCTTGTCTCTCTCGAAATTTTAGCCTCCCAGACGTAGCATCCTTAGGAGTCTTCTGGCATCATTTTGAGTAAGTTACCCACCCTTACTAGCTTGATGTTATGTTATGTAGAAGAGATGGTATTACATAGTTTAGATCCTTGATATTATGGATGATGAGTTAGGATGTACTATTGATGCTTATGAGGGTGGAGTCATGAGGTGTGTAGGTAGAGAGTAGCTGCTGAGTTGTGCTATCAGAAAAGGGGAGAAACAATGAACTTCTGTAAATAAAATTATGTTTGCTTCAGTTTTGAAGTTAGAAACGGTCAATCTTGAAGATTAATCTTAAGGAGTTAGGTTGAAGATCCACCGTTGAAATTTTAATAGGTAATAGGTGGATATATGTAGTTTGCTGTGTCAAAGTTTGAGAATAAATGAACGGTCGGATTTGAAGTTATAAGGTTCCAAAGTAGAGTAGCTGAGCTGTTTTTCCAGCAGTGAAATTTGGCTAAGTATAAGAAATTTTTAAGTGTTGTAACCAACTTTAGAGATTTTTGTAGAGGTGATGGTTGAACAGTTTTAAGAAAATCTTGCTTCTATGAGTAGATTGGGTATCATAGATGATCTAGAGAATTATTTCGGAATTTTTATAAATTTATTCGAGTTTCATATTTGAAGCCAAAGTTGTACCTTAATGACTTTTCGGGAAATAGGAAAATGTGTAGTTTTTCTAGTCTTATCCAAACTCATCCTTGAGTGTTAGAATATGGCATTTTAGTCTCAAATAAGAATTTAAGCATAAATTGTGGGATTTTTGGAAGTTTCGGGACCAAGGGTAAAACCGTCATTTTACGTTAAACGAGTACTGTAATAAATTCTGTTCTAATGAGATCTCATATCTTAGAAGTGTTAGACTTCTAGTTACCTAGGAAGTGTGCGGACGCACTTGCCTCCTTTGACAGGCCACTGAGTCCTACAATTACAGATCGAATTGTGATTAAGAGAGTCGAGATCTGATTCAGGTAAGTCATTTGGGCTTACTTAGCTAGCTGTTAGAAATGAGTGTGAATGATGATAGTGGTGTTTGAATGATGTGTGTACTAGTGTATTTCATAGTAATCATCGACCGACTTACATATCTGACCTAAGAGTAACGGGCGGTAGCATTCTGCTCAGTTAGCCCGAGGGCGCTGGGGGTTTCTTTCGGGACTAGTCCATACTTGATTTGTGGGGACGCCACCGGCGGAGGTGTGCCAAACCATCACCAGTTGGATAAGGAACGGAGGCGAGAATCTTAAGATATCTCGTGCTACAACTTTTAAAACGGGATGCAGTGAATCACCTAAGTTATCAAATAATAACCGGATTGTGTGCTAGCATGATGTTTGTTTTATATTATCTTGGTTGTGGTTGTGCTATCTTTATTTCTGCCATATTTAGATTGTTAGCTAACGGTTTATCCATGTTGTAGATTTTGTAGGGATAAACAGTTGCAGAGAGATCCGGGACGGATGGTCAGCCGGGTCCACGTACTCATTAGATGGGGATGGGGGAGTCTTCCATACGGCATGCATGTTATATATATATATATATAGTTGTGGTGTAAGGTTGTCATATGTTGTTCATTCACACAAATACTATTGGTTATTTTTAAAGCATTTAAATACATTTGTGCCTTGTAAGATCCTAGTAAAGTTGTTGTCAAACTAAGGTCGGAACCCATTGTGAGGTCCTTACTAGTAGCTCCCCGGATTTTGAGAATTTGGGGTGTTACAAATCAATTGCTAGAGATTTGTTTGGCCCGAAAAGGGCAAAAACCACGTCGAGTTCCCATTCAAAGATCGACGAATATCTAACCATTTCTTTTGAGTATGCCAATGACGAAGAAGAAGAGGATTTCAACATATTAGAATGGTGGAGCCGACCGGAGAGAATGAGGTTCCCTACCCTCTCAAGGATCGCGACACAAATTCTCGTCGTTCTCGCCTCAACGGTAGCGGTTCAGCAAACCTTTAGCCAGAGTGGAAAGTTGCTCGATCCGACGAGATCAAACATGTTGCCCGAGACGTTGGAGGCACGAGTCCTACTAGCCGATTGGAGGAAAGCGGAAATGCGAACACAAAAAAAACAACATATCGGCGGAGGAAGGCGACTAGATGACGACGAGCGACAACAAACGCCATCGGATGTATCGGCGGGAGAGTCCGACGACTAAGGTAAGGGCCAATCGGGGATATAAACAAAGGTAAGAGAACTACGTGGGCTTTGATTCCTCCTCCTCGAGAGGATACGTAGGCAACCGGGATTCCGGTTCAAGCCCAATTCTTCCCTTTTTTTTTTAAAGTTCAAGCACAATTCTTCTCTTTTTATTTTCTTTTTTTTTTAAGTTCAAGCACAATTCTTATTATTATTTTTTTTAAAGTTGAGTTTGGCCAACCCGCCGACCCGCCGGGTCTGACCTGTGACCCGGCTGGTTGGCCATTTATACGGGTCCAGGTCCAGGTCACCCTTCCCGGACCCATCGACCCGGCGGGTCCGACCCGTGGACATGCTTACACAAAACCTTTTACTTTTGTCTTTAGTTGAATGTCATTGGAATGCGTTTGTTTTTTTCGTTAGTAAAACAAACATCGGGCGACGGGTAAGAGTTGCATCCCAGTTCTAAAACAATGGTACCCAATTGTAAGTATTGAAATAAAAGAAAGTAAATGTATAATTTTTGTTTGAAACAATTTGGTTTACTAGGTTTTTTCTAATTTTGTGTTTAGTAAATGTATCCCTTGAGAGAAAAGTGTGTAGAGTTTGAGAATAAATACAAAAGGTTGGGGTATATTTACTTAATTGAAACATTAAAAAGCCTAGATACTACTATAGTTTTTCAAAAAGCCTAGTTACCAAAATTGCCCGTTTTGTTTTAAAACGTTTTGAGATTAAATGAAATTTTATAAACAATTATTTTGAAAAAAAAATTGAGCCTAGATGGATGTTAGCATGAAATATTGTGATACTTTAGACACGTTTTCTAAGCATATTTGATTCATATTGATGGTCTTTGATTGAGCATTGTTGCATAAGTGAGCTAGTTTGCCTATATTGTCAATATGGATGTCTACACTAGTTCTATGTTGATTATAGGTGATTGGGAGCCATTTCCGAACGGAATTTAGCAAAGAAGAGTTGATTGAGTATGTCCATGGATTGAGGACATTCTTAGGAGCAAAATGGAGTTCAACTAGAGGAATGCACGAGTCTAGGGAAGAATCACGTTCTTGCCCTAAACCACGCTCTAAAATACGGCCGTATTACAAACCACGTTCAGAATCACGGCCGTGGAACCCTGCAAGAGAGGCGTGATGCATTCCAGTAACTATTACGGTCGTGGAATCCATGGTTCAAACCGTGACACTTTCCACGCTCTAAATTACGGTCGTGGAATCTTCCACGACCGTGATCTTGGCGATCTTTTTCGCCACATTTCGAAGCCACGATCTTTTGAAGATTGGGCCGGGCCATATTTTATCTTGCCCTATAAAAAGACGGACGAAGAGAGATTCCGTCAACCCTGCTTACACCCGTTTGCATCGCCGCTACTCGCTTTAGATCGACGCTTACGGCCGCTTTACATAATTTGCTTGGAGGTATTTACATCTCGTTGGAGATCGACGTTCGCGCTTGGATTTGCCCTAATCTCGCACTTTGGTGGAGATTATCGTTGGGATTTCCAGATTTCCCGGATTGACGGAAGATTCGGAAGATTGTGCAAGAAGATTTCTCTTCTTGTTTAGGTTTGATTTAGAAGACGGATTGACATCCCGTTCTTTCTTCTTATCTAAGATTGTGTTGATTGTTCTATCTTGGAATTAGTGACACTATTTGTTCTTGATTGTGACTTTGAGATTAGTTTGAAGTTTATTGGAAGTTTTCGAAAGTTCTCATCTTTCAATCTTATAATTCTTGAATTTGATATCAACATGACTGTTATTGGCTAAAAACCCTTAACAATTCTAAGGTGAAGGGTTGATAGTTGTGGCTTAGATGATGATAGATCGATCGTAAATAGATTAGACCCTGAGAGTTAGAGAGAATCGTCGACGAACCCTAAATCACGGTTTGTTCTTGAGTTCCACGACCGTGGAATCTCAAGATCCACCCGTAATTTTCCTTAAGTTTACGAACCTGCTTTTACTTTATTCCAAAGTTAAAGATTTGCTTTAACTTAGTTTAGGCTTGCCTTTTCTAGGTGGTAGTGAAGCCTCAACAACCTCTACCTCGATTATGAGTGTCACAACCTTAATCGGTTAAGTTAGTTTTGACCTTTGGATTTTAAGTTTGGGTATTTGACATTAATTCTTATCTTTAGAACCTTTCTATATTGAAGCCTCAACAACCTGTATAGAGAGTCTCTTGTAGGTGAGTCATATAAGGTTTTTGGAACTTCACCGTACGATTACCTTACATTAGCATACCTTTGCATATCTCAACCCTGTCTTATATCATTAAGTATATCTTGAATCGATTGCCACAGCTGGATACTTGGATCTTTAGGATTGTTGTTTTCCCAGTATTTGCAAAACCTCTCATACTTACTTGCTTGATAATCTGCAATTGAATTTGTTCCCACCCAAATCCCTGTGTTCGATACTCTGGAATACTTGTTAATCTACGCCGATCCGTACACTGCGGGTTCGCTTGCTTGATTATAGTTTTATAAAATTAAAGCTTATTTGCACACACGTTTAGGGGCGAACAAGTTTTTGGCGCTGTTGCCGGGGATTTGGTTTCGGCCGAATTCGGTTGCCGGTTGTCAAACTTGGGAGCTTGCTCTCGTTATTTGATATTGTTCTAAACGCATGCGCAGGTCTAGGAACATCAAAGATCTCTTACCTCTTGATCAAGAGCTAGAGAAAACTTTAAGGCAAAAGCGCAAGGAAAAGAAGATGGCTGAAGAACACGAACGCGATCTTCAGGCAGAGTTAGCTGAGAAAGAAGCTCAACTCCAATGGAATGAGAACCTCCGCCGGGACGAAATGGATCGTCATCAATCTGAGGTTAACGATCTAAAGGATACGATGTTCCAAATGAGGATAGAGTTAAGTGACCTTAAGAATAAGGGAAGCAAGAAATCCTCAAGAAGGGCATCAAGATCTAGAAGAAGAAGTCATTCATCCGCTGATGATAGTGACTCTTCCATGCCACCGCTAGAAGAAATTGATCCCACGATCAATGCGAATCCTTTTCATCCACAAGGAGCTGCTAATCGCCGTGTTCCACCTAGGAACGCAAGAATCGAGCGTGTGGATGATGAGCCAAGAACTCTTGGCCAGCGGATGGACCCAACACAACAACCACGCCGCTTGGGCGTGAATTTTGATGCTGAAGATGTACAAGGGTTTAGCTTCAACCCTCAAGTTATCACTCTTGTTCGCCAAAGCCAATTTGGCGGGACAAGCGCTGAATCTCCACACCAACACTTGCAAAACTTCAAGTGTATGATGGAGACGATGAGACCGAAGAATGCTACTACCAACAGCTACAAGCTCAAGCCCTTCTTCTTCTCTTTGAAGGGGAAGGCGTTGTCTTGGTACCAAGCTCTTCCTAGTGGGAAACTAGATACGTGGGAAAGCCTTTCCGCGGAGTTCCTCACCAAATTCTTTCCGCCTTCCAAAATGGTGGAACTTAGAGGTAAGATTAATGCTTTTTCCATGAGATCTAACGAAAGTTTGTTTCAATCTTGGGAAAGGTTTCAGGATTTGCTCTTGGATTGCCCTCATCATGGCATATCCAAACTTGCCTTGCTGGAGATTTACTATAAGGGGCTGGATGCGGGAACGCAATTCAACCTCCAATCCCTCTCATGTGGAACATTCATGGACATGAGAGAAGATGACGCTTGGGACTTCATTGAGAAGCAAGCAAGAGTCATAGAGAAGTATTCCCACCGGAAAGTGGAGGGAAACCGTGTGGAGCAAGGAGCAAAGCTCACACATGAAGCTCAAAATTAGATTTTCTCCCTCAACAATGAAATCAAAGAGTTGAAGGAGGCTATCAAGACCAACTTCCCAAAGCAACAAGGGAAGGATGTTGGTTATTTGGGCAACAACAATGGCGGTGATAACACAAACCGCAACAACAACAACAACCGGAACAATAACCGGAGCAACAATTGGAATGGCAACAACAATAATAACGGCCGGAACAACAATTGGAACAACAATAGGGGTTCAAGTAACAACAATTGGCGCCCCAATCAACAAAATTCCAGTAACTCTTATCCTTCCAATTCAAATTCACTAACTCCACCTTCCTCTTCCTCTACTCCTTTGAGAAGCCAGGGGCAAACATCAAATGGAGGAAACACTTCGGGAAAGGAGAAGCCCGATCCTATGTTGGAAACGATTTTGGGAAAGCTTCAAGGGTTGGAGAACCGCATCATTAAGATTGACAATCATGTTTCCAAGGTTGATAAAGCTCAAAAGGTTTTAGAAAACCAAATGTTCAACCATGCGGAGGAAGTTCCTAGGAATCAAGGGAAACTTCCAAGAAAGACGGAGGACAACCCTAAGGGAAGGGTGATGGCAATTACGACTAGGAGCGGAGTGACCACCACCGATCCGCAGCCTAAATTTGTTGAAGTCCCCGTAGAGAAACACAAGGAGAAGGGGAAGGAGAAGGAAGATGTCTACGTTCCTCCTCCGGCTTACAAACCTCCCCTACCATTCCCTCAATCTAGAGCGCGAGCGCGCCTAGATAAACAATTTGGTAAATTCATAGAACTCATGAGCAAGCTGCATATTAATATACCCTTTATCGATGCTATTGTAGGTATGCCGGCTTATGGCAAGTTCTTGAAGGAGCTCCTCTCCAACAAGAGGAAGCTAGAAGACTTCGGTGAGGTCAAGATGAGTTCGGATTCTTCGGATCTCATCAAGACCATGAAGGAGAAAATGCCCCCAAAGTTGAAGGATCCGGGGTCATTTTGCATTCTCATAGGAGTGGGAGATGTCACATATGACGCTTTATGTTACTTAGGAGCAAGTGTGAGCATCATACCACTTGCATTATGCAGGAAGATCGGTTTAGGCGACCCTAAACCGGTGAAGATGACGTTATACATGGCGGATCGATCCATCACTCGCCCCGTCGGTATTGTAGAAGACGTCCCGGTCAAGCTAGGTAAATTCTTTGTTCCCATTGATTTTGTCGTGCTTGATATTCCTGCAGATAGTCCGGTCCCGATCATACTCGGAAGACCGTTTCTTGCAACTTCCGGCTGCATAGTCGATCGCAAGAATGGGAGACTCGCTTTTGATATAGGAGAAGAGAAATTAGAATTCGTTCTTTCCACTCTAGTGAAGGAGCCGATCTTCGATGAGGATATTTACGATATCCAAGATGAAGAAGGTTTATCTAGGGAGGAGGTAAGTGCGATTCTCTTTAACGATCCTTTACAAAAAGTTATCACTATGAGTCTAACCAATGTAGGGGAAGAGGAAGAGTGCAATGAGGTAATTGAAGCCTTAGAAGCACAAGAAGAGATGCATGAAGAGGAGTTTGAGAAACTCCACGATGAAGCTGAAAACGTGAGAATCCACGGCCACACACTGTATTCCACGGCCGTGGATTTCACAACAAAAATCGTGCCTCACTCTAGGGAGTTACACGGTCGTGGAGAAGATGTGACAACCGTATTTCCCTTCCACGCCCTAAACCACGGCCGTGGAGGACATGATCCACCCGTAATTTTGGCCGTGGAAAGGAGTGATCGAGACACTTCTTCAACTCCTTCTGATTCTTCTCCCACACACTCAATACCCTTAGAAACTTCTAAGGAGACATTGGATGCTCCTCAAGGATCGTTGGAAGCTCTGAAAGTGATGGAACTAAAACCACTTCCTATTCATCTAAGGTACGCTTTTCTAGGACCTAATTCTACCTTTCCGGTTATTGTTAGTTCCGAACTAAGCATAGATGAACATAATCAGCTCATGGTTGTCCTTAGGAAACATAGGAAAGCCTTAGGCTACACCATAGAGGACTTAGTAGGAATTAAACCCTCCCTATGCATGCATAAGATACTAATGGAGGAGGACTTTAGAACTTCAAGACAACCTCAAAGGCGGTTGAATCCGACCATGAAGGAGGTTGTCAAGAAGGAAATTCTTAAACTTCTTGATGCAGGTATCATCTATCCTATCTCCGATAGTAAGTGGGTGAGTCTAGTTCAAGTAGTTCCGAAAAAGGGAGGAATGACGGTCATCACCAACAAGAACAACGAACTCATTCCTACCCGAACCGTGACGGGATGGCGGATGTGCATAGACTACCGCAAGCTCAACAATGCAACACGGAAAGATCACTTCTCATTGCCATTCATTGATCAAATGCTTGAAAGGTTAGTGCAACATTCACATTTTTGCTACCTTGACGGTTATAGTGGTTTCTTTCAGATTCCGATACACCCGGATGATCAAGAGAAGACCACATTCACGTGCCCTTGGGGTACGTTCGCCTATAGGAGAATGCCGTTTGGGCTTTGCAACGCCCCAGCCACCTTTCAACGGTGCATGATGGCCATCTTCTCCGAATACATAGAGGAAATCATGGAGGTCTTCATGGATGATTTCTCCGTATACGGTTCCTCTTTTAACGATTGTCTTTCTAACCTTTCCCTTGTTTTGCAAAGGTGTGAAGACACTAACCTAGTTCTTAATTGGGAAAAGTGTCAATTTATGGTTAAGGAAGGAATTGTATTAGGTCACTTAGTCTCTAGTAGAGGGATAGAAGTAGACAAAGCTAAGATAGAGACCATAGAGAAACTTCCTCCCCCAACTTCGGTGAAAGGGATAAGAAGTTTCCTAGGACATGCTGGATTTTATAGACGCTTTATTAAGGACTTTTCTAAGATATCAAAACCGCTCACTAATCTATTGATGAAGGATACAGTTTTTGAGTTTTCGCAGGAACGCTTGGATGCGTTTAACACAATTCGGCAAGCTCTAATTTCAGCACCTATTATCCAACCTCCGGATTGGACTCTTCCCTTTGAGGTTATGTGTGATGCTAGTGACGTAGCTATTGGAGCTGTTCTTGGACAACGAAAGGAAGGGCGAACCCATGCCATATACTATGCTAGCAAGACGCTAGATGAAGCGCAGCTCAACTACGCCACTACCGAGAAAGAGTTTTTAGCCATTGTCTATGCTATTGACAAGTTTTGCTCTTATCTTGTAGGTGCAAAGGTGATTGTCTACACGGATCATGCTGCGATCCGGTACCTCCTTGCGAAGAAAGATGCGAAGCCAAGGCTAATTAGATGGATTCTTCTCCTACAAGAATTCGATCTTGAGATCCGCGACAAGAAAGGTTCAGAAAATTCTGTTGCGGATCATTTGAGTCGCCTAACACATCTAGAGGACGACCATTTACCCATTGATGACTCCTTTCCGGACGAACACCTACATATCATAGAGGAGTGCATCAACGTGATCTCCAAAGGTAACGAACCATGGTTTGCTGATTTTGTTAACTATTTGGTTTGCCAGGAGATACCACCCGGACTATCCTACGCACAAAGGAAGAAGTTCTGTAAGGATGTCCGGGAATACTATTGGAACGAGCCTCTCCTCTTTAAGAGAGGTCCGGATGGCATCATTCGGCGATGTGTGCCGGAAGATGAGATGCAAAGTGTCATCCGTCATTGTCATTCACTACCTTGTGGAGGACACGCTAGTTCGAACAAGACTAGCGCAAAGGTATTGCAATATGGATTGTTTTGGCCTACTTTGTTTAGAGATGTGCAATCCTTTGTTTCTTGCTGCGATGCTTGTCAAAAAACAGGCAATATCTCTAGAAGGAATGAGATGCCCCTCAACAACATCCAAGAGGTGGAGATTTTCGACGTTTGGGGAGTTGATTTCATGGGACTATTCCCATCCTCTTGTGGAAACCAATACATACTATTGGCGGTGGATTACGTTTCTAGATGGGTAGAAGCAATTGCCTCTCCCACAAATGATGCCATGGTAGTGGTCAAGTTCTTTAACAAGACCATCTTCCCGCGATTTGGGACGCCAAGGACTATCATTAGTGATGGAGGTTCTCACTTCATAGCCCGTCGCTTTGAAGCTCTTCTAGCTAAGTATGGGGTTACTCACAAGGTCGCTACCCCTTATCATCCGCAAACAAGTGGACAAGTTGAGATCTCAAATAGGGAGATCAAAGGAATTCTGGAGAAGACGGTTTCAAGGACTAGGAAGGATTGGTCCTTGAAGCTTGACGACGCATTATGGGCGTACCGGACTGCGTACAAGACTCCTATAGGAACCACGTCATACAACCTTGTGTATGGGAAGTCTTGTCACTTGCCGGTAGAGTTGGAGCACAAGGCATTTTGGGCTATCAAGTGGCTAAACTTCAGCATGAAGGAAGCGGGAGAGAAGCGTCTCCTAGACCTTAATAAGTTGGATGAACTCCGCTTGAACGCTTATGAGAACGCTAAGATCTACAAGGAGAGAGCAAAGCGTTGGCATGATAAGCATATCATTCCAAAGGACTTCAAAGAAGGAGATCAAATTCTCCTCTTCAATTCAAGGCTTCGCCTCTTTCCAGGTAAGCTTAAATCTCGTTGGACCGGACCTTTTCTAATTAAGCCTATTTTCCCCCATGGTGCAGTTGAAGTATGGGGTGAAACGGGCGGAAGCTTTAAGGTGAACGGCCAACGACTCAAGAAGTATACGCCGGAACTCCAAGCTAAAGAGTTCGCGCCCACCGCACTCGAATAAGTGCGAGTTTGGTCTAGCTACGGACCTTAAACAAAGCGCTTCTTGGGAGGCAACCCAAGGTATTGCATTTTTGTTTTTGTTTTCGATTCATAGTTAGCTTAGTTTAGACGTTTTTTTCGCTTTATTTTGCCTCGATTTCTTCCGGTATGTTCGTGTTTTTGGATGTAGGAACGATGAAAAAGGAAAAGGGAAGGATAATGTTGAAGAAAAGTGACGAAATTTGGACTTTGGAGCTTTACAGAGAGTTCCACGGCCTAAACCACGGTCGTGACAGCTACAGTGCCCGTAATTTCCAAAAGCCTTTGAAAAATCACCAAAACCACGGTTCCGTACAAAACCACGGCCGTGGAACACCCCGACAGACCGTGATTTTCAAAAATTTTGCCTGTGACTATATAAGCCACGTTCTTCACAAAAATCACCCAAAACCCCTCTTTCCACGACCTAATAGCCGAAATCCACGACCCTTTCTCAAATCCTCGTTTCTTAATCGTTTTTAACGATTCTTCTTCCTAAACTGAAGCAAATTCAACCACCAACAAGATCCAAGCGACAAATCGAGCGGAAATTTACCAAGGAACGCGCAATTCGGATTTTTCAATCCGAAAAATAGGTTTTTTCACTCTTCTTGATTCTTGTCGATTTGGTTCGTTTTTGTTAGAGATTTTAGGAAGAACTGATTGAGATTGGAAGAAATTAGATTAGGACTGCCTGTTTGTTGAAATTGAGTGCTGATTTGCTGAGATTTACGAACTTCTGAGACGAATCACAGTCTCTGGAGGAATTACGACCGTGGTTTCTATAGAACAGCCCGTAATTTTGAACAGAATGGACTTTGTGAGGAGAGTTTCGGGGAGGATTAAAGAGAAGAAGAATGATCAGAATAAGAAGAGGAAGGGTAATCCCTCCTCCTCCTCTAGAGCACCACCACCCTCTTCCCCTTCACCTCCATCCTCACCTTCACCTCCATCCTCACCTCCTCACCCTAGAGTCCCGACCATACATGAGGACCATCTCTATGCACTCGAGAGGATCAAGGAGAGGGCTGTGATTGGTCCTAGATACTTGTTGTTGGAGGATCTAGCTCCTCTCAACATTGTAGATGATCTTACTTGGCTCTTGGATAGAGCCGGACTAGTTGTCTTCTCGGCTATCCGAGAAGACGCTTATGAGGAGATTACACGGGAGGTTGTGACGTCTTTCGAGCACAACCATGTAGACAGGACCGTCTCTTTCCGTCTTATGGAGAGAGACTATCATTTTAGCATCCGTGAGTTCGGGACCTTTTTCGGGTTCCATGAGACCTTTAACGGTCGATTTCCTAGTGGCGTTTACGCCAAGGACTTTTGGGAGGAGGTAGCGATGATTTACGCCGACGAGGACCGTTGGCAACCTGCTGATACCAAGGCTAGATTGATGTGTACCATCTAGCCTTGAAGATTGCTCACCGTGTTCTTTCGGAGTGTCTCTTTCCTAGGACGGAGACACCCCAAAAGATCAAGACGGATGAGCTCTTTTTGCTATACTCCATGTTGTACGGGCGCCGGGCTGATTATGCCACTCTCTTGGCTACTACGATGAGCAAGCTCAAGAACAAGAAGAAGGGCAACATCGGATATGGTGGGATAGTTACCCACATTGCTAGGAGCTTAGGAGTTGATTTTTCTGCTTGCACCCGCATTCCAGCCGTACCTTTAGGGCTACATACTTTCATGACTAGGGGTCTCATCTTCCCCACGCATAGAGGTCCACCTTATGCGGGCATGCCTTGGGAGAGTAGGACGGGTAGGGGTATAGAGTGGCTTCCGGAGTACTCCATTATGGCGGGACGCCATAATTGGAAGGAGACGTTCGCTGCTATGCATGCGAACAGGATAGTAGCTCCCCCGTATGTCCCACCACCAGTTGTTGAGGAGGAGGATATAAGAGATCAGTTTGAGGGTGGAGGAGGAGCCGAGCAGGACTTTGGTACGTTTCCGGATCAACCGGAGGCGGCCCCCGCTGCACCTAGACGTTCTCCACGTCCAGCTAGAGCTTCAGGCTCGTCTTCTCGCCGCGCTAGCGTGAGTGAGAGACCTACATGGATGACCACACCTCCTGCATGGTACGGAGTTCCACCTCCTTGGTTCACAGAGCAGACAGCAGCACCAGTGCCAGCACCAGCTCCATCCGACGCTCCAGCATGGTATAGTCACGCTCCGGGATGGTATGAGCAGATGCCGGATTGGGCTACTGGCCTTTCGGAGAGAGTAGGAGCATTGGAGATCCGAGCCGATGCTAGAGACGGACGCATGGATGATCTTGATCACATGATGAGGGACGTCTACCGCCAGCAGTTTGGGCGGCCCTACGACTCCAGCTTCTCTCCATTCCCGCCTCCACCAGCGCCGTAGTGATGATGATGCATGACCGTTGCTTTAGCCATTCCACCACCACTTTGTGAGTTTCTTTTCTTTCTTTTCTTTCTTTCTTTTGAACATTAGGGACAATGTTCGTCCTAAGTATGGGGTGGGATGTACTAAAAGTTTGTAATAACTTCTACTCACTATGTTTGCTTTATTCGAGACTATCTTGCATTTCATTTTATTGTTGCACGTTTCCTTATTGCTTTGCATGAAAAAGAACTTGAAAAACCCATAAAAATTGAATCATTTTGAAAATTTTGTGCTTCTAATGAATTGAGATGATTTCCATGATAATCACTACTTGTGAATTGAGTTTGATGACAATTGCATGGTTAAACGATTAGTGAATTGAAAAGGATTTGAATGTGTTGATTATACCTCTTTTGCAAGTTTCATAATGTGATGAATATTACCTAAATCATGTTGAGAAATTGAAGTTGACATCACATTATAAGTTCCTATGCTTCTTATTGAGATGATTAAGGCAATTCGATTTTTCTTTCTTCTTTCTTTGACCATTTAGCTCCTCATTGAAATATTGACCTCCTTTACCTATCCGGGAATTTTGGAGAAGTGAATGAAAAAGGCATGTTTGATGTGGGAGGGCCATGAGAGCAATTATTTGCAATCAAATGAATAGAAAGAAATTGTAGGTTTGGGGAAGTCAATCATGACGATGAGTAACTCGGCACCATTCACATAGCCGGGTGTTTGTGTCTTGCCAAAGTCGGATTGAGCGATATTCCTAGCGGATTATGGTATGTGCGCTAAGGGTTTGAGGCATCTCATGAAAATTGAGAAACGCCAATCTCCTAGGCTTCGGTATTTGTGCACCTCTATCCATAACTCCAAAAGTAAACTCGAAAAAAATGAAAGAAAGAGAGCGAAGCTCTAAGTTGAAAGTGTGCGGAAACCGCAAGAGAAGAAGAAGTGAGTAGTTGTCTAATTTCCCGGATTCATGCACCACATTCCCTAAAAGCTTCCTTTCCTTCCACATTCTAGACCTTTTCTTTGAAAGTCCTTAAGATCAATAGAATGCTATATGACTTTGTGATCTAAATTGAAGTTTCTTATGATTGATATTGATAATGTTTGAAGGTTATGATGCTTGTTTAGAAGTTTAATTGATTCATGGGTTTCTTTACCTTTTTACTTTTTGATTAAGTGTATGAAAGTCTTATAAACGATTGAAGCAAAGTTTGAGAATGATCTATTCTTTAGAAAGCACATTCATCCAAAAGAAATATTGCTTTGAAAAGGTACACATATTTCATCCTAACTCTTATTCTAAAAGCTTTTTGAGAGACCTTGCTTAGGGACAAGCAAGTTGCAAGTATGGGGTTATTTGTTAGCATGAAATATTGTGATACTTTAGACACGTTTTCTAAGCATATTTGATTCATATTGATGGTCTTTGATTGAGCATTGTTGCATAAGTGAGCTAGTTTGCTATATTGTCAATATGGATGTCTACACTAGTTCTATGTTGATTATAGGTGATTGGGAGCCATTTCCGAACGGAATTTAGCAAAGAAGAGTTGATTGAGTATGTCCATGGATTGAGGACATTCTTAGGAGCAAAATGGAGTTCAACTAGATGAATGCACGAGTCTAGGGAAGAATCACGTTCTTGCCCTAAACCACGCTCTAAAATACGGCCGTATTACAAACCACGTTCAGAATCACGGCCGTGGAACCCTGCAAGAGAGGCGTGATGCATTCCAGTAACTATTACGGTCGTGGAATCCATGGTTCAAACCGTGACACTTTACACGCTCTAAATTACGGTCGTGAAATCTTCCACGACCGTGATCTTGGCGATCTTTTTCGCCACATTTTGAAGCCACGATCTTTTGAAGATTGGGCCGGGCCATATTTTACCTTGCCCTATAAAAAGACGGACGAAGAGAGATTCCGTCAACCCTGCTTACACCCGTTTGCATCGCCGCTACTCGCTTTAGATCGACGCTTACGGCCGCTTTACATAATTTGCTTGGAGGTATTTACATCTCGTTGGAGATCGACGTTCGCGCTTGGATTTGCCCTAATCTCGCACTTTGGTGGAGATTATCGTTGGGATTTCCAGATTTCCCGGATTGACGGAAGATTCGGAAGATTGTGCAAGAAGATTTCTCTTCTTGTTTAGGTTTGATTTAGAAGACGGATTGACATCCCGTTCTTCCTTCTTATCTAAGATTGTGTTGATTGTTCTATCTTGGAATTAGTGACACTATTTGTTCTTGATTGTGACTTTGAGATTAGTTTGAAGTTTATTGGAAGTTTTCGAAAGTTCTCATCTTTCAATCTTATAATTCTTGAATTTGATATCAACATGACTGTTATTGGCTAAAAACCCTTAACAATTCTAAAGTGAAGGGTTGATAGTTGTGGCTTAGATGATGATAGATCGATCGTAAATAGATTAGACCCTGAGAGTTAGAGAATCGTCGACGAACCCTAAATCACGGTTTGTTCTTGAGTTCCACGACCGTGGAATCTCAAGATCCACCCGTAATTTTCCTTAAGTTTACGAACCTGCTTTTACTTTATTCCAAAGTTAAAGATTTGTTTTAACTTAGTTTAGACTTGCCTTTTCTAGGTGGTAGTGAAGCCTCAACAACCTCTACCTCGATTATGAGTGTGACAACCTTAATCGGTTAAGTTAGTTTTGACCTTTGGATTATAAGTTTGGGTATTTGACATTAATTTTTATCTTTAGAACCTTTCTATATTGAAGCCTCAACAACCTGTATAGAGAGTGTCTTGTAGGTGAGTCATATAAGGTTTTTGGAACTTCACCGTACGATTACCTTGCATTAGCATACCTTTGCATACCTCAATTCTGTCTTATATCATTAAGTATATCTTGAATCGATTGCCACAGCTGGATACTTGGATCTTTAGGATTGTTGTTTTCCCAATATTTGTAAAACCTCTCATACTTACTTGCTTGATAATCTGCAATTGAATTTGTTCCCACCCAAATCCCTATGTTCGATACTCTGGAATACTTGCTAATCTACGCCGATCCGTACACTGCGGGTTCGCTTGCTTGATTCTAGTTTTATAAAATTAAAGCTTATTTGCACACACGTTTAGGGGCGAACAATGGACAAATAATACGAAAGGGGGGAGTATTACATCTTAGTTATATAAACTAGTGTAACAAGCATGCATAGTATGGATGTTGTTTAATTGAATTTTAATTTAAAAATATATTAGAAATTATAGTTTTATAAAAACATATTTATATTGAATAAATTTGAAATATCATTTATATATACTAACAAGTTTAATATAAAAATATATAATGGTTAAGTAATTATATATTTATTATTTATCTAAATGTAAAATAAAGACCTGCACAGATGCATTGCGTTTGTGCCTTTCGGGCGCACGGTGACTTCACTTTTTGGGCGCACTGCGATTGCGCATTTAGGACGCATTGTGACTGTACTCCGGAGACGCATTGAAATTGTTCCCTGATGTCTATCTTCGACTACGCCCGAGCCTTATCTTTTGCTGGGACCCGTTAATTAATATCGACTAAAAAGTCTTAAACCCTCTTACCGATTGGACATTAGGAAACCGGATCAAGTTATATTATAAGAATTTATTTTATATTTTTTTTTAATATAACTAAAGTTTACCGCAAAAATACCTTTTTTGTAACCCAGATTGTCATATTTTTAAAATACTTTTTTACGGTCATAACAAAAGTGTTGTGCAATAAGATGGAATTTATCAAAATGTTTGAGCAATAACACTTACTCATTGGTCTTATACGTCGAGTCCATCACAATAACATAAGGGAACATATGGAGCAAATCGGGATGTGAGATTAAAAATAAAAAAAGTAGTCACCTCATCGGAGTCCAATTATCTCCTTGCACTCACATAGTATCCCCGTTCCTTCAACGTATGAAGTGCTTGTTGTAATAATCATCTTCCTTCATCTTGTTTCATCGTCATCTTCAAACAAGTATTGTAAATTTTCCAAATGGTTGTGACATTTCTTGAGTCGTCTAATTGCACGGATTTTAATATATGTCTTGATTTCAACCCCGACCCCAATTCACGCTCTACCTTTAGATATTGGATAAGATTCAAACGTCCAACATGTGCATGAACCCTTAAAGCCGATGGAATTACGTGGTTGTGGACTCTACATATCTCTCAATGTCCATTTTTGTTCTTCAACTTGTGTCACCTCAAGTTCAAACTTGCACATACAATTCTTCGAGTTCTTTTTCCGGATAGTACCCTAGCACATGATAGAGATCAACATCTTTTTCCTTTCTAGGTGCTCCTAAGCATGTCCACGGGTCATGGGTCCGGGGAGGGTGACCCGGACCCGTGTATCTGGTCGACCCGCCGGGTCACGGGTCGGCCACCTCACTATTAAAAAAAAAAAGTGAAAATAAACTTTAAAAAATAAGAAAATAAATAGAACATAAAAATTGGACTTAAACTTAAAAAAGGAGAAGAAAATAAACTAATAAAAAATAGGACTTAAACTTAAAAAAGAAGAAAATAAACTAATAATAAGAGGACTTAAAGTCTTAAACTTAAAAAAATTGGACTTAAACTTAAAGTCCAATTTTTTTAAGTTTAAGTCCTCTTTTTATTAGTTTATTTTCTTCTTTTTTAAGTTTAAGTCTTAAACTTTAAAAAAAAAA
>BSUD01000004.1:41167224-41226249 GCA_033239045.1 Fagopyrum esculentum | reverse complement strand
AAAAAAAAAAAAAGGGAAGAATTGGGCTTGAACCGGAATCCCGGTTGCCTACGTATCCTCTCGGGGAGGAGGAATCAAAGCCCACGTAGTTCTCTTACCTTTGTTTATATCCCCGATTGGCCCTTACCTTAGTCGGACTCTCCCGCCGATACATCCGATGGCGTTTGTTGTCGCTCGTCGTCATCTTCGTCGCCTTCCTCCGCCGAGAGGTTGTTCTTTTGTGTTTGCATTTCCGCTTTCCTCCAATCGGTTAGAGGACTTGTGCCTCCAATGTCTCGGGCAACATGTTTGATCTCGTCGGATCGAGCACCTTTCCACTCCGGCTAAAGGTTTGCTCAACCGCTACCGTTGAGGCGGGAACGGCGAGAATTTGTGCCGCGATCCTTGAGAGGGTAGGGAACCTCATTCTCTCCGGTCGGCTCCACCATTCTAATATGTTGAAATTCTCCTCTTCTTCATCATTGGCAAACTCAAAAGAAATGGTTATATATTCGTCGAGTTCCGAGTTGGAACTCGACGAGGTTTTTGCCCTTTTCGGGCCAAACAAATCTCTAGCAATTGATTTAAATTTAGATGAACTTGAAGATGAAGGACGAGGATGTAATAACCGAAAATTTTAAACTCCGGTAAACCGGAACTTAACCGAATTCCGATACGTCAATCTTAAATAAATAAATACATAAAAAAAAAAAAAATAAAACGAGTTGTATTTCTATCATTTTATGTGACCTTAATTCACATAAAATGATGAAAACGATGTAACCGGAAATAATTCCGTATCTTTGAAATAACGGATAACTTATATTAATAGGATAAATAATACCGATTCCGTACGAGTAACGACCCTTTGTTCAGCCAACTATTTTATGTAAGAGCAGGCCCAACTCTTCGGCCCAACTCTTTGGTCCAATGGCTTTCAACCGGCCCAATGCTAACCTCAATAATTAAACCTTAATCTAACCTAATTCTAAACCTAATTAAACTACACTACTGACTTGCCGCTGCACATTTAACTTCCGAGACATCCAGCCCACGCTCGAGTTGTAGCCGATTCATCGTCCTCCCCGACGCTGAAGTCACACTGGAGTGACAACCGGACCACCGCCTTCCCCGACGCCGAAGCCGGTGCAGCCGCAGGAACCCCTAGTCTCACCGGGACCCGTCACACTGGTAAGTCTCCGCCCTTTTCCGAACCTTATGCCCTTCTGCACCGCAGTTGCTAACCACCTCGCAAACGCCAGACCGCCACCAAGCTCGCCGACGCCGGTTCGGCCGACCGCTAGGTAAGCCACCTCCGCTGTCTATCCCTCCCCTTCCGCTCTAATTCGCGAAACGCATCAGCTCCTGACTTGGCTTCATACAACAGTACGCCAACCACCGTCCAACGCCGCCGCAGCCTTCGTTCGGCCCAGCAGTGGCGCAGCGCCACCGCTTTCCGCCGCCCTCGTTTGTCCCAGCAGCACAGTGCGAGTCCGGTCGAAGAGTGCACCAAGTCGCCATTCGTCCCTGAGCATGACACCAACCGGAACAGTGAGTCTCTCCTTCTTCCTTCTTCAATAGTAAAGATACTACAACCTTGTGATGTATGTTGTTTTGGCTGGTTGAGTTGCTGATTTAGTTAACTGAGGTAGACGGTGAAGTAGAAGAGGGGTAAAGCAGAGTAGCGGTTTAGTGATAGTAAGGGAGAGAGTCTCAGTGGGTGGATTTGAGGCGACAGTGGGCACGACGAGGTGAGGGTCACGGGCTTTGTTCGATAAAATTATGGGAAGTGTTTAAAGAGCAAAGTAAATCTAGTGTGGTGTAGACCTTAAATCGTATTATGAACTTAGATAGGTACAGAGAAACGGAAATTATACAAGAATATATATATATAATTGTTGAACGATAAAAGTAGGCAAGTAGCGGGAGTTACAGTGCAATACATATGGAGGTATAAATAGATACCATTATAAATAGGCTGGAAATGTATAAATTTACCAACGCAACGTTGTCCATAAATATAGATATATATATAGATGTATAAGAGTGGGTTATAACCGGGAAGGAGGAGGAGTGTTGTATTCTTGGACGAGTTGACTCGAGATTTGACTTTATAACCTATAAGTAGCTATTCGTGAGACTTAGTTTATGGAAAACAAGTTATGAAAGAAATTAGTAGAATTAATAAATTTCAAGAGTAAACTTTGAGAATGTTGAGACTAAGGGTAAAATGGTCTTTTACCATAAGAGAGCTTTTTCCGTAATTCCTTCGCATGAGGTTGGACATCGAGATGTGATTTTGATACACATGCCTTATTTGACAGGCGTTTGAGTTACCACGAGTACGGACTGTTTGAGACGTGTTAGAGTGTATTTTGACTCAGGTAAGTCCTTGCGACTTACTTAGCCAGTTTCTGGATATTAGTTGAGTGATAGTGGTTGTGTGTGCTATGTGCGTGTTTTAATAATAATAACTTGCTAGGACGACCGTTATTATTATGTTTAAGGCCCAAGTGTATGTATAACGGGCCGTGACATCACTGCCCAGCTCTGACAGGAGACTGGGAGGTTCTCTATACCCACACCAGGCAAGTACAAGGTGAGATGCATCGGATCCATTCCTGATGGTTACACGGGGGTGGAGGCGAGGTTTGGGAATCCCTCGTGTCACAAAATAAGTATCATTAGCGTGAAAGAGTAACGTAATTCAAGATAATAAAATGGACTTGTTTGAAAGCATGATGGGTGTTTATATTTTTATGTGTGTGTGTGTGCTACTATTATTCTTCTAATATTTAGATAACTAGCTAACGGTTCCTCTTGTTGTGTTTTTCTTAGATTTACCGCAGGTTAGACCAGCAGTTGAGTGATCCGGAAGTAGTGGTCAGCCGGGTCTCCGTACTCCTTAGAGTGGGGGTTGGGGTTGTGTTTGTCTTGTCTTTCTTTTAGTTAAGACATTTGTTCGTTTCCTTTGTTTAAGTACTTTAGGCTGCTAGACCGTGTTGCATTCATTACCTTAAAAATACTATTTTATGAATTTCGGTTTTCCTTATTTGTGTCTTGTTGCAAGATCCTAGTAATATTGTTGTCAAACTGAGGTCGGAACCCACTGTGAGGTTCTAACCAGTAATGTCCCGAGTTCTGAGAATTCGGGGTGTTACAACATGGTATCAGAGCTCTAGGTTGGCAACAATGACACTTGAAATCTTCTAAAAGACTGAATAGGTAATTAAGCAGAACCCGAAAAGGGATCTGAGTGTTAAAAGGACTTTTGGTTTTCAAAATGCATGCATAGTCTGGTTGGGAATAGAAAAGTACGGCTGACCACCACTACTACCGCGGATCTCAATATGCTAAGTTTAGACTTATAGTATTGTACAATTATGTATGTTATATGAATATCTATATATATGTAGCATGTTGTTACCCTAGAGGATATGGAATATCCTTTAGTTGAGTTATCATGATGCGATCATCGCCTCATGATAAAACGTTTGGAGATCTTAAAGGGATATCTGTAAGAAGATAGTGGACTCATATCCCAGTTTGGAACCTTACATTATGGCGGACGCCCTGGTGGGTTCCACATTTGTCCAAAGAACGAGTGGTTAAGGAGTTGAGGATTACTAGAGGATGTTAACAACAAGGACAATCGGGCGAGAGAATAATATCAAGCAATTCGGATAGAAGTAATAGGAAATCGTACCAGGATTTTAGCGGTATGACGACGAGAGGCGAAACTCGAGATGCATGTATGGACTAATAAGAGCGCGGATTGAAGAGGACAACATCAAAACACCATTGAAACAAAGTATAGTACAACTACACTTGGCGGGTTAAAGGACACTACAACCAAGGTGGATGGTACCATAGACAAGTATGAGCATGAGAGTATAGAGAAAATAGAGTGTTGACCCAGATGTAAAAGATTAAAGGAGTACCAAGACAGAGATTTACGATCGAGTTTAAAAGACAAAAAATTATAAATTTTATAACCATGGAGATGGGTTGACTCCTTTAGAGACACGAGAATGTTGAAGGAAAGCATGACACAAGTATCGAAGATAGTAGAAGTCTGAAATTGAGACAATGGATTTCCATGAAGGTAATGTTACAAAACAACGTCCACCGAAGAAGTAGCACGTGCGGGAATGATCATGATGGACTTGAGGGATCATAATAACTACTCAATCACCAAGAGACTTAAGTTAACCATACTAGTGGTTCACTACAAAGAGCTGCAGGTAGACAATAACTTAGGAAAAAGGAACCGCGAAGATGGGTTTGTAAGCTATCTCGGAAGGTTTGATAAACCCATAGATGGCAGGAGACGAAGATACAACTAGACTCGTAAGAGTATAGTACTCTTATAGGAGTGTAATTTATAGAAGGAGCTAAATGAGTATAAATGAAAGAGATATATTTTCACCATGTATATCAGACCTCAAAAGAGATAGAAGAAAAGTAAGTCTTCGATTTTATAGAAGGTCAACTACAGACTAATTGGTAACAATAGAGAATTTACCCGTACTAGCTAACTAGCGATGTTTGGTTGACGGATAAGAAGAATAACCGCAAGGTTATAAAGGAATTTTACCGACATCTGGTGAATTTCTTCCAAAGATCAACGACGACAATGGTGAAGTTAAATCAATACAAGTACTAGTAGCCTTGATGGTAACATTGAATGAGTCCAATATGATAACGCTAATAAAGAAATTAAAAAGTAGCTCTTGGCGGTCGATAATGACCATTGATGATAGGAATGGTGTAAAGGGAAGTGTTGTGAGTAGTTACTTACTACTGACTAAGGAAAGATACATATCAAAGTTAGTATGAACGGATCCCTGTAAGAAGAACTAGAAGAGTAAGAAGAAGTAGATGATTGTGAACATGCCTATGACTTAGCATTCCACACAAGTAGGACTGATGGTGCTCCTCCGAGAAAAGGTGGAGTCAAACTGTCTAGATTGACAAGGGAAACTCTTGTGATTTAAAGATGTGACACAAAATAATTGGAATTTCAGAAGCGGCACAAACATAGAGAGTATGATTTAAAGCCTTGGTGAAATGTGTGGTTGAGTTGTGAGGTGATTGCAGATGGAATCTACATGTTGACTAGAACAGACATGTGAAGGAGTAAAGTTGAATGACTAAAGGCTGTTATATGGACCCGGTATTACCCCAATAAGATGATTACCGAAAAGTGTATATATAATAGCTTAATGAGAAATAAAGGTACTCCAATGAAAATTCAGGCTGGACCGATGACATAAGAGTTGATGAAAGTAATAAGATCAACCAACGTGGTCCGTAAAGCGTGTATGAGAAAACTCAAAGGGATTTAACTATCTTACGGGGTGTAAAGATTCAAGGAAGGTAAAGAGACATGAGTATAAGGAAAACATAATAAATGCAATGCGAGAAATTTGATTGGTGAGAAAATCATATACATCTGATGTGTCGTATACAAATGGTACCATTATATGTTTAATAAAAATCATACTATCGGACTGAGGACACTATGATGGATTAAGTGTAAACCAAGCGTATAACTTAACCAGTGAGAAGGAAAGCCATGTATCAAGATGCGGGTCATGCTAAATTTAATTAAAGTCTTGAGATGAGGATATCCTTAGGAAATCTATGCAAGAGTACAAAGTAACTGAATTTCCAACACAGAATCGGTAGTAATGATCAACAGACAGTTAGAGACCGATGCAGAGAAGAAAAATGTATAAGATGAGTCACCTAGTAGAAGAATTCACAAGACAAGCTTGAGAAACCAAAAGAGATAAAATGTCGACCCGGATATGAGGATCTAAGGTGCATGGAATAGATACCTATAATGGAGTGTAGAAGCAAAATGTAGACTTTACAAGTGTGGAGAGGTTTTGCCCTCCTCAAAGACATAGGAATTTGAAAGAAATCGCAATGCCGGTATCAAAGAGTTGAAGCCCTGTAGCGGAAACAACGGAGTTTCATGAAGGCAATATTGCCGGTAACACCAGCGAAGGAATGTATATATGAGAACGGCCTTGGTGGACTCGAAAGTTCAAGGTAACCCCAATTATCACGGGACCTAAGTCATCAACACCGACGGTCCATGCAAGGGGAACTGCAAGGGGATGATAACTAAAGTCATCAGAACTACCAAGACACTTACCAGCTATCGTTGAAGACTTGGAATGACTATTTATGTCAAGATAAATGACCTAGTCGGGCTCGAGAAGTAGAGTTAGCCCAAGGAAACAAAAGTGTGGAAGATAAAACGAATTAGCGAAGCATGAAAGGATTAATCGAGCAGATGATGCTCACCAAGAATTTATCGCCAGTATAGGTATGAGAAGGGTAAGTCCGGGATATTGAGATAAGTCAATTATAGACTAACCGACATCAACTGAGGATGTGTAAGTGTTGGTTGGTATTGAAGAGTAGGTACCGTTAAGAAGAGACATTAGTGATTGTGGATTTAAGAGGTAACTTTACCGAAGCCTTGGAGGATTCCCCAAGTAGGCAACGACAACCTTCTGGGATGATCTAAGGATATGGAGAGAATCGGGTTAGAAGTTGCTTGCTGGTTGGTGAAGAACAGACTACGGTGGAGTAAGAGAGTAAGGGTCTGTTTGACGAGGATCTTGCTAGTATTATAAGGGAAGTATAGGCGGGAGTTGGGTAAATCATGTTGACCCTTAGAAAGACGCCATTGTGACTAATGGGTGTTACACTAGAAGCGTGGTAGGCCCATAACCCACAGATGAAGAAAATCAATGTTAGGTGAACTATGATTTCAAGTTAAGAAATTTGAGATCTATAGGAAAAGGTCCACTTGGGTGTGTGATTTGTTTTGAGTTATATAAATTTGAAGGCTTGACAAGAGTAGGTGAAAATCCATTAATTAAGGAACGATCAGATTAGGTCACATTGAGGAAACCGGGCCAAGCAGTTTGTATTACAAAGAGCATTAGGCACTTAGTAAAGTGCCGACAAAAGTTTAAGATCATTATTTCAGAATCGATAGTCGGGAACTTTCGAAAGGAAAAAAAAAGCAAGTGGGCCCAGTGGAAGGAAGGTAGAGTCATCAAAAGAGCTGGAAGTAAGTTTAGAAAACCAAACCGTTGAGAGAGTACCTACCGAACCCGAGACACGTCATCGGCTATGAAGATCAGAAAATTTAGCCGGTTCATGCTTTTATAGAGTTCCAGTGGTCTAGACGAGGAATCGATGAGGCTACTTAGAAAACGGAGGAGAGCATTAGAAATGGTTACCCTGAGTACCTCGCGGAGTTAGCCGCTACTTCTGTATCGACGAGTTAGTACTCGGATGTTGTGTTATTTGACCATTCATGTTTCTATATTGGATTGAGTGATTATGTTTTATGTGATGTGTGTCTGAGTATGATGATCGAGTAGTTGCATGATAGAAAACAGAAATTTTACGAAACGAAGATTTACAAAGAAAGTCGAATGATTAGTTACATGATTCTAAGTTTCGGGACGAAACTTCTTTTAAGGGGGCACTGATGTAATAACCGAAAATTTTAAACTCCGTTAAACCGGAACTTAACCGAATTCCGATACGTCAATCTTAAATAAATAAATACATAAAATAAAATAAATAAAACGAGTTGTATTTCTATCATTTTATGTGACCTTAATTCACATAAAATGATGAAAACGATGTAACCGGAAATAATTCCGTATCTTTGAAATAACGGATAACTTATATTAATAGGATAAATAATACCGATTCCGTACGAGTAACGACCCTTTGTTCAACCAACTATTTTATGTAAGAGCAGACCCAACTCTTCGGCCCAACTCTTTGGTCCAATGGCTTTCAACCGGCCCAATGCTAACCTCAATAATTAAACCTTAATCTAACCTAATTCTAAACCTAATTAAACTACACTGCTGACTTGCCGCTGCACATTTAACTTCCGAGACATCCAGCCCACGCTCGAGTTGCAGCCGATTCATCGTCCTCCCCGACGCTGAAGTCACACTGGAGTGACAACCGGACCACCGCCTTCCCCGACGCCGAAGCCGGTGCAGCCGCAGGAACCCCTAGTCTCACCGGGACCCGTCACACTGGTAAGTCTCCGCCCTTTTCCGAACCTTCTGCCCTTCTGCACCGCTGTTGCTAACCACCTCGCAAACGCCAGACCGCCACCAGGCTCGCCGACGCCGGTTCGGCCGACCGCTAGGTAAGCCACCTCCGCTGTCTATCCCTCCCCTTCCACTCTAATTTGCGAAACGCATCAGCTCCTGACTTGGCTTCATACAACAGTACGCCAACCACCGTCCAACGCCGCCAC
The DNA here is from genome assembly GCA_033239045.1 of Fagopyrum esculentum. Classification (NCBI taxonomy): domain Eukaryota; kingdom Viridiplantae; phylum Streptophyta; class Magnoliopsida; order Caryophyllales; family Polygonaceae; genus Fagopyrum; species Fagopyrum esculentum. The sequence goes on along the minus strand of BSUD01000004.1, from coordinate 41,217,953 downwards.
AGCCTTCGTTCGGCCCAGCAGTGGCGCAGCGCCGCCGCTTTCCGCCGCCCTCGTTTGTCCCAGCAGCACAGTGCGAGTCCGGTCGAAGAGTGCACCAAGTCGCCATTCGTCCCTGAGCATGACACCGACCGGAACAGTGAGTCTCTCCTTCTTCCTTCTTCAACAGTAAAGATACTACAACCTTGTGATGTATGTTGTTTTGGCTGGTTGAGTTGCTGATTTAGTTAACTGAGGTAGACGGTGAAGTAGAAGAGGGGTAAAGCAGAGTAGCGGTTTAGTGATAGTAAGGGAGAGAGTCTCAGTGGGTGGATTTGGGGCGACAGTGGGCACGACGAGGTGAGGGTCACGGGCTTTGTTCGATAAAATTATGGGAAGTGTTTAAAGAGCAAAGTAAATCTAGTGTGGTGTAGACCTTAAATCGTATTATGAACTTATATAGGTATAGAGAAACGGAAATTGTACAAGAATATATATATAATTGTTGAACGATAAAGTAGGCAAGTAGCGGGAGTTACAGTGCAATACATATGGAGGTATAAATAGATACCATTATAAATAGGCTGGAAATGTATAAATTTACCAACGCAACGGTGTCCGTAAATATAGATATATATAGATGTATAAGAGTGGGTAATAACCGGGAAGGAGGAGGAGTGTTGTATTCTTGGACGAGTTGACTCGAGTTTTGACTTTATAACCTATAAGTAGCTATTCGTGAGACTTAATTTATGGAAAACAAGTTATGAAAGAAATTAGTAGAATTAATAAATTTCAAGAGTAAACTTTGAGAATGTTGAGACTAAGGGTAAAATGGTCTTTTACCATAAGAGAGCTTTTTCCGTAATTCCTTCGCATGAGGTTGGACATCGAGATGTGATTTTGATACACATGTCTTATTTGACAGGCATTTGAGTTACCACGAGTACGGACTGTTTGAGACGTGTTAGAGTGTATTTTGACTCAGGTAAGTCCTTGCGACTTACTTAGCCAGTTTCTGGATATTAGTTGAGTGATAGTGGCTGTGTGTGCTATGTGCGTGTTTTAATAATAATATCTTGCTAGGATGACCGTTATTATTATGTTTAAGGCCCAAGTGTATGTATAACGGGCCGTGACATCACTGCCCAGCTCTGACAGGAGACTGGGAGGTTCTCTATACCCAGACCAGGCAGGTACAAGGTGAGATGCATCGGATCCATTCCTGATGGTTACACGGGGGCGGAGGTGAGGTTTGGGAATCCCTCGTGTCACGAAATAAGTATCATTAGCGTGAAAGAGTAACGTAATTCAAGATAATAAAATGGACTTGTTTGAAAGCATGATGGGTGTTTATATTTTTATGTGTGTGTGTGCTACTATTATTCTTCTAATATTTAGATAACTAGCTAACGGTTCCTCTTGTTGTGTTTTTTTTTTTAGATTTACCGCAGGTTAGACCAGCAGCTGAGTGATCCGGAAGTAGTGGTCAGCCGGATCTCCGTACTCCTTAGAGTGGGGGTTGGGGTTGTCTTTGTCTTGTCTTTCTTTTGGTTAAGACAGTTGTTCGTTTCCTTTGTTTAAGTATTTTAGGCTGCTAGACCGTGTTGCATTCATTACCTTAAAAATACTATTTTATGAATTTCGGTTTTCCTTATTTGTGTCTTGTTGCAAGATCCTAGTAATATTGTTGTCAAACTGAGGTCGGAACCCACTGTGAGGTTCTAACCAGTAATGTCCCGAGTTCTGAGAATTCGGGGTGTTACAGAGGAGGGGGTTGAGAAGATTGAACTCGATCGCAAACACGATATTGAACCAATAATTCATCAAATAATTTTCTAACATTAGCAATTATGGTAGAAACATGACAATCGGGATGTTGTTCTAAACCTAAAAATTCATAATAACTTTCTAAAAATTGTTTTAAACCATCCATTTTACGTCTTGGGTCTAACACAAATGCAACAAGAAAAACATCGGGAATGGTTGTATAATAATCTAACCATTTAGTTCGCATTGTACGTATAGCTTGTGAAATATTTTCAATTAAAAGACCATGTTGAATTGCAAATGCAATATTAATTGCTACATAACAAAATATGTTTGAAGTTGGTGTATAAACATAACTAAAAGTGGTAGTAGCATCATAAAAATATTTAAAAACCTCCATTACATCTTTTGCTAAAATCCAAGATTCACCGAAAACAAAATTACCGTCAATATGTTGTGCGGTAAAACCACTTAAAAGTTCTCGATATTCATATGATTCGGAAATCATTTTGTAAGTAGAGTTCCATCTTGTACAAACATCTTTTGGAAATTTTTTAGGATAAACGTCATTTTGTTTACAATATGCATATCATTTAGTACGTACACTTTTTTTTAGACCAAAGTTCATTAAGAATATTTCGAATAGGTTGTACTAAATGTCCAACGTATTCTAAACCGTCTTGAACACACAAGTTTAAAATATGAGCGGCACACCTAATGTGAAAAAATTTACCTCCAATCGTCGGCTTACAATAGTTGGTTAAATCTCTAATGGAAGCCGTGTTAGCGGAGGCGTTGTCAAAACCGATTGAAAAAACTCGTGAAACTAATCTATATTCTTCCAAAACATTTGCAATCAAACGGGCAATGTTTTGGGCGGTGTGTTGTTCGTTGAAAACTCGTAATGCTAAAACTATTTTGTTTAAAATCCAAAATTTATCAACAAAATGACAAGTAATACCCATATATGATTTTTTTTTAAAACCGTCGGTCCAAATATCACTACAAATAGAAACTTGAATATCACCGTTGTCCATAAAATATTTAATCAATTCTTCTTTACGAATTTTATATTTATGCATCATTTTTCTTTTAGCGATTTGACGAGAAATCGGTTTATATGCGGGTTGAGCATGATTTTGCATCCAATCATTAAAATCAACATTTTGTGCAAAACTAAATGCTAAAGAATCTACGGCCAACATTTCCGAAAATGCATCCATAGAAGAAGAATGATCATATGTAAATAGAGAAGGAGGTTGGTTAGAAGTAGATGCGTACCCGATAAGTTGTGTTTGCCCTCGTGCTAATCCCATTTTCTCGGGATGCTTGTTCCGGATATGCCTCTTGTAGTTCCCGTAGCCTTCTCCCTTTTTGTGCTTGTATTGTGTCGCACAAAAATTGCATTTGGCATAGAAAACTCCGTTGGCATCGGGAGCACCCTTTGTAAACCAAAATCGGAAGACCGTCGCCGTTAGTTGAGTGTTGTTCAACGGCGGCTCCTCCGGCTCCGGCTCCTCCGTGAATTGGGTCTCGGATCCTTGGGTGTTGGGGAAAGTAGGTGATTCCGTGATATCCTCCTCCTCCTCAAAGATCTCGTGATCTCCACTTAATAAGTCTCGCCTTAAATCCGAACCGGTTGGAGGACCGCTAACGGAATGCCGTCCTCGAATAAAACCTTCGCCGGATGAAGGACCGGCACCGCTAACGGAACGTCTTCCTCGGCTAGACATTTTTTTTTTGAATAATAGAATGTAGTAGTAAGAGTGGTAAAATGAAAAATAAGAGAATGAGAATATGAGATTAGGAGAGTAATTGAATGTAAGAGTTGGAAATTATGGAGAGATTGAGAGAGTGAATAGATGATTGAATGATGAGAATTGGTGTGAGATGATATGAATTGAGTTAGGGGTATTTATAGAATTGTTTTTAGGTTAGATTTATTAAATTATATTGTTTTTTTTTATTATCAAACTAGCCGTTGTAACGGCTACCCAACGGCTATATAGCCGTTGGGATTTTTTTTTTTTTTGAATTTGTAGCCGTTACGGGTCGACCCGACGGGTCACGGGTAAGGATCTAACGACCCTTACCATTACCCGCGACCCGGGGGAACCCGGACCCGTGACCCGCAGGGTCACGGGTGACCCGTGACCCGTGGACATGCTTAGGTGCTCCGTGTCTATCGAATGCCAAATGAAAGATACGGAACTCCATCTATCCAACCCTAATTTGTTTATAACCAACACCATATTCATCGAGTACCCCACAAGCCGAGTGTAACCCACTAAGTTATCTCTAACAAAAAAATATCCATGAAGCTCAAACTTGGACAAAAAATTTGTACCGATCACGAGAATATTTCATAAGATCCTATTAAAAACGAAATAAAATATTGATTTTAAAATTTCGGTTTTCTATTCTAACATGTCTAAAACTAATAGAAATGAAATAAACTATTAATTCTAAAATTCCGTTTCTATATTCTAACATATCTAAAACTAATAAAAAACAAGATAATAATTAATTCTAAAATTCAGGTTTTCTATTCTACCATGTCTAAAACTAGTTAAAACAAAATAAAGGTATTAATTCTAAGATATTGGTTTTTAATTCTACCATGCCTAAAACTAGGAAATAAAAATGAAAAAAAGGGGAATGACAGTCACAATAAATGAAATATTATACTTACTTCCATATGTGTAAGAAGATCATTTGGATCGCTATACTTCTTTTCATCGAACGAAAGATTAACGCTTACACCATCAAATTCAACTTCGATCTTTACAGAAAATGTCGACATATTTTACAATGTTTTTTTTTATTGAGATGTTGAATTGTGATTTGGATTTACGTAAAATATATATTGAGGCAGCGGCTAGGGTATGCGAGACGGGCGAGGTCCGTTCAAAAGATAAGGTCTGGACACAGTCGAAGATTGACAGCGGGGCACAATTTCAATGCGCTTCCGGGACACATTCACAATGCGCCTTAGGGACCCAGCCACAATGCGCCTTGAAAGCACACTTAGATTACACCCGGAAGGCGCAAACGCAATGCAGCCGTGCTGCACCCATGTCAGAATGGATAAAATCACTCCTTGTAAATCTTCCTCTTCTACTATTCTTACTCAAGTTTGATACTTTACAACCACTTTAGGTTGAGTCCTATATTTTGGTGTTAGTCTCTCTTTTTTTTTTAGGGAAATTGCATGCTATGTATTAAACGAGATCAATTCCCGCAAGATCAAGGATACCTTGCGGGAACTGATCCGACCAAACCGTGGAAACATCAAAAGATAAAAGTCTGGTAGTAAGGTGCGCCGTACAATTAACAGAGCGGCGAACATGTTGAAAAGAAACGAGTGAAAGAGAAGCAAAATGCGAGATTATAGAAGAGCAAATAAGAGAAAAGTAGGAAAGATGGCAATTGCTGTTTGTGTTTGTGTTTGTACGTCACGTGTAGAAAACATCATTCTTTATTTTTCTCATCTCTACTCATTTATTTGCTATTCTAGCTCTTAATACTCATAGTATTCGTGAGAGATATGTCGTATTTTGAGTTAAGGAACCTATATTCACACTCTTGCTTTGTGTTGGGTTTAGAACATATCAATCTTAAAAATCCAATGATTTACTAGACTTTGGTTGTCCTTGGTAGGTGATATCGAATTTCATTTAAAAGATTGGACCAAAACAAATAGAGTTAAATGGGTCATACCCTTAGTTCATGTAAAAAACACTAATTTGAATAACATTTAAGTTGTATAACTCTTCCTTTTGACAAGCGGTAACTTAGGCATAGTTGAATCAATCAATGTTAGAGCATATAATCTAATTGATCCTAGTTCTAAACTCCATGTACTATATACTACAATCATGCAATACCAGATGTTCACCAATATTCTCATCTGGTAGGATGAGTTGACTAAGTAGGTAGTTTATGTAGCATGTAGTATAAACTAGATACTTTTTGTTATGCGTAGATAAAGTAGATACCCTCTATTTTCATAAAAAAGAATTTTATTGAAATTAGTTAAAGATCCTACTTAATTTGTCATTCTTCTCTCCTATTGAATTTTAATTTTTTACCTAATTAAAGATGCTAATCAATATCATAAAGCGTTAAATAAGGTAATAAAGTGTAACTAACCCGGATAATTTGGGCTGCAATATTCTCAATATTTTTTTACGAAATTTTTTTTTTCAAACCTTCACGTTGTTTGTTTATGTTATGTACACAAGTTTGTTTATGTTATATACACAAGTCTGTCATTTAGACAATGTTTGGTTACACAAGTCCGTCATTTACACAAGATTTGGTTACACAATTTCATTTGTTATGTCAATTTATGTAGTTAACACATTCGGTCATTTTTTTATTACACAATTTCCGTTTTTTTTACTCATTTACAAAATATATTACTACACAAGTATGTTACTAACACAAGGTTTGGTTACACAAATCCGTCATTTACACAAGGTTTGGTTACACAAGTCTTTTATATATTAACATTGTATAATTAAAATTGTTTGTCATTCTTCTCTCTCCTACATTTGACACAACCTTTTATTTATTATAAATAAGAGAAGAGAGAAAAATAATTAGTTAATTAGGTATTAATATATTTGCGAAATCTTTAAAATTATCTTCTATCAACAATTTCCTTTTAATTTTTTAAACGGTTATCATTTATTGGTTGATTGTCAATTTCAAATATTACAAAACCGCCCAAGTTACTTTCCTTATTTTCGGATATATATGCCATTTTTATTTTTATTTTTTAATTGTAAAAATAGGGTAACTAGTTAGTCTACAAATTACAAAGGTGTCTCATTTCACCAATTTCTTTATTTTTAATTGTATTGATTACATTTAATACAAGAATTAAAGAACACAACATAAATTTTATCTAAGGACTAAAAATATATAGCTTTTAGATGGACTCAACATTTTAATTGCTTCTTCTTCAAATTTTATAAACGGGGTGACATGACTCGACAGACCTCTATCATCCCCTTTATTTAATCTCGTAAAAACTACAGTACTGAATGGACCTGTAGTGTTTAAAGGTCATTACTCATGATCCTAAACATCTCACATCGATTATGTGCATTTGGGTGAATGTAATTCTCGCACGAGTAACTAACCACTCAACTATATGCTTAATAAAATTATAATGTATTTTGATTCTGGCTCCGGTGAGGATGCTCCTTGTGAAAAGGAGGTGGAGATAAGATTGGTTCATTTTATCGGTACTATCGGGGTATTTTTGGACAATTTTGGTAACTAGGCCTTTTTGAAAAACTATAGTAGTAACTAGGCTTTTTAATGTTTAATTTAAGTAAATATACCCCAACCTTTTGTATTTATTCTCAAACTCTACACACTATTCTCTCAAGGGGTACATTTACTAAACACAAAACTAGAAAAAGCCTAGTAAACCAAATTAGCTCGTTTTTTTTTCATGTTAGTTATTCATTTTATTTTTTAGTACGGTGTTCATTTTTTTTTAATTATAAACAAAAATAAATCTTTTTGTAAGTTATTGCGTACATTTCTAAAATATTGAATTTTTTTTATTAAAATTAAACTAATAATACAAAAAAATGAATCGAAATTCTCCTACTCCCTACAAAGTACTCCTCGCTCTAATCAGCCTCACACGAACCAGTCTAATTATATGAACGTCTAGTATATAATCCTAAAACAGAAGCGGCTATCGTCATATGTCATCGTCTCACCAAACTATATTAAATTTTATCATGTGTCATTTTTACATAAGTCACCTCATATTTTTTTTAACGTGTCATCTTGAGGTTATGCCACGGCCTCATAATTTTTAATTCTATTTTATTTTTAAAAGATCATGCATATTAACAAAGATATTACTATGTTCTGACCTAATTTGAAATATTGGAATATAATATATTTAGAAAGACATATTAATACCATGATAATTATAAACAAATATTGTTATAACAATTAATACTGTTATATTTGTACTATATTTATCACTTATTACTCTTTTACTCGACTAGCTTGATGTTGGTATAACATTTAATATTCTTATATATAAGGATGTACAAACATATTATATAGATGCCATGATAATTTTAAAAAAAATATTAAAACTATCTTTAAGATAAATTTGTATAGCACTTAATATTGTTATGTTATATATAAGAATGTACAAACATATTACTCATTTAACTCTACTAGGTTAATATTTTTATATATTTATAATTAAGTTTTTTGAACCTTATTCTCACAATAGATTGGATTAGAAATATCATATATCAACTTAAAACAAAACTAAGCTGGTGTCTCAATCTTGTATCCTGGAATGATTTACAACGGTATGCAAATGAGGTAAAGCGGAGGGCCGAGATTGGCGGCCCAAGTGGTGGCCAAGGAACCGTTGTGTGTGGATGGAACATAATTTAAGGTTATAAATTATCTCACCCTTGTTTTTGTCAACATTCACAGCCTACGTTAAGTTATCGTTACACCATCTTTTTTAATGCATTTATCTAATCATGTCACTAAGAGATTGCTCGGTATGATTGTAGGAATAAGGTTGGAAACAGGAATTCAAATGAAATAAAGAATTGAAATATGTCATTTCTGATAATTGTGTTTTGTATGATGTTGGAATGAAACATTTCTGACACATGTTTTTGATTTTATATGATTATGAAACGAGAAATCTTATCATATTTGATGATATATGTGTGAATGTTTATAATGTAAATATATGTTATTTTTTAAACTACATGTAAGAAAATGAATACTAACGAATAACTTAAAGAATAAACACTAACAATCTTCAACCCAAACAAATAGGTATATATTTCTTCTATCAAATATATTTTTTTTAATTGAACAAATTATATTGTTTTTGAGCATTTTCCGGTTACATTACATCTTGAATGAAATATTCGTATTATAATTATAAAACTTTTTGTCCAAATCATGTTTTTCTACAAAATAATTATATAATTCAAATTAACTGATGGACAAAACTTTATAAAAAAATTATTATTTTTATTTTGTAAAACTAAATAAGCAAGTATATATAAAATAAATATATATTTAAATTTATTTTTAAATTTAAAATGAGATTATGTTGAAATGAGATACCACCTTTAATTTATGGAGTCAACTTCTTTCGAGAGTTGGAATGAGTCATTTCACGGAATCATTTTCATTCTGATTTCAAACCTTACCCAACACGAGATATTGGTATGACTCATTCCGATTCTCATTCCTGATTTCATGAAAATCGTACCAAACGAGCCCTAAAGTTTACTATTGTATTTCATCTCACACTTTTGGGCCTCGGTTTTATACACCAAATGCCGCCTTTGACATGAAGAAGATGTTTTAAGTCTCACTAGGTCAAAAAACGGCTCTCATATCATCCAAGGTATAGCTTGGAGTACAGTTAAGGTTATCCAGCCTGGACATATTTGGCAAGTTGACAATGGGAAACACATAAACTTCTGGAAAGATCGGGCGGTTAAAAATACCAGTTTTATTCAGTTGACGATAAGAGAAGTTGTTCCCAATATTAGCGAGGCAAAACTTCGTGATTGATGGATTCCTATTCATGGATGGAATTGACTGGTTTTTCAAGAATTCCGCAATGTCATTGTTCTTTTGCCAAGAAGCACAAATGGTATTTATTCCATTAAAGGAGGATACAAGTTTATTACACATGGTCACGAAAAATCTTCACAAAGATCCACATATACATTGATATGGGCTTGAAGGTACCCGAGAAGATTAGAACCTTTATTTGGATTGCAGAATTGAGAAAAACTCTCACAAATACCGAGAGACATAGAGCTATAGAAGACACTTAGCTTCAATTGTGAATTGTAATGTATGCCCTACACAAGTTGAGTCTATATTGCATATTGCCCGGGATTGCTCTTTGGCTAAGTCACTTTGGCGGTCACTCTCTTCACCTATGAATCACATGACCTTCTATTCTAACAGTTGTGAAGATTGGTTCATCAATAATCTACGCAATGGTAAGGATAAGTTGGATGGTCTTGAATGGAATGTGATTTTTGCTAATACCTTATGGTGACTTTGGAAATTGAGAAATATAAGAATCTTTGAAGGAAAGAAATCACCCATCCAATAGAGATCTGTTTATTATTGGGAAGGCGAAGGAATATCGTGATACTCACATGAAAGTTAAGACCATGAGGTGTAAAAGTATGAAGACATAAAGTTGGATCAAATGAATTTTTCCACCTTATGATTAGGTAAAATGGAATTGTTATGATTTAGTGAACCAAGTGAGTGATATAGTTGCAACATGTCGAGTGTTGAGAGATCATAATGGTAGATGGATGAAGGGTGGTGTACACAACATTGTAGTTTGTTCGGTTCCAAGGGTTGAGTTATAGGAACTTAGGTACTCAAACTGTGGTGGGACCTAATTTATTGAAGAGTTATTTTTGGAACAAATTTTAAGAAAAAGGTGGTCAGTTTGCTCGACAGGGACAATACTAGTACAAATCCACCATCTAGCCTGGTTAGCATTTGTCATGGCTTACTTCGTAGAAGTTGGGTTACGCAGCTCTGTCATATTTATATGGAGGAAAATTTTGTAATGGAATATTTATCATCTTATACATTAGTTTCCCTATTGGTGATCGTGCAATTCATGATCAAGCTGAAGCATCTCCTTTACTTACACATGACCTTTTAGGTGTTGTAATGCCATGTTTTATATAATACATGTGCTGTAACACCCCAAGTTCTAGGGACTTGGAGTGTTATGGGCTAGGACCTCACAATGGGTCCCGACCCTCAGAGTAACAACAATAACATCGAATCTTGCAACAAGACACTTAAATGAAAACCAAAACTATATAAAAAGTCATAAGATGTAACAAAGGAAAAAGAAAAGGACTCTCATCCGAGTTCAACAACAAACTAGAAAAGACAACAACTAAAATATAAACCCGATCCCATCCTATAATGTACGGGAACCCCGGCTGACCACTCCGTCCGGATCACTCAACAGCATCTCTAACCTGTAGGGCATCTACAACATCGGTATAAACCATTAGCTAACATTCTAGATATCAGAAAGACGATAAATGCACAAACACATATAAGAATATAAACAAATAGCATGCTCGCACACAACCGGTTATTATCTTTTAATAAGCTATCCATTATTAATTCAACTTCATTTGTTACACGAGAATCTCTCAAAACTCGCCTCCGTTTCCGTTACCGACAGGAATAGATTTGATGCATATTATACGTTACATGTGGGCCTGGTCGCAAGAGCACCTCCTAGTTGACAAATTATGATTGAACTGGACAAGTGGTCACCGCACGGTTATAATACACTTTGGACAATTAAAGTATAAGGTCGTCCTAATCCAGTTTATGTTATACGATAAAGCAACAAACACCACCGAAACGGTCAAACCAATACACGGAACGCAACTAAGTAAGTCTAAAGGACTTACCTAAATCAAAGGTATCACAAGGGTCATTTAACTGCTCAGTTTCCCGGAGGAAAGAATTTATGCTTGCTCAAACAAGGCATCACAAATCAGAAACAAACCGAATGCTAGAAGTCTACATACTTCTAATCTCAATGATCTCTAACAGATCTCCAACATGATAGGAAGACGATTTCTAGTCTCAAGGGTTCCCAAGGAACAACATCAACAACATCAACAACACAAGCTCAATGAAAGGAAGCAAGGATGAAAGCAACTCACCAAAGACAGGATACTATAAAGGAACCGCAAGGGCGGTTGACAGAAGGCGTGGGGCGGCGACAGGGTTCAGTCGCAGGGGCGGATGAACCAAGGCGCGGGGGCATGTTCTGGGTAGGACCGTAGGGGTGGTGGGTTGCAGCCACGGGGGCATTGCAACGACATAAGCTATTGTCGGGACTTCGACGACAGCAGCAACACAACAATGGGACCAAAGCTTCAACCTTCAATCCACACACGACAACACTCAAGCAAGGGAGCCTGGAAAAACATACTCAACAACAATGAAGGAAAAACAAGAATCAAAATTCGATCTTGATTCATGTTAAGAAGAAGAAAAGAGAAAAGAAGAAGATGAAGAAGAGAAAGCATGCAACAGGGCTAGATCACATAATGCATCATAAGTGACTTTACCAATGCCAATGGGATACAAAATGATCTCGGATCTTGCAACTTTGGTGGCATATTCTCCTTCATAATTTTGATAAGTTTGGATGATCTAGAAGTTATCTTCACTTCTCCAAAATCCTCTAGCTTCCTCTTGTTAGAGAGGATCTCTTTTAAGAACTTCTCATAGGCGGGTATACTAAAGTTGCATCAATAAAAGGTATGTTAATATGCAGTTTACTCATAAGGTCAAGAAACTTACCGAAATGCTTGTCTAGACGCGCTCTTGCTCTAGATTGCGGGAATGATAGTGCAGGTTTATAAGCTGGAGGAGGTACATAAGTATCATCTTTCTCCTTCTCCTTTTCAGCCAGAATCTCGTCCAAGACCGACTGTTTACCCTTGTCGACCGTCCTAGGTACCGGATCATTGGTCTTCACTCTGCTTCTTGTAGTAATGGCCATAACTTGACCTTTGGGATTGTTCTCCGTCCTTCCCGGAAGCTTTCCTAGATCTTTAGGAACTTCTCCGGCCTTGCTAAATACTTGATTGTCCAAGGCCTTTTGAGCCTTAGAATTAGAAGTCACCGACCTCTCCAAACTATTTAGCTTTCCCATCATTTCCTCAAGCATAACTTCCATCTTGTCCTTGGGTGGCTGATTTGAACTTTGAGGTGGTTATTGACTCTTTAATGGAATATGAGTAGATTAAGAGGGTGGATTTAGAGCACCTTCAACATGTGAATAAGGATTACCGGAATGGTTTTGATTGGATCTCCAATTATTATATTCCGGTTCTTGTTGTAGTTATTGTTGTTCCTTTGCCTTTGGTAGTTTCCTCTTCCTACATAGTTAACATCTTGCTCCTTGGGTGTCTCTCTAGCTTGTGTTTGTGATTTCAAAAGCTCCTTCAAAGCTTTGACTTCGTTGTTGAGAGTAGTGAGTTGAAAAACGCTAGAGGTATTAAGATTCACCTCTTGTGGTCCCGATCTCCGATTTCAATAATCAACCCTTTGGTGGAAATACTTCTCAATAACTAGAGCTTGTTTCTCAACAAACTCTCATGCATCATCAACAAGCTTCTCCATAAATGTCTGATAGGTAATGGAATCACTATCATTTAGGTTAGTTTTTAGAGTCTTTTTATTACATTAGTGTCGGTTTATGCTACTAACTCCTTGATCCAGAAGAAGAAGAAGACTAAAAGAAGATAAAAGAGGAGTTTTAGCACTTGGGAGTTGATGACCATGCACGAAGCAAAGCTTATGTTTCCTCACCGCCCCGCGGAGCAGTGTCACCACCCGTGCGGGTGACACCACGTTCCGGAGCGCAGCCTGTGCCTTCGCCAGCGCTAGCAATGAAGACTATCGCCGCCCCTGCGCCACCCCCTGGCCCCCCTGCGGTGACTTATCCTGAAGAAGCGAAGACCGGCCCTGCATTGACACTGGACCCCCTGTTGCGCCTCTACCTGCCGCCCCTGCGCCACCCCCTGGCCCCCCTGCTGCGCCTCTACCTACGTCTCACCCCGTGGAGCTGTGAAGCTGAAGAGTCAGTGTCACCGCCCCTGCGTTGACACTGGGCCACCCCTGCGGCTCGGCATCTGAAGCGAAGGAAAGTTGAAGAGTCAGACATTTGAAGATCATTAATGATCCACCCCTGCAGAACTGCCAGGCCGCCCCTGCGGCCACGAAGAAGATCAAACGTTTTTGCCTGAACCTCCCCTGCGGATCTGAAGGGAGCCCCTGCGGTTCAGCGACAGAGACTTTATTCCGGCTGTTTACACCACCTTTATGGTATTAAAGGTGGCTGTTTTGGCCGGCCATTTACTCTCATTTAGTGCCATTTGTAGTATAAAGAGACCCATGGTTGTTTGCTAGATGGATCCATCATTTTTTCCCACTTTTATTCTCTCTTGCTTCCTTTGTAATGAGTTTCTAATTGTCCTTGCTACATTGGGTTGATTTGAGGCTGCATTATTACTTTGGTTGTAAGTTCCCTTTTTAATATAAGTTTTATTCAGTAATGTTTTGTGTTTTTTGAGCTTCAATTATCTAAATTGCATGTTTTCATTATCACTTAAGATTGATCACCTTAGGTTCTAAGTGCATGCAAACAACTAGGATTAATAGATTCCGTGTTCGGGTCTTTAGTCTAGTAGTAACCTTTAAGTAATAACGGGTTGTAATTGCTTGAAGAAAAAGAAACATAATTATAAAGATTAGCTTAACGGTTTTAATCTTCTCTTTATATCCCTTAGTCTTTGTTTGAAAGCTAACTTGTGACTTGTTCTTGTAGGTTTACTGAACACTAACTTGTTAAATTGTGTTGATGCCGGTTGGCTCAACACATATATATGATGAAGACGGGAACATTACTTGAAACTTGTAAAAAGGAACTCAACAAGTAGTAATCGCATGCTAAGAATCAACCTAGTGTAGATTCACTCATCATCATCTTATCAATCTCTTTTAATTGCTTTTTAAGTTTTGTGTGCATCAATTCATTCCAAACCGCCCCCCCCCCCCCCTTTGTTACTTTGTTCCATAATCAATAATTGAATTTAATAAAAATAACACAAACTCTCTTGGGTTCTACCCTTACTTAATCACTATACTTGTTTTAGTGTTGAGTTCGAAAATTACTTTGACAGGATATAAACAACCTTAAGAAAATATCCTCATTCAAATTTTGGCGCCGTTGCCGGGGGCGGGGGCGGTTACACAACAGAGGATTAATAGATTGGAGGAATTGAGATTATATGTGTATGACCATGCCACCGCATACAAAGAAAAAACCAAAGCATGGCATGACCGAAACATTCTCCGGAAAGATTTCAATAAGGTACTTCTCTTTCAATCATGTTTGAAACTTTTTGCAGGTAAGTTGCGTTCAAGGTGGACGGGGCCATTCGTGTCTTACTAGTTGGAAGTTTTCTTCTTCTTCTGATCAAGACGTTAAGCTAATCTTTATCCGCTTGCATGCATAGGATCTTACTTGAGGATGAAGCAAAACCATCTCGGCAACCTCAATGAAGGTTGAATCCACCAATGATGGATGTGGTCAAAAAGGGTGTTGAAGCTCCTCCAAGCGGATATGATCTTCCCTATTTCGGATATCACTTGGGTAAGTCCAACCCAAGTGGTTCCAAAGAAAGGAGGCATCACAATGGTGGAAAATCAACATGGAGAAATGGTCCCGAGTAAAACGCAAACCGGATGGAGAGTTTGCATTGAGTACCGCAAACTCAACAAGGTAACACGTAAAGACCATTTCCCATTGCCTTTTATTGACCAAATGTTGGAACGTCTTGCAGGTCATCCGTACTACTGCTTCCTTGATGGTTACTCGGGATACTTTCAAATAGCCATTGCACCGGAAGACCAAGAAAGACGACCTTCACTTGCCCATTTGGCACTTTTGCGTACCGCAGAATGCCATTTGGACTTTGCAACGCACCCGGCACCTTCCAACGGTGCATGGTAAGTATTTTTTCCGAGTACATAGAAAACTTTATTGAAGTCTTCATGGATGATTTCACCATCCATGGAGACAGTTTTGATGCATGTCTAGGACATTTAAAACTTGTTCTTGAAAAATGTGTTGAAACCAATCTAGTTCTTAATTCGGAAAAATGCCATTTCATGGTAGAGCAAGGTATCGTGCTAGGACATGTAATATCCTCCAAAGGGATAGAGGTAGATAAGGCAAAAGTTGATGTAATTCAAAGTTTACCTTATCCTACTAACGTTCGGAAAATCCGATCTTTTCTTGGTCATGCAGGTTTCTACCGACGGTTCATCAAAGACTTATCAAAGAACTCGGCACCCTTATGTGAATTGCTCAAGAAAGATGTCACCTTCATAGTGGATGAGAGTTACAAATGGGATTTCAACACCTTGAAGGCGTGTCTTACTAGTGCACCAATCATCCGTTCTCCGGATTGGAAGAAACCTTTCGAAATCATGTGTGACGCCAACGACTATGTTGTAGGAGCTGTCTTAGGATAGAAGGATAGACGAGCCTCACACGAAACCCATTATGCGTCTATGACACTCAATGGAGCGCAAAGGAATTACTCAACCACCGAGAAGGAGATGCTAGCGGTGGTTTTTGCCCTTGAGATATTCAGACAGTACCTACTTGGAGTAAAGGTGATTATTTTTACTGACCATGCAGCTCTTAGGTACCTCATGGCAAAGAAGGAGGAGAAGCCACGATTGATCCGATGGGTGCTCCTTCTAAGTGAGTTCAACCTAGAGATACAGGACAAGAAGGGGGCTGAGAACCTGGTGGCCGATCATCTGAGCAGATTAGTGAAGGAAGAAGAAGATCTAGAAAAAGGAAAGGAGATAGCTGGAAGTTTTCCAGACGACACATTCTACACAACCCTCTGTTGTGTAACCGCCCCCGCGCCTCAAACTTCCCGCCCCTGCGGCTCAGTCTAGGCGCCCTTGCGGAATTATCGACAGAGGTTTGTCTTAAACTCCAGTCTTTTAAACCTTGGTTTGTTGACATTGTGAACTTCATTGTCAGGAAGGAGTATCCTCTAGACTTCACCAAGGCACAACGAGAGAAAGTAAAGGTTGAAGCTCGACACTACGTTTGGGACGATCCTTACCTTTTGAAGCATTGTAGTGACCAAGTGATCCGCCGTTGCATTCCGGATAATGAGATACAATCCGTCCTAACATCTTGTCATTATGAAGCATGTGGGGGGAACTTTGGGGCAAACAAAACTGCGAGAAAAGTTTTGGATGCCGGTTTCTTTTGGCCACACATTTTTAGAGACGCTTTTGCGTTTTGCAAAGTGTGTGATAGATGCCAAAGGGTAGGAAACATTTCAAGGAGACATGAAATGCCCCAATCCTCTCTTATATTTTGCAAAATATTTGATGTTTGGGGGATTGATTTCATTGTGCCTTTTCCTACTTCATTTGGGAATACATATATTTTACTTGCGGTGGACTATGTTTCCAAGTGGGTGGAAGCAAAGGCCACCAAAACTGATGATTTAAAAGTGGTTGCAGCTTTCCTTAAGGAGAATATTTTTGTAAGATTTGGAATTCCGAAAGCCTTAATAAGTGATAGGGGTACCCATTTCTACAACAAGACGATCACGGCCCTCCTTAAGAAGTACCACGTCCACCAACGAGTGTCAACAGCTTATCATCCACAAACAAATGGCCAAGCTAAGGTATCCAACCGGGAAATTAAGACCATCCTCAAAAAGACGGTCTCTCCCGGAAGGAATTAAGGATTGAAGTGCAAGGCTAAACGACGCTCTATGGGCATATCGGACAGCCTACAAGACTCCTATAGGGATGTCTCCCTTCAGGCTCGTGTTTGGGAAAGCTTGCCACCTTCCGGTGGAGCTAGAGCATAAAGCTTGGTGGGCGGTAAAGAAGTGCAATATGAACATAGAGGAAGTGAGAGAATTCCGGAAACTCCAACTGCAAGAATTGGAGGAATTGAGATTAGATGCGTGTATGACCATGCCACCGCATACAAAGAAAAAACCAAAGCATGGCATGACCAAAACATTCTCCGGAAATATTTTAAGGTAGGTAATAAGGTACTTCTCTTTCAATCACGTTTGAAACTTTTTGCAGGTAAGCTGCGTTCAAGGTGGACGGGGCCGTTCGTGATAGCCGAAGTATACCCTCACGGCACTGTGGATCTCTATGATCCCCAAACGCACAAGGTATTCAAGGTAAATGGACAAAGGCCAAAAACCCTACCTTGAAGGAGTAAAGAACGATCCAATTGATGAGATGGTGCTAGAGGAGGCACAGTCAGAGGAGTAGAACCCTTACGTCGAGCCAACGACGTAAAACAAAGGCACTATTCGGGAGGCAACCCGAAGGAATAAGAAGAGGAGCCTCTATCAAGAAAAACCTCCCCTGCGGCTTAGTGTCCCCGCCCCTGCGGTTTTACCTAGAAAAAAAAAATAAGAAAACCCAAAATGCCCTACACTTACCCCGCCCACTCACTCTCTCTCTTCACCACCCACAACTCTCCCTCGCACCTTACCTCTCCCAAAGCTCACGCCCCTGCGCCCTCATCAAACCCTCACACACCACCCTCTGCAAACGCCCCTGCGGCACCTCCGACAACCCAGCCAACGACCTCACCACGCCCTTGCGCCACCAACTGTCACTACCACCAACACCGTCCACATTCTTTAAACCTCCAACACGTTCCTCCCTCACTCACTCTCTTCCCTCCACTCTGAGCACCTCCGGTGTTCTCTCCAAATGGTGTGTGCAAGCTTTAAATTTATAATCCAATATGTATGCTTAAAATAAGGATGCGAACCCGCAGTGTACGGGTCAATCGTAGTAAAAGCAAGAATTCCGGGGTGTCGATCTCAAGGACTTACGTGAAACAAAGCAAATACAGGTAGTCAATATTATAACTAACCACAAAAGCAATTAAAGCAATCAAAGATGATAATAAAGTCAATTAAAGCAAATATGCAAATTCTAGGGATTAAAGCATCTAGTTGTAGTTCCAACTCAAGATCTCAAGATAAACGGACAAAGCTGAGATTTTGCAAAGGGAAGGTGTTACTAAAACGGAATAGATCATCGGGTAAGTCTCACTACTCACAATCCCAAGCCAAAGAACCTATTACTGGGTAAGTCTCAAGGTACTAAGGAAAGGAACAATAATCTCAAACCAACACACCAACTAAGGGAATAGAATCAACCTTTACCGGGTAAGTCTTAGGCTAACTCACAAAGATGGAATGAAGGCACACTCAAATCTCAATAAAGGATAAACCTTTATTACCTACACTTATGATCTTAGGTAAACAAGCAAAGGAATCACCGGGTAAGTCTCATCCTAGGCTTGCATTGAACCAGGAAAGGTGTAATAAGAATAGGATTTGGCAAACTAGAACACTTAACTCTTTGTTTCGGATCAGAAAAGGTCACCTTGGTCAGTCAAGTTCCACCCCGGCCGAGATGTTCATCGACTGAACGAGATGTTCTAAGGTTAAGGATAAAGACACGAGCTTTCAGGGTCCTATTAGGAAAGGGATATTAATATGTAGTTTATTCATCAAGTCAAGGAACTTACCAAAGTGCTTGTCTAGATGTGCTCTGGTCCTTGACTGGGTGAATGGAAATGGTGGTTTATATGCAGGAGGCAGGACATAAACTTCAGTTTTGTCCGACTCTCTCTGAGGCTCCACCTTGGTTGGTATCTCGTCCAAAGTGTTCTTCGTCTGTACCTGGACCGAGGTGTTCTTCACTGGCATCGACCGAGGCACTGGATCTGCAGTTTTCAATCCACTTCTCGTCGTTATTGCCATGATCTGTCCTTTAGGGTTGCTCTTTGTCCTTGCTGCAATCTTCCCTGGATCTCTTGGCGCTTCATTCGCCTTATTAAAGAATTGTTGTTCTAAGGCTTTTTGTGCCTTCGAAAATGAAGTCATGGACGTCTCCATAGCATTGAGCTTGATCAAGATAGCCTCCAGAACTGCATCTTTCTTTTCTGGCTGGGACGAGCTTGATCCAAGCTCCTGGCTCTTCAATGGAGTAGAAGAAGAAAGGAAAGGGTTAGAAGAGTTATTCGAATTAGAGTTAGAGTAAGAGTTACCCGAATTTTATTATTTGGTCTCCAATTATTGCTGTTGGATCCTCTATTGTTGTTGTAGTTGTTGTTCCGGGAACCGTTGTTGTTGTTTCGGTAACCATTGTTGTTCCTTGAGCCTTGATATCCTTCCTCTTCTTTCTTGGTGTGAACAACCAAAAGTTCCTTTAATTGCTTCACATCATTCTTGAGGGAGGTAAGTTGATTATCATTTGATGGAGCCTCTTGGAAATTAACTCTCTTAACTCCATTTTCAGCTCCTTGGTGTGAGTACTTCTCCATGTGTAAAGCTTGTTTTTCATTAAATTCCTAAGCTTTATCAATCGGCATGTCCATGAATGTGCCGGCGGATAGTAGTTGAAGGCTGAATTGGGTAGCTCCATCCAATCCCTTGAAGTAAATCTCCAACAACTCTATCTTTGGAATCCCATGATGTGGGCAATCCAAAAGAACATCTTTAAATCTCTCCCATGATTTGGACAGACTCTCCTTGTCATTCATGATGAATGCGTTGATCTTCCCTCTCATTTCGGTTGTCTTGGAAGGGGGAAAGAATTTTGTTAAGAACTTCGTCGTCATTTCCTCCCAAGTGTTGATCTTTCCGGGAGGAAGAGACTGGTACCAAGTAAGCGCCCTGTCCTTCAAAGAAAAGTAAAAAAGACCTTAACTTGTAATTATTATTTTCCACTCTTGAAGGTTTCAAGGTCTCCATCAAGATCTCATAGTTTTGTAGATGTTGATGTGGAGATTCCCTTTCTAGACCTCTGAACTGGCATTGACGAATCATGGAAAGAACTTGCGGTCGAAGTTCATAATCATGCTCCGCTGGATCTACTAGGTTGACTCCTGGACACCTCACTTGCTGGTTTGGGTCCATCCTATGCCCTAGGGTTTGTAGAATACCTGCAAAAAGAACATCTCGGACTAGCATCCGAGGTGGAAGTATCTCGGCCGGGGCAACTAGAGCGGGGTCTTGCCTCGGTCGAGGATCTGGTCGATGCAGAATCTGAGCTCATAACTCAGCCATATCTGCTTCAATATCTGCAGCTCGGGTGCGATTTTCCTCCCTTTCGCGCTGCATTTCTTCCCTACTGAGGCGTAGTTGTTCCATTGCCTCCTTCAATTCGGCCTCAAGATCGCGATCGTCTTGGTTGGCCATTTTCGCTTCTTTCAAGCGTCTCTTATATGTCTTTTCTGGTTCAGGATCGTAAGGAACGATTTCCTTCCCAGCACATGTTCTTCGCATAAACCTAAGAAAAAGAACCTGCGAAAGTCACTCAAGTAGAGTGGTTAGTAATAACAGGGGCAACAGCCCCGAAAGACTACCGCAACCGGCTCGGTCTAGACCAAGTCCCCGACAACGGCGCCAAAAACTTGTTCGCTCCAAATGGTGTGTGAAAACTTTAAATTTATAACCCAAGATGTATGCTTAAAACAAGGATGCGAACCCGCAGTGTACGGGTCAATCGTAGTAAAAGCAAGAATTTTGGGGTGTCGATCTCAAGGACTTAGGTGAAACAAAGCAAATATAGGTAGTCAATATTACAACTAACCACAAAAGCAATTAAAGCAATCAAAGATGATAATAAAGTCAATTAAAGCAAATATGCAAATTCTAGGGATTAAAGCATCTAGTTGTGGTTCCAACTCAAGATCTCAAGATAAGCGGACAAAGCTGAGATTTTGCAAAGGGAAGGTGTTACTAAAACAGAATAGATCACCGGGTAAGTCTCACTACTCACAATCCCAAGCCAAAGAACCTATTACCGGGTAAATCTCAAGGTACTAAGGAAAGGAACAATAATCTCAAACCAATGTTAGCATGAAATATTGTGATATTTTAGGCACGTTTTCTAAGTGTATTTGATCCATATTGATAGTCCTTGATTGAGCATTGATGCAATTGTGAGCTAGTTTGTCTATAATGTCGATATAGAGATCTACACAAGCTTTATGTTGATTTTAGGTAATTAAGAGCTATTTCCGAACGGAATGGAGCAAAGATGGATTTGATGAGCATGTCCATGAATTGAGGACATTCCTAGGAGCTAAGGGAGTGCCAACTTGAAGTATGCACGAGGCTAGGGGAGAATCACGTTCTTGCCCTAAACCACGCTCTAAAATACGGCCGTACTGATTTCCACGTTCAAGTCCACGGCCGTGGAACCATGGCAAGGGAAGTGTGGTTCATTCCAGCAACTTCTACGGCCGTGGAGGAGTTGTGTCAAACCGTGTTGATTTCCACGCTCTAAATTACGGCCGTGGAACCCTTCCACGACCGTGATCTTGGCGATCTTTTTCGCCACACTTTAAGCCACGATCTCCTACGCAATTGGGCCGGGCCGATATTTTATCTTACACTATAAAAAGACGGACGAAGAGAGATTCCGTCACCTTCGCTTACGCATAGACGCATCTTACGCTTGCGCTTGGAATTACCCTAATTTCGCATTTAACGGAGATTGTGTTGAGAGATTTTTGCGCTTGCCATTGGATTTCCGGATTGACGGAAGATCAAAGAATTTGGAAGATTGTTCGTAAGAAGATTTCGCTTCTTACTTAGGTTTGATTTAGAAGACGGATTGACATCCCGTTCTTCCTTCTTATCTAAGATTGTGATTGTTTGTGTTGTTCCGAATCTATTGACGATATTAGTCTTGATTTGTGGATTTGAGATTAGTTTGAAAGTTATTGAAGGTTTTCGCAAGTTTTCATCTTTCAATCTCTTAACCCTTGAATTTGATATCAATATGACTATTGTTGGCTAAAAACCTTTAACAATTCTAGGGTGAAGGGTTGATAGTTGTGGCTTAGATGATGATAGATCGATCGTAAACAGATTGGACCCTGAGAGTTAGAGAGAATCGACGACAATCATAATCCACGGTCTGTTCTTGAGCTTCCACGGCCGTGGAACTCAAGAACTAGCCGTAATTTTGTGTTAAGTTACGAACTTGCTTTTACTTTAATCCAAAGTTAAAGATTTGCTTTAACTTAGTCTTGGCTTGCCTTTTCTAGGTGGTAGTGAAGCCTCAACAACCTCTACCTCAATTGTGAGTGTCACAACCTTACTTGGTTTAGTTAGTCTTGATCCTTGGATTACAAGTTTGGGTATTTGACATAAATTCTTACCTTTAGAACCTTTTTATATTGAAGCCTCAACAACCTTTATAGAGAGTGTCTTTTAGGTGAGTCATATAAGGTTTTTGGAACTTCACCGTACGATTACCTTACATTCGTATACCTTTGCATACCTCAACTCTGTCCTTATGTCTTTAGTATATCTTGAATCGATTGCCACAGCTGGATATCTGGATCTTTAGGATTGTTGTTTTCCCAATAATTTGAAAAGCTTCATACATTTACTTGCTTGATAATCTATAACTGGATTTAACCCCCCAAATCCCTGTGTTCGATACTTTGGAATTCTTGCTCAACTATATTGATCTGTACACTGCGGGTTCACTTGCTTGATTTCTAGTTTTAAATTTAAAGCTTATTTGCACGCACGCTAAGTGGCGAACAAGTTTTTGGCCCAACGAAGGGAATAGAATCAACCTTTACTGGGTAAGTCTCAGGCTAACTCACAATTATGGAATGAAGGCACACTCAAACCCCAATAAAGGATAAACCTTTATTACCTACACTTATGATCTTGGGTAAACAAACAAAGGAATTACCGGGTAAGTCTCATCCTAGGCTTGCATTGAACCAGGAAAGGTGTAATAAGAATAGGATTTGGTAAACTCTAACACTTAACTCTCAGTTACGAATCAGAAAGGTCACCTCGATCAGTCAAATTCCACCCCGGCCGAGATGTTCATCGACTGAACGAGATGTTCTAAGGTTAAGGATAAAGACTCGAGCTTTCAGGGTCCTACTGGGATTTAAGATTATTCTATCATTGTTTTTCCCACAACCTTTATCCAATCACCCTAGAATCGCACAAAGAAATTAGCCACTCATCATCATGAAAGCAATAATCAAATATATGGGAAGAGAATGAATATTTGAACACAAGAACCTTAAGAACAAGGCTTCAATAACTGAATCAAATATCAAACAAATAAGCATTCCTTGGATCACAAATCCAACAAGACAAATCAACAAGAAGGGAATCTAAGAAAGTCTTACAAAACCCTTCACAAAAGCTATAATAAGCTATCAATCATTCCTAGATTGATCTTCAATCTTCCTTCCTTCCTTCAAAGCTTCTAAAAATCCTTCCTAACTGCGGGATGCTCTCAGCCTCTAAGCATCTAAGCATGCTTAAGCGTGGTTGAACTTGTGGAAAATCCAACCCTTTATATAGGAGAATTATCTTCCAAAGATAAAATATTTTAAAAAGATAATTTCCTAATAAAATATATACATATCTCATAAATAGATCCCTAAAATATATTATCTTCCTTCCAGAAATCCAGCCCAAAATATAAGATCTCTCCTTCCAAAAATAAAAGATCTCAGCCAAATAAAATATATCTCGCCGTGTCAGAGTGTTCGCCTCGGTCAGGGCGCTCCTCTAGATCACCTCGGTCGAGGTGATTTTGTGGTCAACCGAGATGACTCTCAGCTGAAGGTGAAATCTCTCAAATCTGGTCCAAAGTAAATCTTTAATTTAATTCCATGCTTTCTGGGTTCTTCCTTAAGTTCCTGAATGTAGCTCCAATGACTCCTTAGCTCTTTTAGCTCCATTTCGATCCAAAATGTGACATTTTACCTACGATTACAACGAAACTTGGTGTAGACCTTGATTCCCGCAAAGGTAGATGAAATGACAATATAATCACATAATATACATTCAAACATGCAGATTATTGAAGATAATACGTCTAAACAAGTCCCAAAATATAGACTATAATTCATGCTATCATCCGGCGACGCCTCCACCAGCAAGAAGCCACCGAAACACCCCCAAGAGCCACCACCTTCGTAGCTGTCCAAAATTGCCCTCTACACTTCTCCCGCCCCTGCGCCTGCAAACTACCACACCTGCACCTCACCGCCCCTGCGCATCTTCCAGCCGCCCCTACGGAAAACACAATAGAGGGTTCGTCTTCCTTCTCTGTTTTTGAAAATTGCTAATTTCTTTACTCAACCAACAGCAAGAATGGAACCACAAAGGAATTCCATGATGTCAGAGGTTGAGAAGGCTCGCTATAGGATTGTGCAAGATCGGGTTGTATATGCAACTCGGTTTTTACACGTTCCTACGTTAGAGAAGCTAGGCATGTTGGAGAGCATGCAGTCATTCCTTAACAATGCTGGACTCGGAGACTTTCTACAGAGGAGTGCTCCAATGTATCCCGAGCTCAGCCGCCAGTTCATAGCCACCTTCACCATGGAGAAGGAGGATCACATGTGTGTTGGACTTACCTTCAAGTTCAACAAGAAGAAGTACACCGTTGATTACCTCCAGATGCAGGTGGCCTTTGGAGTGACTCTCAAGCCCTCAGAGAACTCCCGACACCGGACCTATGCGAGTTTTGGCAGGCTGCCACAAGATCCGAGTTTCATGCCGGGGATGAGTACTCCAACAAACACACTCACACTTGCTTGAGGCTCTTGTCAAAGATCATCATGAGTGTCTTCTGTGGACACAAGGAGGAGAACAAGGTCGACCTCAAGGACCTTCCACTGCTCTATTCCTGTCTCCCGATGAGCGAGAAGGTGATGGATTAGCCGTACCTCTTTCTTACCGCTTTGAAGTGGATTAGGAAGAACGAGTCAAGGGGCATTGTTGGCGGTGGGGTGATCTCCTTGATTGCCTCACAAGTTATGGATCTTTCTGGCCTAGAGGACGGGTTAGAGGCGCCTCTCTACACGGAGGGGATGCTGAGGAGGTGCAAGCTCCTCAAGAGGGATAGGGACAACCTATTTTGGCTCTCATTTGCAGATGGGAGCCATATCACATACCTTATCCGGTCACTTCCACTTGGAGACGAGCTCTTCGAGCTTTTCAGCCCGGCTGATCCTTTCGTGCTGAGGAGGCCTCAGGTGGCCATTGTTGAGAGGCACGCTGCGAGCTCCATCCGGGCTCATTATGAGTAGCACATGCCCATACCGGAGGATGAGGAGATGCCTTCTGCAGCACCGGATGAGGATCCGGCACTTAAGAGCCTTCAGGCTCAGATGGCGGCCTTGACCACCCAGCATCAAGCATGGTAGACCGAGTACAAGCGGACCATGCTTGAGCAGCAACAGAGTTGGCAGACGAGCTTCGCCTCCTCCATGACCTCCCACTTTGACCAGAGGCAGGATGCGTGGCAGGCGGCTCAGCAGCAGCAGCTTGAGGCTCAGTAGTTGGCTTGGCAAGCCGGCTTTGAGACCTCATTTGGCCGTCGGATGGATGCTCAGCAGGCCCGCATCGACACGCTCTACCGCCGGCAGGAGCACTTCTTCAGCCACTTCCCGTACCCACCGGAGGAGGGTCCGGATGGTCCAGCTGGACCATCCCATTAGTGGTACCATCTTTTCTCCCTTTCCCACATTTGTCTTTGCTTTCATTTTCCACTTTGAGGGCAAAGTGTGCTTCAAGTATGGGGGAGGGAATCATCATTGCTTGTTTAGTTGCTTAAGTTGTTTTTGAGTATGTTTGATTTTAGTTCTTTTGAAGTTGCAATTCAGTTTGATATTCATATAAAAAAAAGCCAAAGAAAATGAAAAAAGGAATGAAAATCCTAGGATAAACCGAAAACCCAAAAGGACGGTTTAGGCAAAAAGAAGATAGTCTGACCAACCTTAGGTTTGTGCAAAATTGGACTTGAGTGATATGAGTTCCAAGTGAGATCATCAAAGAAAAGAAGAAGAGTGGCAAGGTGAAAACCCGAAAGGGCACCTTGGCAAAATGAGCGGCACCGGGTGTTGGTTCCCTTTCCGGCATTTGGCGGCATAAGAAGGGGAGTCATAAGGAGGTTGTCCGGGTAGGTCACTCTTGGAGCAATAAGGACTGTAGTTTTCTCACCTTTTTCTCACATTTTCTCTCTTTTTCCTTTCTTCTTTCTTGGCTTTTCTTTTTCATTGTCTATGCCTCTTACCCATGCTTCCTGAGGCCTTTGAGTCTATAAACTGTTGTCATGTGTTTTACTCGGGACGAGTAAAAGGTCTAAGTTGGGGGGAGTTTGATAGGTGATGGAATCACTATCATTTAGGTTAGTTTTTACTCTTTTTTATCACATTAGTGTCGGTTTATGCTACTAACTCCTTGATCCAGAAGAAGAAAACTAAAAGAAGATAAAAAAGGAGTTTTAGCACTTGGGAGTTGATGACCATGCACGAAGCAAAGCTTTTGTTGCCTCACCGCCCCCGCGGAGGAATGTCACCGCCCCTGCGGGTGACACCACGTTCCGGAGCACAGCCTGCGCCTTCGCCAGCGCCAGGAACGAAGACTGTCGCCGTCCCTGTGCCACCCCCTGGCGCCCCTGCGGCGACTTATCCTAAAGAAGCGAAGACCGGCACCCCTGCGCCTCTACCTGCGTCTCACTCTATGGAGTTGTGAAGCTAAAGAGTCAGTGTCACCGCCCCTGCGTTGACACTGGGCCACCCCTGCGGCTCGGCATCTGAAGTGATAGAAAGTTGAAGAGTCAGACGTTGGAAGATCATTAATGATCCGCCCCTGCGGAACTGCCAGGCCGCCCCTGCGGCCACGAAGAAGATCAAACGTTTTCGCCTGAACCGCCCCTGCGGATCTGAATGGCGCCCCTACGGTTCGGCGACAGAGACTTTACTCCGGCTGTTTACACCACCTTTATGGCATTAAAGGTGGTTGTTTTGGCCGGCCATTTACTCCCATTTAGTGCCATTTGTAGTATAAATAGACCCATGGTTGATTGCTAGATGGATCCATCATTTTTTCCCACTTTTATTCTCTCTTGCTTCCTTTGTAATGAGTTTCTAATTGTCCTTGCTACATTGGGTTAATTGAGGCTGCATTATTACTTTGGTTGTAAGTTCCCTTTTTAATATAAGTTTTATTCAGTAATGTTTTGTGTTTCTTGAGCTTCAATTATCTAAATTGCATGTTTTCATTATCACTTAAGATTGATCACCTTAGGTTCTAAGTGCATGCAAACAACTAGGATTAATAGATTCCGTGTTCGGGTCTTTAGTCTAGTAGTAACCTTTAAGTAATAACGGGTTGTAAATGCTTGAAGAAAAAGAAACACAATTATAAAGATTAGCTTAACGGTTTTAGTCTTCTCTTTATATCCCTTAGTCTTTGTTTGAAAGCTAACTTGTGACTTGTTCTTGTAGGTTTACGGAACACTAACTTGTTAAGTTGTGTTGATGTCGGTTGGCTCAACACATACATATGATCAAGACGGGAACATTACTTGAAACTTGTAAAAAGGAACTCACCAAGTAGTAATTGCATGCTAAGAATCAACCTAGTGTAGATTCACTCATCATCATGTTATCAATCTCTTTTAATCGCTTTTTAAGTTTTGTGTGCATCAATTCATTCCAAAACCCCCCTTTTTATTACTTTATCCCATAATCAATAATTGAATTTAATAAAAATAAAACAAACTCTCTTGGGTTCGACCCTTACTTAATCACTATACTTGTTTTAGTGTTGAGTTCGGAAATTACTTTGACGAATATAAACAACCTTAAGAAAATATCCTCGTTCAATGTCCCTCCAGAAAGGGATTGAAGCTTGAATTGAGTTTCCTCATCCAAACCCTTTAAGTAAATTTCAAGCAACTCTATCTTCGGAATCCAATGATGAGGGCAATCCATCAAAAGGTCCTTGAACCTCTCCCATGATTTAAATAAGCTCTCTCTATCTTTCATCACAAAGGCATTAATTTTACCTCTCAACTGCGTGGGTTTTGATGATGGGAAGAATTTAGTAAGGAATTACGTAGTCATCTCCTCCCATGTAAAAACTCTTTCGGACGGTAGCGATTGATACTATGCAAGAGCTTTCTCCTTCAAGGAGAAAGAGTAACCCCGGAGCTTGTGATTATTATTCTCCAATCTCGGAGACCTCATAGTCTCCATAAGAATCTCATAGTGTTGCAAGTGTTGATGTGGAGAATCTCCCTCTAATCCTCCAAACTGATGTTGTCGACCATTTGAAGAACTTGAGGGAGAAGCTCATAGTCATGTTCAGCCGGATCTCCTAGATTCACGTCCGAACGGCGTACTTGTTGAGCGGCATCCATCCTTTGACCAAGTGTTTGTGGCTCTCCCACAAACGGATCAATCCTCTCATTTCTCGCTGGATAGTGACATGCAGGTGGCGGCACAACAACGGGTTCCGGTGTGTCAAATTCAATTCTAGCATTGCCCCCTTGATTTTGGAGCAATTGTCGTACGGTAGCTTGCATTTCGGCCAAGTCGGCCCGAATTATGTCTTCTCTTTCACGTGCATTTGTTGTCTCTTTAGTTAGAGCACCATCTTGAAGTTTCAGCTAATCTAGATCATTATCCAACTCAACTTGGAGATCTCTATCTTCTATTATATCATTTTAGCTTCTTTCAATCTTCTTCTATAAGTCTTTTCTAGTCCAGATCGTAGGAAATGACTTCCATACCAACTTGAGATTGTTGCATAAACCTAAAGAAAGGTTCAGCAAGAACACTCAAGTAGAATGATCAATAGCAAAAGGGCAGCAACCTCAAGACAACCAAATACCGGCGTGATCTAAACCAAGTCCCCGGCAATGGCGCCAAAAACTTGTTCGCTCCAAAACGTGCGTTTATACGAGAGAAAATAGTCTTAAATTTATACCAAGAATAAAGCAAATAAGGGAACCCGCAGTGTATGGATCACTCGCAACATATACAAGTATTCCAGGGTCGAACACAAGGACTATGGCGAAGTCAAGCAATGGTATATAACTTAAGGTTGTAATGCAAATCTCAAGCAACAGAGAACAAAGATATATGATAATCAAATAAAGGAATGTAGATTCTCGAGATCATAGCATCCGATTGTGGTTTGACTCAAGACTTTTATAGATAAGCGCGGACAAAGCTGAGGTTGCTAAGGGAGGCGTTTCAAAGATGGGATAAATCACTAGGTCAATCTCACTGTCCACTATCCTAAGCCAAAGGTCCTATTATCGGGTAAGTCTCCTGGAACTAAGGAAAAGAACTATGCTCACAAACCAACACACTACCTAAGGGAATAGAACTAACCTTTATGGGTAAGTCTCAGGTTAACTCTCAATGGTAGGATGAAGGTAGACTCAACCCTAACAAAGGATAAACCTTTGTTACCTAACACTCATTGTTTGAAAACCAAGCAAGGAATCACCGGGTAAGTCTCTTCCTAAGCTTGGATATAAACCGGGAAAGGTGCAACAAGGATAGGATTTGGAAAACTATAACCTATGATTCAAGATCAAACGTTCAGGGGTCAATCTTGGTCAGTTCTTGCCCGATCTCAGTCGAGATCATTGAGGAACAACCTAAGACGGTGTACGGTTTAGGTTAAAACTCAACTTTTAGGGTCCACTCAAGATAAAGATCTATTCTTTCATCGTCTATACCACAACCTTCAACTAATCACCCTAGAATCGCGCAGGGGTTTTAGCCAACAATCACCATGTTCAAATTAATCAAAATATATTCAATAAGTTGTAAAGAAAAGATAATAAAACACTCAACAAAAGGTTCACAATTATCAAAGGTGCAAAACAATCCAGAAAAGGATCAATAATTGTTCCAAAAGATGATAACAACAACTAGAATCCTCCAAGAAAAACCTTACAAAAGTGTCTTCTAATTTCTTCCTTAGCCTTAAACCTTGATCTCCAAGCAATCTTTCCAAGATCTCTTTCCGTAAAAGAGAATTGAACTCGCAACCGTAAACTCTTCGTAAAATCTGTTCCAAAAGCCATCCCTAATCAATATTCACCTTCCATTCTTATAGAAGAACTTAGGGAAAATTATTTTATTCTTCTTGGGTTGTGGGCCGTCGACCTCGAGCAAGCCAAGTAAGGTATCTCTGTCGAGATGGTTAGGTTGGCATCCGAGATCTCAACTCAATTACGTACTTTTTGATAGCATGTATTATAGTCTATATTTTGGGATTGGTTTGGACATTTTATCTTCATAAATCTGCATGTATGGATGTATATTCTTGATCATTATGTTGTTTTGTTTACCTTTGCAAGAATCAAGGTCTACACATAGTTTTGATGTAATTGTAGGGAAAATAACACGTTTTGGAGCGATATGGAGCTAAGGGATCTAAGGAGTCATTGGAGCTACACTATGGAACATTGAGGAGCCACAACAAAACGCTTGGGAACCATGGAAGTTGGACAAAAGTTTGATTTTGGACCAGATTGGAGAGATTTGCACGTAGCTGAGGATCACCTCGGATGGCTTCAGTACCATCTCGACCGAGGTGACTCCATTGGGCTGGATTGAGACGGACGACCCATAAGATCTTTTATTCATGGCTGAAGATCTTTTATTTTTGGCAAGTGATTTTTCTATACATTGGGATGGATTTTCTGGATGGAAGCATGTCCAATTGGTTGATTATTTTGGAAGATTGAAGATATTCCAAGGAAGGAAGAAAGTTGGCTTTGAAGATAAAGTTGAAGGCTTTTGAAGGAAGTTGTAAGGTTTTCTTAGATTGTTTTGATTGTTGTCTTTTGGTTTGTGATTGAGGAACGTAGTTTGTTGTTTGTTTGATTGTTTGATTGAGTTATTGAGACCTTTTTGTTAAGGTTTTCTTGTTTGGATATTGATTCTCTTCTTATATATTTGATTATTGTTATCATGATGATTATTGGCTAAGTTCTTTGTGAAATTCTAGGGTGATTAGCTGAAAGTTGTAGGAAAGACGATGAAAGAATGAGCATTTACCCCAGTGGACCCTGAAAGCTCGAGCCAAACCTTAACCAAACCTCACCTCGGTCTATACATAGAACATCTCGACCGAGATGGAACATGAACTGAGCGAGGCGATTCCTTTTCCGATCCATATCTGAGTTGAGGTTTCAGTTTGCCAAATCCTATCCTTGTTACACCTTTCCTGGTCCATACGTAAGCCTAGGATGAGACTTACCCGGTGATTTATTTGCTTGTATACCCAAGATCATGAGTGTTAGGTAATAAAGGTTTATCCTTTATTAGGGTTTGTGTGTGCCTTCATACTATCTTTGAGAGTTAGCCTGAGACTTACCTGGTAAAGGTTAGTTCTATCCCCTTAGACTTATCCGGTGAGAGGATCTTTGGTTTGAGATAGTGAGTAGTGAGACTTACCCGGTGATCTATTCCCACCTTAGAAATACCTTCCCTTTGCAAACCTCAGTGTTGTCCACGTTATCCTTTGAGATCTTGAGTCGAAACCACAACTGGATGCTTTGACCTCTAGAATTTTCATTCTCTTTATCTGATTATTATATCATCTTTGATACCTTTGCTTTGTTACTTGTTTTTGATTGACAACCTAAATTTCCGTGCTTTGTTTCACCATAATCCTTGTGTTCGACCCTTGAGTATTTGTTGTTATTACAATTGATCCGTACACTACGGGTTTGCATATTGTTTCAGGCTTATATTTTAGGTTATAAATTTAAAGTTATATTGTTCACCATACACACACGTTTGAGAGCAAACAAGTTTTTGGCGCTGTTGCCGGGGACTTGGTCAAGACCAAGGTCGGTTTTGGTTGCATTTTAGGGTTGCTGCCCTTGTTGCTATTGATTACTTTACTTGAGTGATTTCGCAGGATCTTTCTTTAGGTTTATGCGAAGAACTCATACTGGAAAGAAAATCATTCCTTACGATCCCGAACCAGAAAAGACATACAAAAGGAGATTGAAAGAAGTTAAGATGGCCGATCAAGACAATCGAGATTTTGAAGCCGAATTGAAGGATGCATTGGAACAACTTCATCTCAGTAAAGAAGAATTGCAGAGAGAGAAAGAAGAGACTCGTGCAAGAGCTTAAGAGATTCAAGCTGATATGGCCGCACTACGAGCCCAGATCTTACCTCAACCGAGGCAGGATCCAGCCCTAGTTGCACCGGCCGAGATACACCCACCATCTCCGTTGCCGGATATGGTTGACCGAGGTCACATTTTCGCTGGAGCTCTGCAAGTCCTAGGTCAAAGAATGGACCCGAATCAGCAAGTGCGGCGTCCAGGAGTTAATCTAGGAGATCTAGCTGAGCATGATTATGAGCTTCGACCTCAAGTTCTAACTATGATTCAACAATTTCAATTTGGAGGCATGGAAAGAGAATATCCACATCAACACATTCAAAACTATGAGATTCTTATGGAGACTTTGAGACCATCAAGAGTGGAGAATGAAAACTACAAGCTAAGGCATTTCTACTTCTCTTTGAAAGACAAGAAGCTAGCTTGGTATTAATCTCTCCCAGTTGGAAGAGTTAACACATGGGAAGAGATGACTACGGAGTTTCTTACTAAGTTTTTCCCCCCATCAAAGACCGCTGAATTGAGGGGTAAGATCAATGCTTTTGTTATGAAGGATAAAAAAAAGCTTATTTAAGTCATGGGAGAGGTTCAAGGACCTTTTATTGGATTTCCCTCACCATGGAATTCCTAAGATTGAGTTGCTAGAGATTTACTTCAAGGGGTTGGATGAAGAAACTCAATTTAAACTCCAATCACTTTCTGCTGGAGCTTTTATGGATACATCAGTAGATGAAGCTTGGGAGTTTATTGAGAAGCAAGCTTTATACATGGAGAAGTAATCCCATCGAAGAGTTGAAGATGGAGCAAGGTGAGTTAGCTTTCCGGATACAAGTCTTACAAATTCAAGTGCTGCTCAACTCACCACACTCAACAATGAAGTCAAGGCATTGAAGGAGCTTTTTTTAGCTCAAACTAAAAAGGAGCAAGATGCTGGATACGTGGGGAGATGAAACTATCAAGGACCGAGGAACAACAACAATTACAACAACAACAACAATTGGAGATCAAATCAACAAAATTCCGGTAACCCTTATTCTCATGCTGAAAGTGCTCTTAATCCCCCTTCTTCTTCTTCTTCTACTCTATTGAGGAGCAAGGTTCCGTCATCAAGCTCATCCCAAAATCCCAAGGAGAATTTGGACGCTATGTTGGAAGCTATTTTGATAAATCTCAACGCTATGGAGAATTCTATGAACTTGTTTTCAAAGGCACAAAAAGCCTTAGAAAAACAAGATTTCAACAAGGCTGATGAAGCACCAAGAGATCCTGGTAAACTTCCAGGAAGGACAAAGAACAACCCAAAAGGGCAGGTCATGGCAATCACAACACGCAGTGGATTGAAGACTGAAAATCTTGTACCTCGGCCGGACCACGATCAACCGAGGAACACCTTTGTCGAGGTGCCAACTGAGATGGAGCCCCATAAACTGAAAGAAAAGACTGATGTTTATGTTCCACCACCTGCTTACAAACCTCCACTCCCGTTCCCTTAGTCTTTGGCGCGGGCACATCTAGACAAGCACTTTGGTAAGTTTCTTGACCTTATGAATAAGCTACATATTAGCATCGCTTTCATTGATGTTATCCTAGGAATGCCTGCCTATGGGAAGTTTTTGAAAGAGATCTTGTCAAGGAAGAGAAAGCTGGAAGACTTTGGAGAAGTGCGGATGACTTCTAGATCTTCGGAGCTCATTTAAATCATGAAGGAGAACATGCCGCCTAAGTTGAGAGATCCCGGTTCATTTTGCATTTCCATCAAAGTCGGGGATGTGACTTATGATGCACTTTGTGATCTAGGAGCTAGTGTGAGCTTCATTCCTCTAGCACTTCGTAAGAAGATCGCCCTTGGAGATCCCAAAGCCGTAAAGATGACATTATACATGGCGGATCGTTCCATTACCCATCCCGTTGGAATCTTGAAGGACGTTCCCGTCAAGCTAGGTAATTTCTATATACCTATAGACTTTGTTGTGTTGGACATTCCAGTAGATTATCCCATTCCTATCATTATCGGAAGACCATTCCTCGCAACATCGGGTTGCAACGTTGATTGTAAGAACGCCAAGTTGTCATTCAACATTGGTGGTGATCATGTGGAGTTTGCACTTTTGGCTACAATGAAAGGAGGGCCTTTGGAAGATGATATCTTCAACATCTATGATGAAGAAGATTCTCGAGAATTGGTGAGCTCTATCCTAATTAAAGACCCTCTTGAGAAAGTTTTGAGTTTTAGTATGATGGAGGAAGGTGTAGATGTTTTGTGTGATGTAGATGTACGAAGCTTGGAAGCATTGGAAGCAGATCCAAAAGCTAGATTCGATAAACTCATTCAAGAGATGAAAAGCACATTAGGTTTCGGTCCCAATTCAAATACCTCGACTGAAATTGCTCCAGAGCAAGCGAGGTGACCTTTTCTAGAGAACACGTCGGTCCATCATCTCGGACCACGACCGAGACAGCAAGCGAGATGAAATCAACTGAGGACCACATCGGTCTAACACCTTCTTTAGTACACCTTCTTTAGTACATCCATGTACGAATAAGAGGTACCCTGAAGTAGTAGATCAGGTTAAAGTGTTACTGACCTGGAGATGAGCTCATTCACTACCAGTGCTGTAGTGGAAGTGAGAGGACCTTTCCATGGACTTGTGATGGGATTGAGACCTAGTAAGAGTTTTGGTGTTATCCAGATTATTGGTAACAGATTTACGAAGTCGACACGTTCCATCTCTACTGAGAGACATGACCAGTGAATGAAATAACAAAGGAGTACACTAGACAGATGGTGGGACTCCATAAGTGTACCGGGGACGATCGACTATGATTGTAGTAGACGGGTTACTTTGAGGTTTTGATAGCAAATTCAGACTGCTTGGGGAACGCGTCTACACTTTATGATTGAGATTTACCTCAGATAGACAGTCAGTTTGAGAGGAACCTCCAGACCTTAAAGAACATGTTACGAGCTTGTGGGATGAATTGGGAACAGGGACGATCTATTTATCTCCCACTCGTTGAATTCTTATACCACGACCGTTGGCATGCATCTATAGGGATGGTCCCTATGAGACATTGTGTAGACATAGGTGTCATACACCTTTATGCGGGGATGAGCCTGGCAGTACCAGTGGGTTAGCGCCAGAGCAAATTCAAGATGATATAGCTCGAGTAACGTTAATCAGAGAAAGGATGATGGTTTTACAGAGTCGCCAGAAGTCGTATGTAGATTGGAGGCGTCGACCTCTAGAGTTCAGGGCAGGAGCTCATGTCTAGTTGAGAGTATCTCCGACGTGAGGCGTCATACATTATGGCATAAAGGGAAAGCTTAGTCCCCGATAGGTCGGTCCTTTCGAGATACTGGATAGAGTTGGAAGAGCAGTACACAGATTGGCTTTGCCATCAAAGTTAGAGGGTGTTCACCCTATGTTTCATGTGTCTCAATTGAGGAAGTACATACCAAATCTGAGGCACATTGTGAGTCATGATGATTTAGTGGTTGAGCCGGATCACACTTTTGCAGAACAACCTTTTGCGGTTCTAGGCAGAGAGGTGTAAGACGCCTGCATTCGAAGGATATTCCTATGATGAGGCTACGCGGGAGACTGAGGATAGTATCCAGGGGAACTATCCAGATTTTTACACCGGGACAGATGCACCTGTAGGATCCACAATTAGATTTTGGTGCTATCTTAGTGAGTGTATGTTATGCTATGTGCTTATGTGATATATTGTGTTTTCATGCTATTTGTGAGTTGTGCATATGATCTGTTAGATCTTGTTTGCTAGTACGAGATAGGTATAGCTGGAGATGGTTATTTCCTCCATGCTATGGTGTAAGTGTTAGGATTAGCAGGAGATGGTTCTTTCTTCCATGCTATCTTTGATGGACATAGTGTGAGTGGAGACGGTTTTCCTCCACATAGTTGTGTTACGAGTACGATTGGCTGGAGACGGCTTTCCTCCATGCCTTGTGACGTGGTTAGTAGTTGGCTAGAGATGATTTTTCCTCTATGCCTTTGGATAGCGTTATGATCTTGTTGCTGGAGTTGGTGATTCCTCCATGCCGTGTTTTGAGGTTATAGAGTATTATAGGTTGATACGTTTGAACGGAGATGTGATACCTCCGATTGAAAGAGTGTCTATACCTCGGCGTATGGCTCCGAGAGGATTTGGGAATTGTTCAAGTTTCGGGACGAAACTTTTTCTTAAGGGGTGTGTGATGTAATAGCTAGGATTTCCGAATTCTAATTAATGTTGATTAACTTAATCAGTGATAGTAATTGACATATAACTCGCGAAGATTTCGTAAGTGTTGAGTATAAGTCCCACCGTTATGTTCCTGGCGTAATTTTGGGCTTATGGTGAAATTTTCACTTTTTCCCCGGGTAATTATTTTTACCCTCCGATATTATTTGGAGCATTTGGGAGCTCCAATTGATACAAATTCAGTTGAGAGAAATGATCAGGACATCGGACATGTCCTAAATATGAAATAACATGGAAAGGCAAAACGGACAAAAGAGTCGATATTTCGTTTCTTAACGGCTAAAAAAACCGGCTTAGGAATACATGTTTTCCGAGGCAATTGTGGAATAATTATCCCTACAATATTCAAGATCTATTATTCCAATTTCGAGAAGTTTAGAGAAGGGAGTTCAACCCGCCATTGGATCGATAAAAGGATAATTATCGAATTCGCTAAAGGATAATTATCGACTTCACTATAAATAGCGGAAAATCGTTTATTAATTCATTTCCTTTCACGTTTCCTCGTAAAAGCTCTGATTTCTCTCAAACTTGAAACTCAGATCTACTCTCCGTTTCTAATCCGATTTCAATTCCGTTTGAATTTTTCGATTCCTCTCTTCATTCTCTTCGTATCGGTACCGAGTTTCTGCATTTCCGAGCAGATGAAGACCTGGTCGAGCATATATGTCACCAGGACAATTCTGTCGCTCAGATTCTGGTGAATTTGATGTTGTACATCCGTAGCCTGTGTCGTTGTGATTCCGAATCTTCTTTCAAATCGTCAATCGGGTTAGTAACGAATAATTTTTGAATTTATTCGTTTTCCGTAATGCGATTTGGCCTAAATCGACCTTAGGATTTTCAAAATGGATAATTAGAAATTCCATTATGATCATTATATTATTCTGGTGTTTATGAGTTGTTTGTTGATGAAATCTGATGATAGGTGGGTTTAGAAATGGTCTGCGGGCAAAACGTTATTCTGGTGAAATTTAATTAATTAACTAAAGGTTAATTAATTAAATTAGGATTAAATTTGAGATTTAGGAATACTGATTAGATGCATGCTAGGTATCAGAATGATTTGAGGATCATGATGATGTTATGGATATCGGTTATGGCTTTAAGGATTAGTATGTGTACAAGTATGATGAGATGTTATGTTGAGGATATGCCTTAGGCATTTATGAATGTGTTGAGGATCTAAGGTTTAGATTTTAGATATAGGTTGGTTGTGGTTTGTGAGACGAGTCTCCTAACCTTTGCAGTATGTGATTGTGTGTGTCTTGCTATTACAGGCGTTGATTACTTCCCCAAGGGGAATCTGTGACGTGGTACAGGTTACGAGTATATCAGGTAAGTCCATAGGACTTACTTAGCGTGCAGTTGTGGATTGTATGATTGTGATGGTTGTGTGTGTTCATATGATTGTGCATTTATAACCTAAACCGGACTAGGATGACCATTCATTACATTTATTTGGCCCAAGTGTATTATAACGGGCGGTAACCGCCGGTTAGGAGGAGATGCCCTGAAGATGATCTCACAGGAGGGGACGAGTGAAGGTCACCCCATGCAAAACTCCTGTGTTACGTTGGATGGGACGGGGTTCTTGAGGCTCCTCGTGTTACAAAAGAAGTTGAATTAGTAATGGAATAACGTAATGTAAGATAATAAATGAATGTGTGTGGCATTGCATGTTTGAGATGTTGATGTGTTGTTGTGCTATTACCTTCATGCTTTTCATTGCTGTAGCTAACGGTTTCATACCGTGTTGTAGTGTTCTGCAGGTTAGGAATACTACAGAGTGAGCCAGATGGTGTGACAAGCCGAGGACTTTTGTACATTAGGATGCGTGGGATGTGGGATCTTTTGTAGTAGTGGTTTATGTTGTTGTTTTGTACTCGGCTATGAGTTTGTAAACTCTTTTGATATATCATACTCAGCTTTTATGTATTTGATTTTAATCTACATGTGCCTTGTTGTAAGATCCAGTGAACTTGTTGTCAGGCTAGGATCAGGATCCATTGTGAGATCCTAACCCAATGTGACACTCCAAGTCCCGTGAATTTAGGGTGTTACACATTCGACCCGTCTCAGTTCCCCTACACCTCTACCACTGCCAACTGACGAGGATTGAGCATCCATGGAGTCTTTTTTCTTATTATTATGCAGTTCAACTTATTTCTGGTGAGTACTTTGTTTCCGTGACTTATATTTGACCCATTGGGAAAATGTGTCCCAAGTATGACTCTCATCGGATATTATCTTATTTGGCTTCATTTGCTTATATGTCATTACATGCATTGTATACAGGTTTTTGTTTGAGAAAAACGTCAAAAATCAATTTGAAAAAAAAAATTGGCTCGTCCAAGACGTTCTTGACCAAACGAGGTCGTGAAACTGAGATACATCTCGGTTGAACACCTCGGGCGCCATCAAATCACCTCGACCGACATGGGTTTTAAACTGAGAAGATTTTCGAAACATTTTGTGCTTCTATTCTGGATATGACCTCGATGAAGATATTTGTTTGCAGATTTGCTTCGAAATTTTTATATGCTCGAAAGGTTTTATGATATGATTAAGTTGCTAAATGCTTTGTTTGGAATTCTATCATGAATAATACTTTGTTTTATCAAAATTATGTTGAATTTGAAGGTTGACACCAAATTATGAGTTCTCTCACATTCTTCATGGGATGATTAAGGCACTTCATTCTCTTCTTCTTCTTCCTCTTCTTCTTCTTCTTCTTCTTCTTCTTCTTCTTGATCATGCTTTAGCCCCTCATATACATATTTGCCTCCCTTTACCTATCCGGGAATTTGGATGCAGTTGATGAAAAGCTTGTGAAGTGAAGTTGAGATCTTGGCTGAAAGTGTTTGAAAAAAAAATAGGTTTGGGGACGTTGATCTTGATGAGTAACTCGGCACCATTCACATAGCCGGGTGTTTGTGTCTTGCCAAAGTCGGATTGATCGATAGTCCTAACGGGTCATGGTATGTGCATCAAGGGTTTGAGACATCTCGAGAAATTGATGATTGCTGATCTCTTAGGCTTCGGTTATTGTGCACCTCTGTCCATGTTCTCAAAAATAAAGTAAAGAAATAAGAAAAGCTTATTGGTGGAAGATGTTGTGATTCAAAGAAGTGAAGTAAAGATCCTATTCCCTGATTCTAGCATCACATTATCCTATATACATCCCACCCTAGCACGTTTCTTGACCTCTTTTGGAAGCCCTTGAGACCTTGAGTATGATGATTGACTTGGTGGTTTAAACTGGATTATACATGATTAATTTCGATAAATATGATTTATTATGCATTCTATGATTTTATGCAAAGATGAATAGCTTTATTATATTTATAAAATGTTTTGACCATGTGTTGATTTTATTTGCTATGAAGCATTCTCTTAGGGTGATCTATGAACGGAGCGCACCACCAAAAGGTTTTGTAAAACGTTTTTCATTGATCTTTTTGATGACTTATAGTCCATTCTATCTTGTATCTAAGATTTGAATCTTGCTTGGGGACAAGCAAAGGACAAGCATGGGGTATTTTGATAGCATGTATTGCTACGCTAGAAATGTACCACACAAAAGCCTTACAATTTATAACTCGATATATTCTCCTAACTCCTAGCGAACCCACAGTGTATCGGTCGTTTTGTAGCATGGATAGTACTCCGATGTCGAACACGGAGACTAAAGTGAAATCAAATCAAACAAGTGATCATGGATAGTGCAAATCTAGTCTAAGAAAAGAGAAAGAAATAAAGAAATGAAAATCATGATATTTTTTGTTGGGTTTTTGTGGTGATCAAACAAAGATCACAAATCATGCAAGATTTATCAATCAATCGAGCAACACAAACAAACAAACAACACAAGAACAAGGTATGTGATCAAAGAGAGAAAAGCGGATTCTAGGGATTGGGACTTCCGGTTATGGCATTTGACTCAAGCTTCTAATCAACCTTGGACAAGCTGTGGTATGTTGGGAAAGGGTGTTTCTCTAATGGGATCAATCACCGGGTAGGTCTCATGGTCCACTAATCCCGCACCTAAGATCCTATTACCGGGTAAGTCTCTAACCTCTCCTTGCCGGGTAAGTCTCGGGATGGTGTTAGCATGAAATATTGTGATATTTTAGGCACGTTTATAATCGTATTTGATTCATATTGATAGTCTTCGATGGAGCTTTATGCATATATGAGCTAGTATTACCTATATTGTCGATATGGATGTCTACACGAGTTCTATGTTGATTATAGGTGATTTGGAGCTATTTCCGAACGAAATCGAGCAAGGGAGAGTTGAGTTGAAGTACTTCCAGATTTAGAACACCTTTTGGAAGCAATTTGGAGTATTAGATTGAGGAATGCACGAATGAAGGCAAAAATCACGGTTTGACCCTAGATTACGGCCGTGGATTATGATGCAGAATTCGATGTTCATTCCAGGGGATATTACGGCCGTGGAACACAACCGTATTCCTCTTCACGCCCTAAATTACGGTCGTGGAATCTTCCACGACCGTGATCTTGGCGAATCCTTTCGCCACGTTTCGAAGCCACGATCTTTTGAAGATCGGGCCGGGCCGACGTTTTGCCCTGCATTATAAAAAGGACGGATGAGGCAAGATTCCGTCATCTCGCTTTACCTTGCTACCTAGCTTACGACATTTAAAACCCTAAGGGGAGCGGCAAGAACGCAAGCTTAGCAAGACACAAACCTTCATTCTTGGAGGTGATTTTTGGGAGATCTCATCGAAGATCAAAGTTCGTGATTGGAGAATTGCTGTGAGCGATCTTCGCGTTGAGGAAGATTGAAGTTCTTGGAGGATTTTGCAAGAAATCTCCTCTTCTTGCTTAGGTTTGACTTAGGATCGGATTGACATCCCGTTTCCTTTCTTTCCTAAGATTGTGATTGATTGTTTGATTTGAATCTCTTGACAAACACTTGTTTTCGATTGTGATTTTGAGATTCGTTTGAAAGATTATTGAAGGTTCTTGAAAGTTTCCATCTTTTATCCTATAAATCTTGAATTGATATCAAATGGCTGTTATTGGCTAAAAACCCTTAACAATTCTAAGGTGAAGGGTTGATAGTTGTGGCATAGATGATGATAGATCGATCGCAAACAGATTAGACCCTGAGAGTTAGAGAAGTGTCGCCGACAACCCTAAATTACGGGTTGTTCTTGAATTCCACGGCCGTGGAACCTCAAGATCCAACCGTAATTTCCATGAGTTTACGAGCCTGCTTTTTACCTTAATCTAAAGTTAAAGATTTGCTTTAGCTTAGCTTAGACTTGTCTTTTCTAGGTGGTAGTGAAGCCTCAACAACCTCTACCTCGATTGTGAGCCTCAACAACCTCAATCGGATAAGTTAGTCTTGACCTTTAGATCGTAGGTTTGGGTATTTGATACTAATCCTTGCTTTTAGAACCTCTTTATATTGAGCCTCAACAACCTGTATAAGGAGTATCTTTTAGGTGAGTTACATAAGGTTTTTGGAACCTCAACCGTACGATTACCTTACATTAGTATACCTTTGCATACCTCTACTCTGTCTTTATATCATTAGTATATCTTGAATCTGTTGTCACAACTGAATACCCGGATCTTTAGGATTGTTGTTTTCCCAATATTTGCAAAACTCCCATATTTATTGCTTGATAATCTGAAATCGAATTTGTTCCCACCCAAATCCCTGTGTTCGATACTCTGGAATTCTTGCTTAGCTACCTCGATCCGTACACTGCGGGTTCGCTGCTTGATTCTAGTTTTATAAATTTAAAACTTATTTGCACACACCTCTAGGGGCGAACAAGTTTTTGGCGCCGTTGCCGGGGATTTGGTTTCGGCCGAATTCGGTAACCGGTTGTCAAGCTTGGGAGCTTGCTCTCGCTATTTGATTCTTCTCGAGTGCATGCGCAGGTCTAGGAACACCGAAGATCTCTTACCTCTTGATCAAGAGCTAGAGAAAACTTTAAGACAAAAACGCAAAGAGAAGAGGATGGCTCAAGAGAACGAGAACGATCTTCAGACTAAGTTAGCGGAAAAGGAAGCTCAACTCCGATGGAATGAGAATCTCCTCCAGGATGAGATGGATCGTCATCAAACTCAAGTTAACGGTCTACAAGACATGATCGTTCAAATGAAGATAAAGATGAGCGATCTTGAAGATAAGGTGGGAAAGAAGTCCTCGAGAAGAAGGACAAGGTCTAGGAGAAGAGGTAACTCATCCGCCGATGATAGTGATTCTTCCATGCCCGCGCTAGAAGAGATTGATCCCACGATCAACATAAATCCTTTCAACACACAAGGAGCTGCTAACCGCCGCATTCCACCTAGGAATGTGAGAGTCGAACGTGTGGATAATGAGCCAAGAACTCTTGGCCAGCGGATGGATCCAACACAACAACCACGCCGCTTAGGTGTGAACTTTGATGCTGAAGATGTACAAGGGTTTAGTTTCAACCCTCAAGTTATCACCCTTGTTCGCCAAAGTCAGTTTGGCGGTACAAGCACTGAATCTCCACACCAACACTTGCAAAACTTTGAGTGTATGATGGAGACAATGAGACCAAAGAACGCCACTACTAACAGCTATAAGCTCAAACCTTTCTTTTTCTCTTTGAAAGGGAAAGCGCTATCTTGGTACCAAG
This sequence comes from Fagopyrum esculentum, assembly GCA_033239045.1. Taxonomy (NCBI): domain Eukaryota; kingdom Viridiplantae; phylum Streptophyta; class Magnoliopsida; order Caryophyllales; family Polygonaceae; genus Fagopyrum; species Fagopyrum esculentum. The sequence continues at coordinate 41,174,628 of BSUD01000004.1, read as the reverse complement.
CTCTTCCTAGTGGAAAGCTAGAGACGTGGGAAGACCTCTCCGCAGAATTTCTCACTAAGTTCTTTCCGCCCTCCAAAACGGCGGAACTTAGAGGTAAGATTAATGCTTTTTCTATGAGACCTAACGAAAGTTTGTTTCAATCTTGGGAAAGGTTTCAGGATTTGCTCTTGGATTGCCCTCATCATGGCATATCCAAACTTGCCTTGCTGGAAATTTACTATAAGGGGCTGGATGCGGGAACGCAATTCAACCTTCAATCCCTCTCATGCGGAACGTTCATGGACATGAGAGAAGATGACGCTTGGGACTTCATTGAGAAGCAAGCAAGAGTCATAGAGAAGTATTCCCACCGGAAAGTGGAGGGAAATCGTGTGGAGCAAGGAGCGAAGCTCACACATGAAGCTCAAAATCAGATTTTCTCCCTCAACAATGAAATCAAGGAGTTGAAGGAGGCTATCAAGACCAACTTCCCAAAGCATCAAGAGAAGGATGTTGGCTATTTGGGCAATAACAACGGCGGTGACAACACCAACCGCAACAACAATAACCGGAACAATAACCGGAACAACAATTGGAATGGAAACAACAACAACCGGAACAACAACAATTGGAACAACAATCGTGGTTCGAACAACAACAATTGGCGCTCCAATCAACAAAATTCCGGTAACTCTTATCCTTCCAATTCCAATTCACTAACTCCACCCTCTTCTTCCTCTACTCCTTTGAAAAGCCAGGGGCAAACATCAAATGGAGGAAACAATACGGGAAAGGAAAAGCCGGATCCCATGTTGGAAACGATCTTGGGAAAGCTTCAAGGGTTGGAGAACCGCATCATCAAGGTTGATGATCAAATTTCTAAGGTTGACAAAGCTCAAAAGGTTTTGGAGAATCAAATGTTCAACCATGCGGAGGAAGTTCCTAGGAATCAAGGGAAACTTCCGGGAAAGACGGAGGACAACCCTAAGGGAAGGGTGATGGCGATTACAACTAGGAGCGGAGTGACTACCACCGATCCGCAGCCTACGTTTGTTGAAGTCCCCGTAGAGAAAAGCAAGGAAAAGGGGAAGGAGAAGGAGGACGTCTATGTTCCACCTCCAGCTTTCAAACCTCCCCTACCATTCCCTCAATCTAGAGCGCGAGCGCGCCTAGACAAGCAATTCGGTAAGTTCATAGAACTCATGAGCAAGCTGCATATTAATATACCTTTCATTGATGCTATTGTAGGTATGCCGGCTTATGGCAAGTTCTTGAAGGAGCTCCTCTCTAACAAGAGGAAGCTAGAAGATTTTGGAGAAGTCAAGATGAGTTCGGATTCTTCGGACCTCATCAAGACCATGAAAGAGAAAATGCCCCCAAAGCTGAAGGATCCGGGGTCATTTTGCATTCCCATAGGGGTGGGAGAGGTCACATATGACGCTTTATGTGACTTAGGAGCAAGTGTGAGCATCATACCACTTGCATTGTGCAGGAAGATCGGTTTAGGCGATCCTAAACCGGTGAAGATGACGTTATACATGGCGGATCGATCCATTACTCGTCCCGTCGGCATTGTAGAGGACGTCCCTGTCAAGCTAGGCAAGTTCTTTGTCCCCATTGACTTTGTTGTGCTTGACATTCCTGCAGATAGTCCGGTCCCGATCATACTCGGAAGACCGTTTCTTGCAACTTCCGGCTGCATGGTCGATTGCAAGAATGGGAGACTCGCTTTTGACATTGGGGAAGAGAAAGTGGAGTTCGTTCTTTCCACTCTAGTGAAGGAGCCGATCTTTGATGAGGATATTTACAACATCCAAGATGAAGAAGTCTTGTCTAGGGAGGAGGTAAGTGCGATTCTCTTTAACGACCCTTTACAAAAGGTTATCACTATGAGTCTAACTCATGAAGGAGAAGAAGGAGAGTGCAAAGAAGAAATTGAAGCCTTGGAAGCACAAGAAGAGATGCATGAAGTGGAGTTTGAGAAACTCCACGATGAGGCTGAGAATACAAGATTCCACGGCCATACTCTGTATTCCACGGCCGTGGATTCCACAACCAAATTCGACCTCCATTCCAGAGGATATTACGGCCGTGGAAAGATAGGGGAGAACGTGATTTTGACCGTGGAAACTAATGATCAGCACGCTTCTTCAACTTCTCCTAATTCCTCTCCAAACCATCCAACATCCTTAGAAACCTCTAAGGAAACATCGGAAGCTCCTCAAGGATCATTGGAAGCTCCGAAAGCGATGGAACTCAAACCACTTCCTACTCATCTAAGGTACGCTTTTCTTGGATCTAATTCTACCTTCCCGGTTATCGTTAGTTCCGAATTAAGCATAGATGAACATGAACAGCTCATGATTGTCCTTAGGAAACATAGAAAAGCCATAGGCTATACTATTGAGGACTTAGTAGGAATTAAACCCTCCCTATGCATGCATAAAATACTAATGGAGGAGGATTTTAGAACTTCAAGACAACCTCAAAGGCGGTTGAATCCGACCATGAAGGAGGTTGTCAAGAAGGAAATTCTTAAACTTCTTGATGCAGGTATCATCTATCCTATCTCCGATAGCAAGTGGGTGAGCCCAGTTCAAGTAGTTCCGAAGAAGGGAGGAATGACGGTCATCACCAATAAGAACAACGAACTCATTCCTACCCGAACCGTGACTGGATGGCGAATGTGCATAGACTACCGCAAGCTCAACAACGCAACGCGGAAGGATCACTTTCCATTGCCATTCATCGACCAAATGCTTGAAAGGTTAGCACAACATTCATACTTTTGCTACCTTGACGGTTATAGTGGTTTCTTTCAGATCCCGATACATCCGGATGATCAAGAGAAGACCACATTTACGTGCCCTTGGGGTACGTTCGCTTATAGGAGGATGCCGTTCGGGCTTTGCAACGCCCCAGCCACCTTTCAACGGTGCATGATGGCCATCTTCTCCGAATACGTAGAGGAAATCATGGAAGTCTTCATGGACGACTTCTCCGTTTACGGTTCCTCTTTTAACGATTGTCTTTCTAACCTTTCTCTTGTTTTGCAAAGATGTGAGGACACTAACCTAGTTCTTAATTGGGAGAAGTGTCAATTCATGGTTAAAGAAGGAATCGTTTTAGGTCACTTAGTCTCTAGTAGAGGGATAGAGGTAGACAAGGCTAAAATAGAGACCATAGAGAAACTTCCTCCCCCTGTTTCGGTAAAGGGAATAAGAAGTTTTCTAGGACATGCTGGATTTTATAGACGTTTTATCCAAGACTTTTCTAAGATATCAAAACCTCTCACTAATCTATTGATGAAGGATGCGGTTTTTGAGTTCTCGCAGGAATGTCTAGATGCGTTCAACACCATCCGGCAAGCTCTAATTTCAGCACCCATTATCCAACCACCGGATTGGACTCTCCCTTTCGAGATTATGTGCGATGCTAGTGACGTAGCCATTGGAGCTGTTCTTGGGCAACGAAAGGAAGGACGAACCCATGCCATATACTACGCTAGCAAGACGCTAGACGAAGCCCAGCTCAACTACGCCACTACGGAGAAGGAATTCTTAGCCATTGTCTACGCTATTGACAAGTTTCGCTCTTATCTTGTAGGTGCAAAGGTGATTGTCTACACGGATCATGCTGCGATCCGGTACCTCCTTGCAAAGAAGGATGCGAAGCCAAGGCTAATTAGATGGATTCTTCTCCTACAAGAATTCGATCTTGAGATCCGCGACAAGAAAGGCTCGGAAAATTCTGTTGCGGATCATTTGAGTCGCCTAACACATCTAGAGGACGACCACTTACCCATTGATGACTCCTTTCCGGACGAACACCTACACATCATCGAGGAGTGCATCAAGGTAATCTCCAAAGGTGACGAACCATGGTTTGCTGATTTCGTTAATTATTTGGTTTGCCAGGAAATACCACCCGGACTATCATATGCGCAAAGGAAGAAGTTCTTCAAGGACGTCCGGGAATACCATTGGAACGAGCCTCTTCTCTTCAAGAGAGGTCCGGATGGCATCATTCGGCGATGTGTGCCGGAAGATGAGATGCAAAGTGTCATCCGTCATTGTCATTCACTACCTTGTGGAGGACACGCTAGTTCGAACAAAACTAGCGCAAAGGTATTGCAATCCGGATTCTATTGGCCTACTTTATTTAAAGATGTGCAATCCTTTGTTTCTTGTTGCGATGCTTGTCAAAGAACAGGCAATATCTCTAGAAGGAACGAGATGCCCCTCAACAACATCCAAGAGGTGGAGATCTTTGACGTTTGGGGAGTTGACTTCATGGGACCATTCCCTTCTTCTTGTGGGAACCAATACATACTATTGGCGGTGGACTACGTTTCTAGATGGGTGGAAGCCATTGCCTCTCCTACGAATGATGCCATGGTGGTGGTTAAGTTCTTCAACAAGACCATTTTTCCGCGATTCGGGACGCCAAGGACGATCATTAGTGATGGAGGTTCTCACTTCATAGCCCGTCGCTTTGAAGCTCTTCTATCCAAGTATGGGGTTACTCACAAGATCGCCACCCCTTACCATCCACAAACGAGTGGACAAGTCGAGATCTCAAATAGGGAGATCAAGGGAATTCTAGAGAAAACTGTTTCGAGGACTAGGAAGGATTGGTCCTTGAAACTAGATGATGCGTTGTGGGCATACCGGACTGCATACAAGACCCCCATAGGAACCACACCATACAACCTTGTGTATGGGAAGTCTTGTCACTTGCCGGTAGAGCTAGAGCACAAGGCGTTTTGGGCTATCAAGTGGCTGAATTTCAGCATGAAAGAAGCGGGAGAGAAGCGTCTCCTAGACATCAACAAGCTGGATGAACTCCGTTTGAACGCCTACGAAAACGCTAAGATCTACAAGGAAAGAGCAAAGCGTTGGCATGATAAGCATATCATTCCAAAGGACTTCCAAGAAGGAGATCAAGTTCTCCTCTTCAATTCGAGACTTCGCCTCTTTCCAGGTAAGTTAAAATCTCGTTGGACCGGACCTTTTCTAATTAAGCGTATTTTTCCCCATGGTGCAGTTGAAGTATGGGGTGAAGCTAGCGGAAGTTTTAAGGTGAACGGTCAACGACTCAAGAAGTACTCACCGGAACTCCAAGCTGAGGAGTTTGCACCTACCGCACTCGAATAAGTGCGAGTTTGGTCTAGCTACGGACCTTAAACAAAGCGCTTCTTGGGAGGCAACCCAAGGTATTGCATTTTCGTTTTTGCTTTCGATTCATAGATTAGCTTAGAATAGAAGTTTTTGCCTTGTTTTTGCCTCGATTTCTCCCGGTATGTTCGTGTTTTTGGTTGTAGTATCGATGGAAAAGGGGAAAGGAAGAATAATGTCGAAGAGAAGTGACGAAATTTGGACTTTGAAGCTTTACAGAGAGTTCCACGGTCTAAATTACGGTCGTCGTTGCTACAGTGGCCGTAATTCTCAAAGGCCTGTGAAAAATCACCAAAATTACGGGTCCGTACATTTCCACGGCCGTGGAATGCCCCGATAGACCGTAATTTTTGAAATTTTGCCTGCAAGTATAAAAGCCACACTTCACCACAAAAACACCACAACTGGAAGGAGACGTTCGCTGCGATGCATGCGAACAGGCTTGTAGCTCCCCCTTACGTCCCACCGCCGGTTGTAGATGAGGAGGATATGGGAGAGCCGTATGAGAGTGGTGCAGGAGCAGAGCAGGAGTTCGGCTCGTTTCCGGATCAGCCGGACCAGCAGGATGTACCTAGACGCTCTCCGCGTCCGACTAGAGCTTCAGGCTCGTCATCTCACCGCGCCAGCGTGAGCGAGAGACCCACGTGGATGACCACACCTCCCACCTGGTACGAGACACCTCCTCCTTGGACCACTACACACGCAGCAGCAGCAGCAGCACCACCAGCAGCAGCACCAGCAGACGCTCCCGGATGGTATGATCGCACTCCGGGATGGTATGAGAGGATGCCGGAGTGGGCCACCGGACTTTCAGAGAGAGTCGGAGCATTAGAGATCCGGGCAGACGCTAGAGACAGACACATGGACGACCTCGACCACATGATGAGGGACGTCTACCGCCAGCAGTTTGGGCGGTACTATGACCCGAGTTTCTCTCCATTCCCACCTCCACCGGCACCGCAGTGATCGATGACCGGACTTGCTCGTTTTAGACATCCCCGCCGCCATTTGTGAGTTTTCTTTTCCTTTCTTGCTTTTGTTCTTTTTTGTGAACATTAGGGACAATGTTCGTCCTAAGTATGGGGTGGGATGTACTAAATGTTTGTAATAACTCTACTCTATATGTTGCTTCTATTCCGAGACTATTATTGCATGTTCATCATATGTCACACGTTTCATTCTTGCATTGCATGAAAAAGAACTTTAAAAACCCATAAAAATTGAAAATTTTTGAAAAATTTGATGCTTCTAATGAATTGAGATGAATTCTATGATAAACACTACTTGTGAATTAAGTTGATAACGATTGCATGCTTGAGAGGATAGTAATTCGAAAAGAAATTGAATGAATAGATTTTACATCTTTTGCAAGTTTTATAATGTGAAAATGTTACCTAAATCATATAAGAAATCGAAGTTGAAATCACATTATAAGTTCTTATGCTTCTTTTTGAGATGATTAAGGCAATTCGATACTTTCTTTCTTCTTTCCTTTGATCATCTAGCTCCTCATTGAAATATTAGCCTCCTTTACCCATCCGGGAACTTGGAAAGTGAATGAGAAAAAGGCATGTATGATGTGGGAGGGCCATGAGAGCATATATTTGCGATCAATTGAATAGAAAGAAATTATAGGTTTGGGGAAGTCAATCATGACGATGAGTAACTCGGCACCATTCACATAGCCGGGTGTTTGTGTCTTGCCAAAGTCGGATTGAGCGATATTCCTAGCGGATTATGGTATGTGCGCTAAGGGTTTGAGGCATCTCGCAAAAATGAGAAACGCCAATCTCCTAGGCTTCGGTTTTTGTGCACCTCTATCCATAACTCCAAAAGTAAAGTCGAAAAATGAAAAGTAAGAGCGAAGCTCAAAGTGAAGAGTTGCGGAAACCGCAAAAGAAGAAGAAGGTAGTAGTCCATTTTCCCGGATTTATGCACCACTCTCCCTTAAAGTTTCCTTTCCCTTCCATACTCTAGACCTTTTCCTTTGGAAAGTCCTTAAGATCAAAAGAATGTTATATGGCTTGGTGGTCTAAATTGAAGTTCTTATGATTGATTTTGATAATGTTTGAAGGTTGTAATGCTTGTTTGGAAGTTAAATTGTTTCATAAGCTTTCTTTACCTCTTACTCTCTAATTAAGTGCGTGAAAGTTTGAAAACGAATGAAGCAAGGTTTGAGAATGATCTATTCTTTAGGAGTCACTTTCATCCAAAAGAAGGTATACATATTTCATCCTAACTCTTGTTT